>OU343216.1:135460604-135546271 GCA_910596185.1 Chrysanthemum makinoi
ATATCATTATATTCGTTGTAATGATTATATGACTATATGGTCAAGCTTACTATTTTAACTTAAACCTATGGCTACCGACTTTTAGTGACCTTTTTAACATATTTTCTCGAGGTGCTTAAGTTATGATCATGAGGGCAAGGCAAGAAGCGGACAAATGGTCGTAGTAGTATTAAAGAAGTGTTTTTACACAAAAATGATGTTTTTATTTTGGGACCACTAAAACTAATGGGATGTGCCCATTTATCTAAACAATGTTGTAAGATAACGTTTTAAAATATTTTATGAAATTAAACGGAGTGTATATTCCGTTCTTTATTACTTGTGTTATGATTCACCCGATCCCGTAGCGCTCCCAAATAACACGTAATGCCTTCGCTAAACCAAATTTGGGGGTGTTACATATTGGCATCAGAGCCAAGGTTATAGAGAACTAGGTACATATAAACCCTAAACTATAACTACTTTTCACCAAAACATCATACTACGACTAGCCCATTTGCCGCTTGCCTTACTTGCTATTTTACTTAGAATTTATTTAAATAGGATTACATGTTTTATTCCCTATTTACTTATGCACTACTTCATATTCATTATGAGCATATTTTTTTTCCCACATACTTACACATATGCACCGCCTTGTTGTCACGAGACTATGCCTTCACCACCTTCCCACGATGTTAGGGAGGATATCCTACTTGCTCACTCACCTACCATGCCGGCTTGCACACTTAGCCAGCGATCCGTATATTCAGGCCACATTAGCAGCTCAGCCAGTTATTGCACCTACTCCTTCTATACCTACCCTTACCACCACTCCATCGCCTTTGTTGGCCTTGAGCAAAAACCGAATGATTGTGAGAGTGCCGGATATCGAGGCGGTATTCATTTGTGCACACTAGCTTCTCGAGATGACCCTTGGTGCTTACATGGGTCCTTCTTCTACTGCCAGTCACGACACCATCATCTTTGAGTCACCACCTCATCGAGACTCCGGAGATCTCTTGATTCCTACGAGGAGGAGGCCGGAAGATCGGAAGAGGATCCCGAGGAGGAACTACGAGCCTATGCCGTGAGAGTGTCCTCGACATGTTGCACAGAAGCCAGATATGGATATACTAGGTGCGATTGTCCATAGTATTCGGGAGCTAGGACAAAGCTCCGGATGGCTCAAGATTGAGCGATGACATGGACATTGATGCACCATTTGGATTGGGACAGAGAGCTGCTTTCCTTCGTAGCCAGGAGGAAAGTAATGAGATTACTTGGAGATATATTGATTGTGTGATCATTCGCACCACACATCGCCAATCCGAGCTATAGTCCATCATCACCTTCATTCATACCATCTGCAGCGAACATGGGCGCGCACGCAGCGCCCTTAAACGGCTGAGACCATAGGGTGCACGGTTGAGAACTGCAGTGGAGCAGACCTATCAGGATCTCCGGATGGCGATCGACCCTCACCGAAGGATATTTATTAATTTGGACTCTCATGAGACTCGCTAGGAGTCCATACTTGACAGCTAGAAGTCGATCAACACGCTTGCAAGCTGCACGGCGGCGTGTTGAGGGTTTAGACCGAGTTCTTGATGTATTGTTTGAGAGCGTGGAGCTCGAGAACCGAGCGGATTCGACGGGTTTTAGGGTTGAGGCTGGTCGAGGATGTTAGAGATTGGATAGCGAGGACACGAGCTTTGGGCGGTCAAGCTCAGATGCACTGAGACGACTAGAG
This sequence comes from Chrysanthemum makinoi, assembly GCA_910596185.1. Taxonomy (NCBI): domain Eukaryota; kingdom Viridiplantae; phylum Streptophyta; class Magnoliopsida; order Asterales; family Asteraceae; genus Chrysanthemum; species Chrysanthemum makinoi. The sequence goes on from OU343216.1 coordinate 135,462,337, forward strand.
GAACTAGAGCGGCGTCAGATGGATGGCTAGAATCTGCCGAGAAGTGGCAGAGGACTCTTTGGTTTTAGAGTCTATGTTAGCATCTCGGATGAGACGTGCTCGAGTTTGGAGGATACGGCGAGGAGTTGATTGCTACCATTGAGCGAATCCGTACCGAGCATGGATATCCTTAGATATGATTTCATGATGTATCACACTAAACTGGATTTATAACAATTAGTGTTAGTTATCACTCTTGTACTTGGTTTGTATTTCCATTGTATTTCCGTTTTGTATTTGGTTGTACTCCATCTAGTATCTCATCATGTACTTTGAAACCTTGTAACGAAATTCTATCTATGTCAAACTTATTTTCCTATCCTATTGTCTTTTCTTTTATAGATTGCTCACATGATCTATCTGCGACAATCACACTCGTTACTTGCACTTACCTCGTTTAAAGGTTACGTATCTCATTACCTTTCTTACTGAGGAAATGCCGCCAAAACGAAGATCGAAGCGTACCAACCACGTGGAGCTTCCAATGCTCTATTCCAGTGAGGTTACTCATGACCAATCTGCAAATTTGCTATTCCAAACAGTCACACACGGTCAGCACTGGGAAGCCACTACTCCCGCTAGGGCTACTCCAATCCAACCTATCATGAATCAAGCCATGATTGACCAATTAGTCAATGAGCGAGTGAACGCCGCTTTAGCTGCAGCAAACCACTCGTCTACTAATGCTGGAACTTCGAGACCACCCATGTGATGTCTAGGTAGCATGCCTTTCTTTGGCTCGAGTCGTTTTCTCACAGTCGTCCTCAACAATCCATGTGATGTCTAGTTTTGTAGAGTTTTCATTTAAGGATAGTAATAAAGGTGGAGATGACAGGTGTTTCATCTAGTGCTAGGTTTTGAAGACTTGACCTTGGGTTGGTGCATGCGTATGGTAGCAGCAAAAGTAGGAGGGGACAAATTGTTTCATGTTTTTGGAGAGTGAGAATATGAGGAAGAAGAAAGATGATTGCAGGTTTTTCCTTCTTATGTTTCTTCTGTACATGGCTCGAATAGGTAGAGAGGGAGGAAGCAGATAGAGGTGAAACGTGGTAGAGAGAGAGATACAAGTTTACTGTATCTTTTTTGTTTTATTATCAAACACAGTATAATCTGTACTGTGTTTTTGTCGAATCCTCAAGTAAACGGACCTTCACGGTACTAGAAAATAGAAATTATGTTTTAGAAGCGATTTCTTAAACGTAATAATATGACATTCTTATTTCGTGAAATTTGATTATAATTGTTTTAGTTATTAATTTGGTGTCGGTATGCGTCTTGGTGCGTGACTTCTGAATTCACCGGATAACTTCTCGTTTTTCTTTAATTAAATTATGGTGATTGATAAATGTATTTTCTCTTATCTGATATTTACTTTTAGTTTTTGCTATACTTTGCCGCGATTATCTTGAATAACTTTTGAACAATGGATTAAGCTTATGTAATTACATATTAACTTGGACAATAATAAATTTCACGGATACTTTGTGGGCAAGTATTGTATGTGCGGTGTCTTATTTCTAAAGAAACGAAATGACCTCTCGTTTTTATCTTTTAGATATTGGCATTTTGTTTGATAATAATTGATTTGCATTTTAAACGTGATAAATATTATTATAATAATCAGAAATTTTACGGTTTGTTATAGTATTGCGAAATATCGAGTGATATGCCAACATACTCACAATGAAGATGGAAAGCCTTCTAGAGCCAACATCAAACAAGCTCTTGGTAGATGGCATGTGAGATCTATCCAATAGATCAACCATGTGACAACTGAACATAAACAATGGGGCGATTCTTAATTATGAATCAATCTCGTTGGTAATGGATTACGGGATACCTTTGAAAAACGGTCGTTGTACTTAAATTCTTTTCTCTGCACATCGACGTGTATTAATATGTCAAAAATAAAAGGTGTTTATGATTGATAACGATTTTTTCTTTCAAACTTTCGTTGTATTGCAAAAAACACTTTATATTGAGCGGTACAGATTGTTTTTCAAATCTCTTTTCATCAATCGTGAATCTCAAATTCCGTTGGTTCACTCACTCGGTGTAAATCTTCTTTGAGACGTTCGGTTTGAAGCGGCTCGGCGAGCTGAAACCCTCAAGGAGATTCTTGAAATTATACGATCACGAGTTTGTGCTGTATTGATCAACGAGGGGAACCATGGGCGGTATTACCTCAATTCAACGAAGTGATCAAAGACATTTGTGCGCTTTACTAATCATTTGTATGCGTGGTACACTAACGTTGCGGATCGGAATGGAGAGGTCAATCCATTGCCGCATGCTCACACAACACATTCATTTCTAAAGAAATCATGATAAGTGCATCAACGACTCTGATATTTTCACTCCATGCTACGCTACCTTTCTTTGCAATATCATGAATCAACTAAAGCTTCCGCTACTCGATGAGAAGAAATCATGATCCGAGAATGTGAGCATGTGGGTCCAATGTCACAACTTCACATAATGTCAACACCTACAAGGAAAAGTCGATTTATGGTAGTTGATGATCTCAAAGCTGGCTCAAAACTCATTATCACGTGGATCAGTTAAATACCTCCACTTGGATTAACCAAACATGCAAAACATGAAGAATCAAAGACTACGACTCTGAGCAAAGAACATTAACAAGAATCCAAGAACAATCTTAATGTAAAATCTATTTGTATTCAATGTACTTTGAGGTGACTCCGGGGAGATTGTTAGGATTTAGAAAATCCAGTTGTTAAAGTGTCGGTCACCTCAAGTATATGTAATCGTTAGAAAGCTTGTAGTCATAGTTATTTAATGTTAGTTAGTATTTAGTTATGTAACACGTGGAGGACGGACGGTCTTTCTACATTTGTATGCTCGATCCAGCGGTATGGGTGGCGTTTTGTGTAAAGTACTATAAATACCCTCTACCTCCCAAGGTAGAGGGTTGGAGCTCATAATAAGATTCTTCTTTCTCTCACTAAGTTCCCTAACCTCAATTTCTCTCTAAAACCTTAAGTATACGCCCCATATAAACATGATTTGATGTGTATGTGAATTCCAATATGTTACAGAAATATTGATTGTTATTTAATTCCATTAAATTTGTTGCATTAAATGGGTTAACATCGGTCGGTCACCTCAAATTTCCACCATGACGATTTGAGATGGTGCACACCCAATGTGGGACTTCGGTCGGAAGATCGGTTGAGATCAAAAAACATGTATATCGGTTGAAATCTCACCCGATTTCAAACACAAGTTACCTAAAAAAACTTTTTTCCTTAAACTTAACCACTTTTCACATCCTATAAATACCAATCTCAAACACACTTCTTAACACACAATTTCAAACACAATTCAACCTCAAATACTTACTCAACACAAGATTTATTATGGCTTGCCGTCTCCCCATTCCAATTTGAAGATATGAAAATGTACGTTAACAAACAATGCGAAGAAGATGATGTTGCTCGAAAAAACGCTATTATAGATGTTATCGATCGTTTGAGTAGGCAAGGCGAGAGAGAAGCAACAAATGAGAGAAATACAAGAGTTGCAATGACATTACGCTGAGCAGTACATGATCGACAAATTTTGAAAGATCAAGCCATAAAACGACGAGATTCGACAAGTTGTGGCGGTGTGTTCAAAGGTATCGGACAACGTCGACAACAAAATCAATGGAGCTACCGGAGAACGAAAAGATGGTGTAGGTGCATCAACCGACAACTCGGATTTTTGGCGATTATCGGACTCCCTTTGACTCTTCAGATTAGATTTACGATTTATGTATTTCATATCGTTTTTATTTTTAATATATTGTAATGTTTTTATTTTAATGAATTTTAAATTTGTTGTTTAAAATGTTTGAATTAAAGAAAAAAAAAAGCTTGGGTCAAATCGACCTTGGCATCCGAAGTCGTATGCGATCATTTGGAAAGAAAAGCCAGCGTGGACCCTGGTGGCAAAGTTATCCCAGGTCACAATTGGGACCAGCCTTATAAGAAAAGAAGTTAGGGGGAAAATAACACAAGCAACATCCAATAAATAACATGTCATTTTGTAACAAAATTAGCAGTAAACAACTACAACCAACATCAAACAATGTTAAAACTAAAATCAATGCTTAATATGTTTTTGAAAGAAAAAGAAAATCAACTCAGTCACATGAATTTAGGAATCTAGGCAGCGATCAAACATTGAATAATTAGAATATCAAAAACAAGATGTCTGATTTATGTTGATAGTAGTTCAAATGTCCGATCGTAACAGAACCCAATAAAAAAAGGTTAAATAGGTGGGTTGGGTTAAAACTTGGCAGTCGGAGGTTTATAACTTGGGCTAATTTTCATTACCCTCAAAATGTTGAGGAATGAAGTATTACTATTATTAAATACGGTCGATTCAATGCAATTTCATTGGTTCCCGAATCCCGATATTCGGTGTTTGGAAGCTCATTTTTGTGGCCTGTTTGAGACCAGCTGTCCTTTTTGTTGCTAAGTAGTTTGGGCTCCTGTTTGGGCTTTCGTTCACACACACTTGACTCATTAATCAATTTAGAGGTGCAAAAAAACCGGTTTTCGGTTTTTGGAAAACCGGTTTTCCAAAATCGAGTTTAGTTTTTTGGTTTTCGGAATCGGGTTTTTTCGGTTTTAAATGTTCGAATGGTTTTTTCGGTTTCAAATGTTCGAATCGGTTTTACGGTTCGGTTTTTTGTTTTAAATGTTGGATCCGTTTTTTATGGTATTTTTACGGTTGGTTTTGAATTTAAAACATTTAATACATTTCGAATACAATCATAACTTTTATTTAAACAATACAATTATACAACTAAAACTATAAAATACTAATACATTTCGAATACAATCATAACTTTTATTTAAACAATACAATTATAGAACTAAAAATATATAAATACTAATACATTTGAGCCGGCATGGCCATCACCCAAAACATATTAGTATACTCAAGTATATGAGAACTGGCATTCCATCACCGTATATCTCAAGAAATTAAATCATCCAAAATTCTTCATTCTAACTCTTCAACATAAATGGTTCAAATTCACCTTCATCAATTCGGTGGCTAGGGTGATATCCCATGTCATCTTCTTCTTGTGCTATAGTTTCTTCAACTTCTTCAATCGAACCTTCCCACGATGTTTGATGTTGTACCCTATCTACTCCGTCCATATAATCTTTCAAACATACACATACTTCCGGATTCGGGCTAAGTTTTGTCCTTTTAAGATGCTAATGGTACTATGAGAAAAGGCGATTCGGAAGCTACCGTCGCAGCTTGGACCGCTAATAAGTCACGAGCCATAGCGGCTAAAATTGGAAATAGGATTTCCCTTTCTTTCCACCAAGCCAATGTTCAAAGTTTGCAAACTCATCGGAACTTAAAGTTGTTAAAAAGTTTGTAGCCATATATTGTCCCAACTCGCTTGTCGGGGCCGATGATCGTTGACGCTTTGTAGCGTCTTCACGTAAAATATTATAAAGGTTTATGTTAATGTCCCTTGTCATTCGAGACCGAACCGGCCGCATTGGGTCGATAATTGGGTTTGGTTGTTGACCATATTTTGTTGCATAAATTTCAAACAATTTTTTAAAATAATCATTAAATTTAAAAACTTGAGATTTTATATAGTTGGGATCTTCAGTCCAAAAAAGATAATTCTAAATTTTCCATTATTCTTCTTATTAAAAGTTCTACGCCTCCAACATTTAAACATGGATTAAGTCGCGTGAACAAGTATAAACCAAAGGTAAACTAGCAAAATATTTTATAAATCTCCTTTTTATAACTTTAACCATTTTTCTAAACATTTGAGTAGGTGAGTCTTTTAATTAGAGTCTAATTTTCCGTCATAGCATAAATTTGATTTAAAACTAATGGGCTAGTTGGGTAATAAACACCCGATACTATAGTTGTTGCCTCTTTAAAAACTTGTAAAAAATAGTTAAAGCATGTTAGTCGTTTACCAATCTTGGTCATCTATCGAAGTATACGGTTTTTTCAACAAGTAATTCATTAAAAGCATCTAAAGTAGTACGTTGTCGTAATATATTTTCAAACATAATGCAAGTAGAATTCCACCTAGTAGGTGTATCAAATTTCGGTCCTAGGAGTGGTTCACCACATTGTTTAAAAGTTTATAGTTCATTTTTAGTTTCATTACTCGGCGATATATATTTGTTAACAAACCCTAAATGTCAAACGTAATCTCTCACATATTTTTAATGCCGCTTGAACGGATAAATTTATAACATGAGCAGCATAGCGGGAATGAAAAAGCACCATCTAAAATGGGTTTTATACGTAATTTTAACAATTCCATAGCTCTAGTATTATTAGATGCATTATCTAGTGAAATCGTAAAAACTTTATCATCTAAATTATATTCAATTAAAGTGTCATGTAAATTTTTTCTTAAATTAGATCCCGTATGAGGATAACCAAATAGTTTAAAAGCAATTGTCCGTTTCATTAATAACCAAGATTCGGGATTAAACCAATGAGCCGTAACGGCGAGATAAGAATTTGTCGAACCATGTGGTGCGGTCCAAACATCCGTAGTTATAGAAACACCATATTTATAATCACGAAAACCATCAATAATATCACTTTTAGCCATTTCCCATAATTTAAAAGCATCACTTCTAAGTTTAGTACGACTTACTTGTTTATACCGTGAGTGTAGCCTCTTTTTGATGATTGCCGTAAGCTTGGCGTTGTCGAAGAGGTTGAATGGATAAGTATGTTGAATGACCCACCCATAAAATCTCTTTGAAGCGCATCATTATCATATACACAAATTTGACCATCCTCACCAATAGTACCGTCGGCATTTTGAGGTACCGCGGAACATTTGGCTATATGACCCTTTAGTGTAGTGTTAGCCCAGGAAGCATAAAAGCTCAAACATTTTTGCAAGCGCCTTTTCCGTCTCATCATCATAATACACAAATCCATATGATTAAAACCTGGGATTTCGTGAAGTTGGTTTAACATGAAGAACATCATCTTGTGTAATGTTTTCGTGATCGGAAGAGACCCAACGGAGGGAGAATTAGTGGAAGCTTGTTGTGATTGTGTGTTTTCCATTATAAAGAAATTAGAGATAATAGAGATTAAAGAGAAATTTGATGTGTTTTAAGCCTCAACCCAAAACACATATTTATACTACAAGTTCTAACTTCAAAATACTCAAAAAAATCAAAAAAAAAACAAGAAAAACGGTAACAAACATGTCCCAACGTCTCTTGTGCTACAATACATTTTCAAGAAAATCGGTTTTAAAACGGTTTTGAATTCAACGGTCACTTTTGACGGTTTTCAAAACGGTTTTGACCGGTTTTCACTGTTTTTCACGGTATTCAAATCCAACGGCTCTTTTGACTTTTGTTGACGGTTTTTAAAACGGTTTAACCGGTTTAAACCGGTTTTAGCGGTTTTCGACCAAAAAAACGGTTTTAACCGGTTTTTCAAAAACCGGTTTAACCCAGTTTTAGAACGGTAAAAACGGTCGGCTATAAAACGAAAACGGTACAACCGGTTCGGTTTTAGAAAACGGTTTCGGTTTAGTAAAAACGGTTTTAAGCCCGGTTCGTTTTGTGGGTCGTTTTTAAAACCGGTTTAATGTTGCACCTCTAAATCAAATGCAATAGCTATTACAACAATACGTCATACGAAAACAAAACATGTAAACAACAAAAGCAAAGCGTCTTGAAAGACAACACGTTTTCAAGTACATATCAATGCCATGCCGCTCGCGACGGTTCAGTAGCCATCCTTGTTACTTACTATAGAATGGGTGATTGCATTATATCTAATAAACCCTCACTTTTTGATTACCTTTCCTATTCATATAACCCCCGACTAAAGTTTGATTTTTACACAACAAATCTTGCTATAAACAGAGTATATTACATGTTGCTTGTTTTGCTTATACCAATTGTGCGCATAAAAAATAAAAAATAGATGAGTGCAAATAACATTATAATAAAAGCTTTAGGTGTAATAATGTAACACCTTTAAAAATAGTTTGCAGCTTAAGAAAAAAGTTATGGGGTATTACTCGATTGATATCACAACACAAAGTTATAACAGATGGTTTTTCTTAAAAGATTTTATTTATTGTAGTAAAAAAGTTTACAAAAGTTGAATTGTTGCGGAAAATGGCCCATTAACAAAATGTAGTCCCAATACATAGATCAGAGTCGTCTATGACCTTGTCATGCCAATGCCCAAGCCTCGAGTTAGCTATCGCCTTTTTATTACACGAGATAAACATGCTTAAAACTCAACAACAATGTTGAGTGAATCCATAGGTTTATAGTTAATCGCTTGGATACAAGAAGATAGATGATAATTGCTTCGAAGACAACTTATCATAGAAAATCACAGATTATTATGCACTAAGCTCATGACACCAATACTCAACTGCATACACCTAATTCTGGTGTATGCGTAATAGTTTGCCCCCAAGGAGGTAATTGCCAATTGCCTAATGCAATTCAAATATAGTGCGCCCCAATTATTTCTGATAACCAAGACTGGGTCGCTAATCCCCATAGTACTATCCACAATATATGCGTTCACTCGCAATTGACTAATGGTTCATGATGCAAGGGTCTTTCGGCTAACAACTTAGGCAATACCAATAATCAAGTAGCGTCTGAGTTGCAAAAGACTTGTGTTCTAGTTTATAGCATGCATCTCCCTCGCGGGGGTTGAAAAACAAGTAAAAGCGAGGCTATGAACTCACCTTAGTGATACGGTAGGAAATGCACAACAATAGCAAGTATGATATGACAACGGCTTCAACACGAAACCTAGATTTAATATGACAAGTCTCAGATAATATATTCCGTTTATGACCATAAATGGTTATATTTGAAAAATGATTTCTTTGTGAGACACTTGTATCATTTTTAACTTGTGTGGAAATGCATAAAGTTCACAAACAAAAGGTTTTTAAATGTTTGAGTTTCTAAAATGTTTATAGTTCAAAAATGAATGTTTTCAAATACTTTCTCATGTATTTGTGTTACATAGCTTATGTGGATGTGTCATATGTTAATTTGATTATCGACGTACATAAAATGCGGCTGTGAAAATATTTCTTAAGTATTGGCTCTTGGAAATAGTGAGTGGAAAGGTTTACGAAACTTTCGTATAGGAGTTGGCTTGAATATATTTATTGAAGTGGAAATAATTACAAATCATCTTGTATTTATTAGATTACATTTAGTTTGAAGGGTATAAATATATATACAATATATATTTATCGGAGTTGTGAGAAAATATTATATTTGGAAAAATATAATATGTATAGTTTACGCGGATGTGGTCGTTAAATGAAAATATGTATTAAACATATTTACCTAGACGAATAGTGGTAAAATACATACGTTTATTTAATCTATTAAAATTTTGGTAGAAAAGCATCAAATGCTTAACTTTGAGGGGTTGTTTATAAAACTTATAAAAGTTTTGAGAAAATTGTCAAGTAATTTAAAGTTGAAGGGTTTAAAATGTAACATTTGATATAAGTTATAAAACTTATAAAAGTCTTAGATAAAAGTGTAAGGTCGTTTAGATTTGGAGGGCTAAAGCCGCCGCTTCGTAAAATTTGTAAAAAGTTTTAAAAATATGTGGCATTTGCGATTGAACTTTAGACCTTTTGCTCAAAACCAAACGACAAAACCAACTGGACCAAGGAGTGTTTCATACTAGGATTTACGTTTTATTTATATTTAAGGTTAGTTATCTTAGTTTTGAAAATTATTTTTCCCAGTGTTATACTTTGAGCTTGTGTTTTGCATGAAGTGTTTTTGTTGCTTCGTTTTTCTCCCAACTGGTTGCCATTTAGCTTAGTGAACGTCAAGTGTTTATTACAAATATGTGCTCGAGTGAACCAAAGGGTTAAGTACACGTTGTGTACAAATGAGTTCGATGAGCATATGAAGTAATTAAATAAGCACGAAAGTAAGCATGAAGCCAAGATACAAAGTTATTCCAAGTCGAGCCAAACTTATATATGTGTCATTTAATCACCTGGTACATGTTGAAACATCTTAAAGTGTTTTCAAAAACCTTTAAACTCATTTAAAAACCCAAATGAGCACAATGTCTATGCACTCGTTACACGTTAAATGCATCATAGTTTACGATCAAAAGACTCGACATAAGCTTATTAACACTTTAAAAGATCTACTAGTTCATAGTAGCCTAGTTTAGCATAGGCTTCGATGTGTTTTGTTAAATAACGAAGCATGCATACTTTTGAATAGAACGAGTTTTGTAACACAAACGTATAACTATGCAAAATAGAAATCAAAACGAGTTGAGTTCGAGTTTGCTTCTTTTTGATACAAAAGTTGGGCATTCCTTGTTTGAGGCTCCGGCTCTCGTACCAATTGAGAATTATTGCTTGAGACATGCGCACTAAGAGACAAAAGACACCGTTAGGCTTACATGGGATTGTCTCCCGATTATCCTCCGTGAGTAAGTAATCGGTTTTAGGGTTTAAGGAGAATTAGGGTTTGTAGATCGTACCTTAAGCGAGGATGTGATTCCTTTATATACGCACGGAATCCTTGTTGGTTCCGTGTTCCTCAACTTACGGCGTATCGCCTAAGTCGGTTGGGGAATGATTATCTCCTTGATTAAGAGATATCCGATATCTATTTCGTAAATAGATTTGTATTTGGGCCATTGGGCCTAAAGCTTATCGGCGTAGCCGGTTCGTCTTGGGCTATCGATTGGCTTTGGTGGGTTCGTGACCGGATATAGACTATCGTCATCATGTCCCAGTCTAGTATGCGTAGTGACTAGCTGCGGATGCTAGACTAATAACAGTCATCAAAAACTTGAGCGTAGCCAGAAGCCATAAAAATATACCAACCGGTACATTGTATCGAGACATTGGATTAAAAATGGGCCTCGTAATTGGAAGGATTCGCACCCATGTCCCATCAAGCAATCTCGACCACATAGGTAGGGTTGGTGGGATCTACGTGTCACTCATCGCGTGGATGAGGAAGGTTATATAACATATCGCTTTATTTTCACTGTATTTCTCATTAAAAGAAAACTTGATCCGCCATTGTTCAAGAAAATTTGCGGTTGCATCCGAGAACCAACATATTGCGAGAGGTAGCGTGCGTGCGTTTTGTAAAACAAACGATGGTTAAACAGTTGTCGGATTTCACCTCCAACCTCACAGAGAGTGATCTTCTAGAGTTCACCTCGGATTACTTTATACCTCTGGATGTGCATCCGGTTGTTCCGGGTGCGCGGGCCTCTATTGCAGACTTCCCGAAGGAAGGTGGGGTATACACACGTTTTTTGGTTCGCGAATCAACGGTGCCTCATCCCAATTTAAATGGACATATTAAATTATTATAATGCACATATCAGGTTACCTTGTATTGGTGCTGCTAAAATTATGAATTTTGAGGTGAACTGGATTTCTTGGCGGTAAATCCAACCATCAACCTATTCCGCGCATTTTATCACACAACATGGTCACATGGGTGGGTATCCTTTGCTAAGCTACTTGGTAGACTTCAATGTTATACTGAGAAACTAGATGCGCTTAGGAATTGGAGGAATCCTTTCGGGTAGACGACACTGTGTTTCTGTGGCCTTATAATTTTCATACCCGGGGTTCGTTGGAGAAGGATGAGTGCCCCCTGCCTGGGTCATATTTCGCTGAGGATGCGGGCCGATAAATGCTAACGCATCCCCATTAGTTCCTATCGAGGAATTTCACGGTGTATATGGGCATCAGCCGAAATTATTTTGGTCCCGAAGATGAGATCCCAATATTCTTAGGCGCCCATGGCGAGTGGGTACTCGTTCTTCCGCACCCCACTGTAATTACTGTAAGAACTTTCTTCGTTTTCCGCGCATTATATAACCCGTGTTATTTGTTGTCTTGTGTTCTTGGAGAGATGGATTTGTTTACCGTCGTGCACCTAGCGAAGTCAGTTGAGGTGAAGACGAGGACACGGCCGTTGAAAGAAGGAGAGGAGCCTATCTTGGCGTGTGCTGAGGCCACCATGGAGATGAATTTAGGGGAGGCAGGGACTAGTTCTTCGTTCTTGATGAAAGCGGCGCCGTTCAAAGCGTGCCAAGCCCTCAAGTGCCCTCCCCATAGCCGCCACCACTGTAGTAGTGGCGGAGCCTATGGACGAGTGGAGGAGCAAGAGTGCAGGCTATTGCGCAAAAGGTGCGATGGAGAAGATGGCGCGAGCTCGTCGAGGAAGAAACGCGTGGTCTTCGATCCGGAATCATCTCGCCGATGAGGTCGCGTCATCGCACCCATCGGCGAATGTCTCTGGCCCCAGGTAGTAATCTTGAAAATCTTGTTTTCCCTCTATTTGTTGCTTTGTCAACTGTTCATAAGAAATTGACACTTCTATGTCGTACTGCAGGGTTTGAACAGGTCTTGGTCGCGATCAAAGAGTCCTGTTCCTTCGAGTCTGGAGAACCGAGATCCGTAGCGAGGTGCGTGGCGGCGGGGATGTGCCAATGGGTCGGTGGTTGAGGATCTTGTTTCTCTGGCTGGCGGTTAAAGGCAAAGTTTGTTGGAGAAAGTAGCCATGATAGTCAAAGGATCGACTTATTGCGTCCTTTGGGCAATTGGCGGTGCCAAGGCTGAAATAAAGGTGGCAATGCGTATTGAGAGGAAACTGGGGAGAAAAATGTCATTACTATCCCAAATAAACGGGAGCGTCTTTGGCGGGAAAGTACAAGTTGTCATGTAACGGGCCCTTAAGTATCCGAACAGGATAAGGGAGATTTGCTTACAGTTAGGAGATCTTGGCTCTTGTGAGTTGGGCATTGGAGGTGCAAGAGGCAAACTCGCATAAGCTTAGCATTGAGTATGACGAGGAGTTGTATCCTCGGCTCATGTCTACTATAGTGGCGAGATGGCTCATAGGCTATGGTCTTCGTCTTGCCGCTTTCGGTACCTAGAGTCGCCGAAGTGGTGAATGCCTTCGGGGAGGTAGTTCAGTGCGCTCTGGAGCATGGTAAGGCAGAGGCAGTTGAAAAGCTTCATGAGGTGCATCTGTTGAAGGTGCCTATTGAGAAGGTACCAAATTATGATGCTAAGTCTTATGATCACCTGTCGTGCTATGAAGAGGATGAAGGACTTAGAGCTCCCATGATTCTTTGACTGGAGCGATCAGGATTATCCTATAAATGCTATTATGGCGGGATTGACCTTAGCTCGTCATGCGTGCCGAGGTGCGAAGCAGTAGGACTACTTTTTGAAGCCCATGAATCTCCTTCAAGTACCTGTCTTCGTTAGTCCGGGGGATATTCAATCCATTTGCTTTAGAGAAAGAAGTACCTGAAGGAAGTGTTGGGCGCATGCACGGACTTGCTAAAAAGGAAGGTATTAAAGGTAAAGCGGTTTTGTGTGGGGTTGGTGTAGCTCATCACCAAGGTGCGGCGGGGTGCGGTGAGTGTTGCTACTGTGTCTCGTCCGGACTCGGACTTGTTGAAGAGGCTTAGCGAGGCTAAAGATACCGCAAACCACGTGGGTAGCTCATCTACTGAGCGTTGTCATAGTTGGTAGGTTGTACTTTTGTGAAGTAACCATCTTTGTAATAACTTCGTAGTTATTAATAAGAATCTTCTTTTACTAAGTGCATGTGAGTATTATTGTAACTTTGTGATGTACATGTTTATCTGTTTGTCTTTGCGTAAAAGACGTATTGTTCAGAAGAAACAAATGTGTATGCCAGTGCGAACAATATAGGAAGTCCGTAATCATCATAGTGTACTTGAGAAATAATTTCTAAGTACTTTATCATAGTCATGTATGTTATGATATTCACGTCTGTAAATATCACATTTAAGGAATCAAGTGTCTTGGTTCCTAAGTTGTTAAACGTGCACCATATGCGATGTGGCGCACCCGTCGTGAGATGCGCAGAAAACTTGTTCCAACGTCTTGAGAACAAGGTGTTTAACAAGGATACGTGATCCGGTGTTGATGGGTTTGCAACCCTCTTACTCAACAAGTTGTTTAGTAGGTTAACTTATCCTTTTACCATCGTGGGTTTATTATAGTGCATGCACGCCATGTAGGCAAGAGAAAAGAAATTGTTAAGACATACAATATATGGAAATAACAAATTAAAATGTGTCGCGGAGTTAGCTAGAAACGCGAAGTTTTATTGATACTTGCAAGTTTAAATAGGTAAGACATTATAATAAGGAAACAAAAAAAGTAAGTACATAGATGTTTATTGGGTACTTTAGTAAAGTGCACGAGTGCTTGCGCTGGGCGTGGCCACTCATAGGTAGCACCTCTTGAGGTTGCAGATGTTCCATGTCTTGGGCGGTTCTCGACCATCCAAGCCTCGTAACTTATGCGCGCTGTTCTAGTGCTTCAGTAACCTCATAGGGTCCTTCCCACTTTGGTCCGAGCTTGCCCGTGTCTTCTGCGTGGCTAGCGTCATTGGCGCGGATGACGAAGTCACAGGTCTGAATGAAACATTACGCTTTTTAGTGCGTAGTATCCTTTCATCCTTGACTTTGATTTCGCCTCGCGTATAGCTGCGCGTTCGCGCGCCTTTCTTCTAGCAGTCTAAGTCGATCCGTCTCTCGTCGTCATTGGTTGCGCGTTGATTTCAGCGGTGCGGATAGTTGGCATGCCGATCTCGGCTTGGTATGGCCACGTCCCGTAGACTAGAGAGAAGGTGTCTCCGTGCTAGTTTTGATTGAGGTTCGATGCGCCCATAAGACATGTGATAGCTCTTCCACCCACCTTCCTTTGTGCGTTTCTAGGCGTGCCTTAATTCCTTCACCTAGGCTTCGATTTCGGCGCTCTACTAAGCCATTGGTTTATGGGTGTTTAAGCGATCGCGAAGTCTTGTGTGATGTTCAACTTCTCGCACCAATCCTTGAAAGGATTTTCGCGAATTGTTTCCGTTGTCGAGATGATTTCGCCAGCAAACCGGCGGCATACAATATTTTCCAGACGAAGCGTTTCACGGTTGCGGTGATTGTTACCACTTGCTTTGCCGATCCACTTAGTGAAGTAGTCTATGGCGACTATGAGGAATTTCAATCCTCCACTGCTGGAAAAGGTCTGCAATATCGATACCCACTTGTAGAATGGCCATGGGGATGTGATTGGCGTTAGCTCGTCTTTGTGGTTTCTTGCGGGGATGGGTCCGTGAACTTGGCAATCGTTGCACTTCCTTATTAAGTCCCGCGCATCGCGGTGCATGGTTGGCCGTAGTACCACGACCTCATGGCGCGTGCCACAACGGACCGTGGTCCTGAGTGCATGCTGCATGAACCTTCATGGATTTCTCGCAGCATGTAATTTGCTTGTAGTGGGCCCACGGTAGACCATGGTTGAAGGAAGGAGCGTCGGTACGATATGTTGTCTCGAAGTTCGAATCTTTGTGCTGTCGCCGTATCCTGCGAGCTTCCTTCTGCTCTTGGGGTAACATTCCTTTGTTTAGGAATTCCGTTATCGGTGTCATCCATGTAGGACCTTCCTCCTCTATTACTGTGGAGACTTCCATCTCCGATATGGATTTGCTTTTCATGTTTCCACGGCACTTGCTTTGACAAGTGTGCAAAGCTTGTCGAGGCGATCTTGCTTAGTGCATCTGCCTTGCGATTTTCTCCTCTTGGAATTTGCTTGATGGTGAATCTATCAAAGCCTTTAATCAGTGTCTTGGTCTTGTCGAGAATCACTGAATCATATTTTCTTCTTTAGCCACGTATTCGCCCAACACGTGGTTGGCTACTAGCCGGGAATCCACATTTGCTTCTAGGTTACGTACACCCATTCGAGCTGCAATGCGTAATCCGTGATTAGAGCTTCATATTCGCCTCATTGTTTGTCATTGTAAATTCAAAAGCGCAGTCGCGTAAGTGAATTCCATTCCCTCGGATTTGTGAGAATGAGGCCACTCTGACCCGATCACGCATGAGGATCCATCGTAGAACAAGATCCATGGATCTTGTAGTTCCTTCTTACTTGGTGCGGGTACCCGTTGGTGTCTGCTTCTCAAGGATGAAGTCGCCAAATCTGTCCTTTGATCGATGCAGCGATGCTGTAGAAGATGTTGTGTTCTCCTAGCAATACACTCCACTTCGGAGTCGGCGGCCGCATCGAGGTTTGGAGATGATCCTTGCTTCGGTTGGTGCTGTGATTACGCTGCTCCGGGTGGAAGTACTGCGTGAGTAAACGGCGTAAACACCAATGCCGAACTAATTTTCCATGGCGTGGAGTTCATCTCCGTCTTCTTGGCGCTTTGCTTACAAAATAGATAGGGGTTTGTACGAATCCCTATCGATTAGTGCTAGCAGCTCCACGCTCCATGAGTTGCGATAAATACATGATCAGCTCTTCCCTGTCGAGTGCGACAAGTGTTGGGGCGTTGCTAGATGTTTGTTTAAGCGAGTGAAGGCTTCTTCCGCCTCCGTGGTCCACCGGAAATCACCCTTTTTATACACTTCTTGAGTGTTTTGAAAGGGTAAGGATTTCTGTCGACTTGGATAGGAACCTATTTAGGCGGCCAGCTTTCCGTTAAGAGATTGGACTTCCTTGGCGTGGGCGGTGAAGGAAGCGGTGACCGCCTTTGTCTTTTCGGACAAGGTTTTATGCCGTCGAGCTCTATCAAGTATCCTAGGAACATGCCTTGATGGCGCCGAATGTGCACTTCTTCGGATTTAGCTTCATGTTAATCTCTCATAGAGTTTTGAACGTTTCCTCTATGTCGCGCACAAGCTCATCTTCAGTATGGCTCTTTATAACCAGGTCATCCACATAGACTTCGGGTTGCGACCCTTTGTTTTTTGAAAGCATGATCCACACTAACCGGTAGGTAGCGCGCATTCTTCAAGCCAAAGGGCATTTTTGTATAACGGTGAAATGCCTTGGCTTGTATGAAAAGCTGTTTTTCCTCGTCTTCCTTAACCATCTGTATTTGGTGATATCCCTTGTATGCGTCGAGGAAGCACTTTAAGGGATATCCGCACAAGGACTCTATTTTCCAATCTATCTCTGGTAGTGGGTAGCAATCTTGTGGACATGCTTTGTTGAGGTCGGTGAAGTCCAGCACATCCGCCAACTACCATCGCTTCTTTACCATAACTGGGTTAGAAAGCCGTCATGGTAGTAGACTTCCGCGCATGATTCCCGCATCCACGGTTTATGTATCTGCGGAAATTGCTTGCTTGGCTGCGGGGCTTGGCGCGCCTCTTACGGCGTATTGGTGAGTACCCTTGTCGGATTCTCGGTTTATGCTTTGTGATTGGCGTGGCACTCCTATCATGTGTTTTGGCTCCCATGCAAAATGTCCAAGTTCTTTTGCAAGAAGCGCACGCGGCTGCTTTCGTTGTCGACAATAACCCTTCGGCGTATTGGTGAATCGCAACCGAGGTTTGGGACCTTGGTTGCGTTCTATTGCGGGATCGGTGCCGTTTCGCATGTAACGTGTTACATTCTCTATTTGTACCGTGGCATTGTAAAGAGTAACAATGCCCCCTTTTACAGGAATTCGGCATCCGATGCGATGTTGATGGCCTTTAGCGCGCATGGCGATATCCCGGTCTTAGATAATGCCATTGTATGGCGAAGGGTTTGATCACCATAAATTCCATCCAAGCATGCAGAGGTGTTACGCATTGCCAATCTTGGTGGTATCGTAATTGCCCCATGGGCCATATCTTTTCACCGTAAAACCGGTTAGCGCCGTTACGGGGGCTTAGCTGGTTGCGTTATTCGGGCCGAGTCGTTTGAAGGTGCTCATACATGAAGTTCGCCGATGCTCCCCCATCGACGTACATGCGGTGGATGTCGTAACCCCCATGCGATCTCAATGGTGAGTGGCTCTACTCTGCGTTGTCGCAGTTAGAGTAGGGAAAGAGATTTATTCTTCGGAAAACTCTGGTGACCTTACGTCTAGTGATCCGCGCCATGATTGTATCATGTAGATCGTGTCGGCCTTATCTTTGGGTGTCTCCTTCTTGTTTCCACTCTTTTGTTTATCCTTTCCCTCTTTAATGTTTTTGACCAAGTGGTCCAATCTACCTTATTTAACCATCTTGTCGATGGTGGCGATTGGACACATTCGTTAGTGGTATGGCCCTTCTTGCATGGTAATCACGATATCCATTTCGGTCGCCGATCCTCGAGTGCGCATCTGCGGCGGTCTTGGAAAATTCGC
The DNA here is from genome assembly GCA_910596185.1 of Chrysanthemum makinoi. Classification (NCBI taxonomy): domain Eukaryota; kingdom Viridiplantae; phylum Streptophyta; class Magnoliopsida; order Asterales; family Asteraceae; genus Chrysanthemum; species Chrysanthemum makinoi. The sequence goes on from OU343216.1 coordinate 135,480,585, forward strand.
ACCTTCTTCGCGGTATTTCCTTTGGTGTCTTGATCGGTAGGGTGTATCTATCATTATCCCTCCGCTCCCCTTTGCGATAGCTCTATTACGGTTACTACCCGGTCGTTGGATTGTCTCGGGTTGTTCTGTGCCGGTAGTTCGAGTAGTTCCTTTTGCTATCCGCCGCTTCTCCCTCGACAAAGGACCGAGAGCGTTTCATGAGTTCATCAAAGGTTTTGGGAATCTTGTCGTTCAACCTCCCGATGAGTTATGGATTATTAATCCCGTTCATGAAACCGAAATTTTCAATACTTCGGGCATGCTTTAACTTGCATGCATTCGTCTTTGAAGCGTTCCATGAATGCGCTTGTAGATTCTCCTTGGCGTTGCTTTACCCTGGCGAGTTCGACAGGATTTTTAGCGCACTTCTTCCTACGAGTAAAGTTTAGGCGAAGCCTTTCTCAATTCCTCGCCGTTGATGCTTCGCGTGGAAGCTTCTTGAACAGTTCGCGCGTTTCCCACTAGTGTAGTTGAACATGTGGCACCACCGCGTGTGGCCAGTTGTCAATTGTGGTGATTCAAAATTTTGAGGTGATCATGGGGTCACTGTTCGTCATAGGTCTTCGTTGGCGGGCATGCGCTTCTTTTTCTTTCGAGAAGTCATCTGTAGAGTAACGCGCATCCACCTTTTGCGGCGCCAAGGGAGGGATATATCTTCATCCTCACGGGTCATTATATACGTTGGACTTCCGGTGTCGGTTTAATATCCTCGTTGTCAGGAGAATTTTAGAAGGGCGAATTTTCCTCTTTCAACGCTTGCGCGTATCCTCAGTTTGTACTGGGAGGACTTTCACTGAGGAATAGTGTCGTCCAAGCCTGTCTTGGATTCTGCGTACCAAGTCCTTGTGTGGACATTGGTACGCTTTTCATCTTCATCATTCTCCTTTCGGATGATGCAAGTGAGATGTCTCATCATCCTCGATTCTCCTCCAGATCCCATTTGAATCTTACGGGGTCATTTGTCTCTCAGCGCTTCTCTTTACGGCGGCGCGTGGGAAGTCTCGTATTGAGAATCGAAATTGAGTCGGGCTTTCAAGTTCGACGATCTCTTCTCTTCCTCTTGCATGAGGCGTTCATGTTTCGTAGTTTTGGGATACGAAATCTTAAGTGCAAGCTCTGTGCGACACCCTCAAAGCGAGTGTGTTTGTTTCTATCACTACACCCTTATTTCGGTCAGGTGCATCCGGTGCCTTTGTCAGTCGATTTCTAGCACCGATTGAAAGGGAGTAGTAAAGCGATCGCGTAGTGGATCTACTCACTCGTGGTGGTTGTAGTGGCTTGGGTTGTTCCGAGGCGGTTCCACGGAGGAAGACCAAGTCTTGGTGCGATCCCTTGTTTTTAGCGTGAGGTTGTCCCAGAGTTCGCTTAGGAGTTAGTCCCGACTTCTTTCCCATAAGGTCAATTTGTGATCGTTGGTTTCCATGCTTCGTCATTCTAGTCTTGGTTCTTAGTGTAGGGTCCCACGGATGGCACCACTTGTTGATACAAAAGTTGGGCGTTCCTTGTTTGAGGCTCGTCGTACCAATTGAGAATTATTGCTTGAGACCTGCGCCTAAGAACACAAAAGACAGATTAGGCTTCTTGAGTAGGATTGTCTCCCGATTATCCTCGGCGTGAGTAAATATCGGTTTTAGGGTTTAAGGAGAATTAGGGTTTGTAGATGTTACCTTAAGCGAGGATGTGATTCCTTTATATACACACGGAATCCTTGTTGGTTCCGTGTTCCTCAACTTCCAGTATCCGCTAAGTCGGTTGGGGAATGATTATCTCCTTGATTAAGAGATATCTGATATCTATTTCGTAAATAGATTTGTATTTGGGCCTTGCATGGCCTAAGCTTATCAGTATTAGCCCGGTTCGTCTTTGGGCTTATCAGTTATTAGGGCTTTGTGTGGGTTCGTGACCGGATATAGACTATACGTCATCACTTACGTGAATGAGAGTTTACGAGTGAATGAACGAGAACCAAGGACAAAAGAAACCAAATATCGATTTGGGTGTGTCGATGCTTGAACCCGATAAGCTTCTAGGTGATAGCTTTCTTGCTTCCAAACCTTCTTAGTTGCTTCAAACCCTTGTTGTTTGCCCTTAGTCTAGCTTGTGAGTTTTTTTCAAATGTTGGTGTGTGCTTAAGACTTATCAAGGCTCGATATAAAGGGAGTGAGCAAAAGAATAAGTTGTTAGCTAGAGTTTTCTAGCATTTAATGTTTGTGTTAATACAAATAAGCAATAAAAAGGTTTATTTATATTTCTGATCTTTTAATGTTTTATCGATAAAGTAAAATAAACTTTGAAAAAATAAAATCGTTAAAGGTTTGAGCCAATAGTTTACTAACACACTTTTACTAAACATATTAAAACCGTATCAAAACATGTTTAGTAAATAAGTTATATAAAACCAAAGACATTTTTATATAAACACTAAACAAGTAATATTGTTTACATATTATAGAAATGCATATGTATAACAACTAGTGTTTACATAATATAGAAATATATACATATACTTGTATATATATATATATATATATATATATATATATATAATATATATAGACAAACGTTTAAATAGAAGTCCTTTTTAGTGAGAATCGAGAAGTCATCACCTTCCATTTCATCCCTCTTTTTTAGATCTAATGGCTAAAATGAATAATAATTTTAACACTAAAAATACAGTAAACTGAACTTTTAGTTTCAAAGGCTACTATAAATAATAAAAACACACACATCTCACTTTTAAAAGTGTGAAAACTGAAAAACACGAATACTCTCTCTCAAGCTTCATCATAACCAACTTCCACCAATCATCGCCGACCACCACCGTCTACTGCCATAATCATCACCGATCACCACCGTCTACCTCAATCATCGCCTAGCACCAAAGTCCATCACCGATCACCACCATTCTCCATCGATGATCATCATCATTAAAAAATAATTACTATCACAGCTAACCGTTAAACTGTAAGTTCGTCTACCTATCATTGTTCTTATCACTGTTTTTACCACGAAAATTACTATTCAAAGCATGTACTATACAGAGTTATTGAGTAAGTCTGAATTAAGCTTTTGATTCACATATTTTATTTGATTCAATGATTATAGATACATTATTTCTTGTGTTTTATGTGTTTGATTTTAGTTACTAGTTATGTTCATGAATAATTTAGGTGATTACGTAAACTTGATGAAGAATTTCGCTAGTGGTTTGTCAATGTACACTATGTGTTTGATGAAATGCTAGTTTTTTCACATATGAATATAGGTTGATGCTTTTTAATCGGCACCGATTATTAGCTAAGTTCATGTACTAAACCTCCCCTGAGTTCCAAGGGTCTTGCATATAACTTAAGTATAAAAAGAAACTTATGGTCGTCGAAACTGATCTAGCTTTTTATAAAATTATTTTGCATATCATCGACGTCCAGATGGTGTTAACAGGAAAGTGGTCATTATATGTGATATAGCAAAAATGAAATAATATACGCCATTTATGAAGTTCAATAGAATAGTAGATTTGCTTATAACTCGATTTGTGTCAATGGCTTGAAATAAGGTATTGGGATTTTAGAGGCTTTAAATAAGGTATCAAATACCTTCACATGTGAAGACATAAGGTATCGAATGCCTTCCCATGTGAAGACATAAGGTATATGGTATCGATTGTCTTCACATGTGAAGATATAAAGTATCGAATACACTCACATGTGAAGATATAAGGTATTGAATATCTTCACATGTGAAGATATAAGGTATTGAATATCTTCACATGTGAAGATATAAAGTATCGAATACACTCACATGTGAAGATATAAGGTATTGAATATCTTCACATGTGAAGATAGAAGGTATCGAATATCTTCACATGTGAAGATATAAGGTATCGAATATCTTCACATGTGAAGATATAAGGTATCGAATACACTCACGCGTGAAAAATGTCAAGAAATTGCAACAATCTCGAGATAACTAGTGGGCGTGTGAAAAAGCTTACGATGGAGGGAGTATAAATTTCTAATCAAACACTGGTTGAATGAGAAGCTTTGTTTGTCAAAATGATATTTTACAGTTATATTTAGCCATTTATTTTGTTTTAATATTTTTGTTTTGTAGATTGTGAAGGAGACATGGGGAAACAGTGGGAAAGTGAATGTACACATTGTATACCGGGTGCCTTAGGAACGGCCTTTTTGGTTTTTAAAGCTTATCAGGTTACTTAGGAACAGCCTTTGGTATTTCTACTAGTAGCGGTAGATGTGGCTATTACGACCCATTTACATATGAATGGGTTGATATTGGTTGTGTTTTTATCTAAAGTGTGTCAAATGGTAAAAGATCGAGTCAAACGGCTGAAAGTCTCGAAGTCTTTTGATGGATATTGTCTCCTAAATGATTTTATAAAAGATTCAGATTATTGCTGTAATATTATTGTTTATATTTCTATAATAATGTATCATATTGAATATAATAGCTATTTATATAAAGTTTAAAAAATAGACAAAAAAAAAGTGTTTCTGGGTCAACACAACTTGACATGACTCATCATAACCTAATTGAAACATGCTGTCTTTTTTCTTAGCATGTTTTGACTTGTTACCCAACCTATCCATCCTACACTATTTTTAACAATTCTTATATCTGCAGGAACACCTGGAAAGAAGGCAGATGCCATACCACATGCACATCAACCTTGAACTTTTGGAGGCTGTACACCTGATATGTGCTATGCTGTTTGAGGTCCCTAATTTAGATGCAAATAGCCAAGATGCAAGGCGCAAAGTCATAAGTAAGACGCTAAGACGATTACTTGAAATAAGTGACAGACAAACCCTCACTGCCCCTGAAAGTGTGAGATACCATGTTATGGCAGCAACCCGAGCCCTTAGCAAGGGTGACTTCAAAAATCCTTTGGGTCATCAACTTACTAGGCGTGGAAGCTTCTTAAAATCATGAATCAATCCTAGAAATGCTTAAAAACAAAATCAAAGAAGAAGCTTTAAGGACTTACCTTCTCACCTATTCTTCATCATACTGAAATGTATCAAGCTATACCAAAATTACTTGTTTGACCGTTATTCAACCCGTCTGGCCAACTGAATTTCTCACTTTCCAAATTATACTCAATAGAAATCGCTTCACCATACGTGCTCAGGATCTACTAAACTAATGGCAAGTAAACACAGAACATTGGTCTATTGATTAAGAGCTAGAACCAGGTTGATCTTTACAGGTGCCAAGGGAAATGAATTTGACTGTTTTAGACACCACAACAAACACAGGTAAAAATTACTTTCTTGGTGCACGCAGTATGATACTCTTAGATTGCAACAATAGTTTCATACTTTTCCTTATGTGATAAAAAGAGTGGTATTTAGTACTATCATGCACATTTAGTTTTAGTGAAACTAAATGTAAACTTTTTTTGTAATAAGTTTATTATCAACCAGCTTTTTGACCAGATCTTGTCATATATAATTATAACAGTTATGTTTTTTTTTTACTCTAATCATCATACTATCAACAAAAAGGTGAGCACAAGATCTGCAGAATGTATCGCGTGTAATCTTGGATATATTTTAGTTATTCATTAGTATACCATAGGATGCCAAATATATTTCTCATATATGCGTTATCCTTGCCCATTAATTCCGAGTGAACATGTCAAGGAAAATAGTACTTCATAGAACATTTGCTTTGTATCTGCTGTCTGATATCTCAAATGAAACTTTCATGGTCTTTTTTTTAAGAGAAAGTACAACTGTATTGGTCTGCGAATTTCTTACCATCATTGTGAGACAGTTACAATGTTGCTAAAGACATAAAGCTCATGTCTTTTCCATTCAGAGAAATATCGCAGAACCATCTGGTAATTTATAGTCCATTGGTCTCACTTTGAACTTCGTATTTATAGATTCATAGAAAAATTGTTTGGTCTACCTGCACTATGTGCAACTATTGTATTTGTTACAAATCGTACTAGTTATTTGATTCATTACATTAAAATTTCAAGAATATCTCCCGCATATTAGAACTTTTTATTTTCTTGTCAAAACTATAACTCCTTCCAAATGATATGGTTCAAGATTATAAATTTGTCATTATTGAAGTTCATCAGACATTTACTAATGGTGAAGTACTTTGGATATGGTAGATGCACTCAAGGGGTAAGGCACTTGCAAAAGATGTTGATTTTGATAAGATTCCAAGGAGAACACATGGTTTCACCAGAGCTTATTTGCAGAACCTGATGAACGAACTGCTATTCTTGCTGCCAGGCGTGAGCTTAAGGAAATAAGCAAAGATCAGATAGCAGATGATCTTGATAAAATCATTGCTGCCGAGAGAAAAAAAAACGTTGTTGTCTCATAAAAGAAAATGAAGCTTGTTGCGTATCATGGTAACAAACATAAACTCTTCTTTCATAAACTCTTCTTTCCGCTTTTTTCATGGTTATTTTAATTACAGTATAACATAAATAGTGTTTACAGGTGTATGTAAATTGTTGATTAGGTTATTTTTAGTTTGTGGTTCGTAATCTGAGTGTACTCTCAGTCCCATCAGTATGTGTTTCAGATTCCTGTTGAGGTGTGGAATCATTGTATCCAACTCAGATTCTCGGTTGAGGATCGGGTGGTCTGCTGTTCACATCACAGTCGCCCTTAGTGGTGCATGATGGTGAAGCCTCATTTGATTCATGTCTGATGAAGTACATACTACTCTAGTGGTCATGATTTAATCTAGTTAGCCTTAATACTTGATTACAGTTAGAAGAATTCATAATGATTTCAAAGTTGAAAATGGGCCATAAATTTTTCTTGGGGGCGCAAAAAGTTTAGTAAGTATCTGATATTTTTCTTCGCTCGCGAAAATATAGGAGATATTTTTCTTCGCATGTGAAAACATAAGAGATATTTTTCTGCCTGCGTGAAAAGTTTATTAAGTATTTGATATTTTTCTTCGCGCGTGAAAATGTCAAGAAATTGCAACAATCTCGAGATATCTAGTGGACTGTGTTAAAACTGGAGGCATACTGTGTTGACTGTTTTTTTTGACTTGCTGTCAATTGCTTACTGTCTTTTTCTTTCACTTTTGGACCCTGGGTAGTATAGTATATCCATAACAGATAGTTGTAATAGAAGAACACCACCTAATTTGTGTATTTCTGGTACAACTATGTCTTCCGTTTAAAATTTTTGAATTAATATTTGTGGTTTAATAACATGGTGCTCATTATGCAGGTGCTTCTAGTCTTCCTGCGCAGAATCATTTAACACAAAACTGAACCTCCAAATTGTAAGCACGCACTTTATGTTTCATTCAAGTATCTTATTTTTTACTTCATTTACTTCCCAGTTTTATTTTATCTTGCTGTCGTGCTAGTGTTGTTCTTGATATCAACATATTATCAGCTAGAAATTGAAGGATGATAAATATCATAGGGAATTTTCTTGATATGAAAACACCCTGACTAGAATGGGCATAAATTTTTAACGAATTACTAATCGATTCCGTAAAGTAGTATTATCTTGGTTGAATGGCACTCTATCTGTGACAGTCTAGAATATTATTTGTCTATTTCTTGTTTAACTTAGAGAAATTTTAATATGACTGATACTTTACTAGCCTCTACTATGGACACAAATTTTGCTTTTAGGGTCAAAAATCAACACCCGTTAGGAACTTTGAAATAAAAGTAACTGTTGTTCAATCTATTGGGAAGGCATATCATGTAGTGCGCTTGCGAATTAGAAAACTAGTCTCCTTTCCCTATTATGAAGGAATTACCTTGTACTTTAAACTTGTTCCATTGTTTGTCGTTTTTACTGTTGAAGAAGTGTTGGCTAAACATTCTATTAATTTGATTATGTTATCTTAAATATAGATATGCTAGGCATGTACTACTGTTCCATTGCCATGACTTGGTTCCAAGGTGCCATACTTGGTTATGACTACCATGGTTTTGGTTTTTAGTTGGTACCTGTCATAATGAAATTACCTAATCTCTACTACTTTCGTGTTGAAGAATTCTCCTCTTTGGCATGGTTGGATGTAATTGTGCTAATTACCTATTCCATTCATCTCATGGTCTCAGGAGTTTTATGTAATTGTGTAATAGGCATTCATTTTATACAAGTGCTGGTATTTCATAGGTGTGATTGTGTAATAGGCATTCATTTTATACAAGTGCTGGTATTTCATAGGTGTGATTATGTGAAACTGCTATGATTTTGTGTTTCAATCACACTCTTAAGAAAGTATTCTAACTTGTTGGATACAGATATAGGGAATTTATCTTATCATTGGAAGAGAAGTTGAGAATGATTGAATACATCAAGGTACAGGTGGTTGAATTCACATTCGTAGCGGACTTCATGATTATGGATTACTATGTGACGTTGGTGTCCCACTTCTTGTTGGACGTCTGTTCTTAGCCACATGTAAAGCTCAGACCGAATGAAAAGATGGAAAAAAAATCATATTGGCTTTTGGTTGAAGAAGGAAACCTATGGAGTAAAATCCCTTTCTCATAATTTTTTATCCGAAGGGTCAAATGCTGATCGTGAAGAGGAGATGGAGGTCTATGGGATCAACCGTGACTATGAGTACGTGATTGGCCCAGCTTGGACACATTACCTAAAGAAGATTGTTGAAGGAGAATCCGACTTATGAGGAAGGTAAGAATAGCGAGTCGAACCTTTTGCAAACACAATGGTAGATAGAAAAATAGCCACTTCAGGAGTGGTATGAGTCATGAGAAAGACCAGCTGATCCCAAGTGTTTATCTTTATATACATGTATTAAATCCAAGTCCCTAGATGTTATAAAATCTTATGTGGTCATTGGTCGTGACTTTTTTTGTTGTATTCAACAGCCATGGAAGAGCGAGTCCATTGATTCATAATGTGTTTGGGCTGAATAAGTTATGAAGAGGCAGGAAGCCCAGTCACGAAACAGGTGTTTAACGCTGGAAAACTTGGAGCTTACTACTTTTGAATTTATCTATTATATAGTCATTTCGCCACCTCTATCATCTGTACTTGCAGTTGTGCTAATGGTTAATTGGTAACCTAAGTTTCTTTTTCTTTAACATGTAAAGGAGTCTGCTACCTGATTCAGTAAAGACAGTATTGGAAGATGGACTAACTTTATACATGCTTCATACAAAAAGGCATTGGAGGTAAGTTTTTTCTCTTCGTAAAAGACTTAAGCTATATGTTATATACTTATTACTTAAATTAGTTATTTAGAAAATAGTTGGATATGGTCAGAGCATAGTTGTTACATGCTTTTATGGATTATAGTAACCAACACATGCCAGAAAAATGGTGAATTGATGCCTCTTTTTTACAATTGATGCCTCACAAGTTTTGTAAGAAATAAGTTCGCGCGTGAAAATAATGACCAAGGATTGAAACTTTGGTCTTAGTAGCATACCTTTAATACTAGACGTGAAAAAAAATAGGAGATATTGATGTTTAATAGATGATTATCATTTTACCATTTTCAGCCTTTCTAGGTCTAGGACTTTATACTACTGTATGGGCAAATCGGTGACCATTTTACCATATCTATGAAGCCATAAAAGGCATAACAGTTATTTTAAGACATTATCAGAACTATGCTTGTGATTAGAAGGATAAAATCGTATTACTATATTTTTTTAAGGAAAGTTCAGGTGATTAGCGGTGTTAAAGATGTACTCGACTACTTTGTTTATCTTGCATGTAAAATATATGGTAGTGCGTTACCTACATTAATATTAGGTGAGAATGAGAGGATGTCGTTGTTAGAGGTTAAGAAAGAGAACTATGAAGAGATTGAGAAGCAAAACAATGTCACGAAGAAGCTTATAAAAGAAAAAGTAAGTTTTAATTTGTTTAAATTTGAACCTATGGTGTTCGGATATTCTTATTTGAGCCAAAATTTGATTATTGTGATTTATGATCGGCTTAGATTGTCATCTCTAGTTGTTAGACACGGATAAAAGGAATAGAAGCATTGTTTGACACTTATATGGTATCAAGATCAATAATTATTTAAATGTCACATCGATTAAACACCGATCTGATCTATGTGTCTTCTCTATACGTCGACCCTTAAAAGGTAAGCTACTACGTACTACTGCATTATTATTAATATGTGATTTCATATCTGGATGATAATACGTTATTATATGACCCCTGAGTTTAGTGTCAGCGTGAAAAATAGATGCGCTTTGTTGTTGTTAGTAGATGTGGCAAAATGAGCGGGTTGGGTCGGGTCACGGGTTTTAGCTGGGTTCGGGTCTAGAAGGGTCATTTGGGAGAACAGGTCTGGGTCATACGGGTACCCATCCGTTATTACTTGACCCTTGTTTAGCCAACTTGACCCATGGGTTTGAGTGAGTTGCCTATTGTCTGAAATGTCGACACACCAAGTTAATGCAATGGTAATGATTTAACTGCTATCATTAGATATAAATATAGAATGATTGCTTTTTCTATAGACTGAATTTATGGTATCAGTTGTTGATTCAGTTTAACAGAAAATGGTCCAAACTTATCCCTGACTCGAGAACAGTTAGTTACTTTGATCTCTTCCAAAAGTCAAGATATATTGGCTTAATACTTAAATCATAATTATTTATGTAGAATTGGCATTATTCTAATCAAAATAGCAGTGGCATAGGATGAGCTGGATAATGGATAAAAACGGATGGTTTTTTACGGTCGGGATGACCTGACACATATTTGCACAAAAACTTTAAAGTCAAATGTGACACATATGATCTTGAAATGAAACTTAGCTTTACCTATATTTAAACGAGGTAATTGTACACATGAAAAACAAGTAAGAAAATGGACTTTTGGGTGTGTTTATCTATATTAAACTAAGAATGTGAAATTTGGTTTACAAATTGGATTGCAGATTCTCCCAGCAACTCTCCTCCTCCTTAAGGAACAATGCCATTTCCAGGTACAAACACCACCAGCCCATCGGCAAATAGTCCTCCATCAGATGCAACATTAATACGACACACAACCTTGCCTATTTTATGTTTGTTACTTGCTGCAGCGTATGCTATAATGTTCTAGGTTATTAAATACATATCTTGAAGTGTTCATGATTTTTACTTTTTTTCTTGTGGTTCTTACTTTGTGTTACACATACTCGTGAGTTTTCCTGGGGACATGCAATGTAATGATGTATGAACATTTTGATGGCCTCATGCCTTTATTTTGTAGTATCAAATAAATATGATTTTTTTTTAAAGAATATCTTAAATAAATGAGCGATTATTTAAGTTTCGTAAGAGTATCTTTTGCGTGTGAAAATTATGAGCAAGGATTGAAGTTTTAACATTACTAGCGTACTTTTTAAACTACAAGTGTAAAAATAAGAAATATTGGTGTTTAGTATAAAGATTATTTAAGTTCGTAACAATATCTGCGTGTGAAAATTATGAGCAAGAATCAAAGCTTTGATCTCACTAGCGTATTTTTTATACTAGATGTACAAAAATACGTGATAGTGATGTTTAATACTTCTAAGGATCTTTCAACACGTATATATATATGCATGAGCATATATTTTTTCCTTTATAGTAAATACACATATATTTTTAATTTTTTTCTTCACGTGTTAATGAACTTTCTTCACTAGAAAATACATGTACATTTATACATGAGCATATACTTTTTCTTTCACATGTGATAAACTTTCTCCACTACCCATGTACATTTATACATGAGCATTTTTTTTCCATGTGTGAATAAACCTTCTTTACTACTAAACACATGTACATTTAAACATGAGTATATTCTTTTTTCTTCACTCGTAAATACACCTACATTTATGCATCACATTATACTTTTCTTTTCACGTGTGAAAAAATTTTCTTTGTTAGTAAAAATCTAAGACATAAATATTTTCACATGTGACCAAGTAGTCAAGATATTCTTAAAAAGCTTCAATCACTGCTCATAATTTTCACATTTGAAGATATTCTTACAAAAATTAAATAATCGCCTAAAAAACATCAATATATCATATTTTTGCACTTCTACCATAAAAAATATGCTAGTAAGACCAATAATTCAATCCTTGCTCATAATTTTCACATGTGAAGATATGATTACAAAAATTAAACAATCGTTTATTAAACATCATTATCTCTTATTTTTGCACTTCTAGTATAAAATATGCTAGTAAGACCAATGATTCAATCCTTGCTCATAATTTTCACATGTGAAAATATACTTAAAAAACTTAAATAATCGTCTATTAAATATCAATATCTCCTATTTTTGCACATCTAGTATAAAAAATATGCTAGTAAGATCAAAGCTTCAATCCTTGCTCATAATTTTCACATATGAAGATATTCTTACAAAAATAAAATAATCGTTTAAAAAACATCAATATATCATATTCTTGCACTTCTAGTATAAAAATATGCTAGTAAGACCAATGATTCAACGCTTGTTTATAATTTTCACATGTGAAGATATACTTATAAAACTTAAATAATCGTCTATTAAACATCAATATTTCCTATTTTTGTACTTCTAGTATAAAAAATATGCTAGTAAGATCAAAGCTTCAATCCTTGCTCATAGTTTTTCACATGTGAATATAATTTTACAAAACTTAAATAATCGTCTATTAAACATCAATTTCTTCTATTTTTGCACATCTATTATCAAAAATATACTAATAAGATCAAAACTTCAATCATTGTTCATAATTTTCACGTGTGAAGATATTCTTACAAAACTTAAATAATCTTCGGCAAGACCAATGTTGTTTCCATAAACAAGCTTTGCGTTGTAGAAGAAATGGTTGTGCATACTTAGCACTTTAGCATCAAGAACGCATATATAACTTCTTGATTTCGGTCAAGCTTTCTCTACAAGTGGGTGAATCTTGTCCTCATATTTGTCATAGACCACAGGCACCCAAAAAAGCAACACATAAAAACTAAAAAATTAAAAATTAAAAAAATGGTGGCGTGCTATGAGAAGTTCTGATGCAAACATGAAATAGTTAAGTGTTAAAAGAATTACACATGTAGACCAAGGTCAAAAAGTCAGTTCGATGATCGACACGAACCACCGAACCAGCAATAACACGATCAACAATGTACATACATCCGTCAAGAGTATTTACATTACACTGTAATTGAAAGAAACCGAACATTTCATCCTCATATTTACTTCTTACGGAATATGAAACTCAAAAAAAAACAACTAAAAAGCATTTGTGTGACAACCTATTTGAACTAGGATTGTAAAACATATTATGATCTTTTACACTAATGCCATCGATCATATCAATGTCTGCTAAAATGTCGCTTATATATCAAAACTAATGCTAGTAATACTACCAAGATAAATGAGAAACACACGGTTTTTCTTCTGCTGTTTGATTATCACAGCTCTGTAACCAAAGCAAAGTATCCATGCTAATAGCTTCTTATATTTAAAAGAAGCATACTGAATAAGGAGAGGCAAAATACCGTCGGGAACAAAATATCGAAACTTTAACCTTCTGTATCCAAAGCTTGTTCAACTAAATTCTCTAATATCTTATGTTTGCACCTCGTAATATTTGATAATTCTCCTTCTTTATACTAACGAAATATAGGCTCCATATTTCTGTGTACTAATGTACTATATCACTCTAATAATTTGCAACAGATCATTACACATCACTACTATCGTACTATATTACTCGGGTCACCAAAAATCTACATCCCCACTCAAAACATAACTATGAATAATCCATAACTTAATATATATGATAAAAAAATGTTAATTCATGCATTGAAAAAGTCATCAGTGTGACGTATATTAGAAGAATGTGTCAGTTTATACCTCTAAAGGTCAATAACCACCAACATATTGTCCGGATGCACTTCCATATCTTCCTTGAGCCGCATTTCCACCACCATAAGCTCACACTGCATTACTCACACCAGGACAATTGTTGGCCCAATGTCCAGGTAAGTTGAATTTATAACACATGCCGATCTGGCGGTATTTTGACCCACTCCGGAGCCATGCATTAACTCTTTGTCGAACCTCTTTTAGCTCCATTCGTCGTTCGGTTCGCTTACAGCAAAAGGTACATATAGGGTACATTTAATGAGTTACACTTTTACGATATATATTCATGAATTATGTATGCAGCTAAAACAATCTGCTCAGTATCAACTATTCTTCTCCATTATTCTATGCGTAACTAAAGAACAAATAAGGATTGAATTGAATGAAACATGTTCGATATGGGAAACAACTAAACTCTATCTATCTCTCTTGAACCTGGTCAGGCTTCAATTATCTTGAAAAACCACAAATTCAAGACCTATTGGGAGATGATCACTTGGATGGGAATAATTTGGCAAACAACCTTTTATCTTGGCGATCTGTTCTCGAAGCTCAAGGTAACCAACTGGCTCGATACCTTAAGAAGGGGTGAATAATATGTAATCCAGTGTATCGTTGAAATCGGGGTAACGTTTGTGAACTTTGGTTCACCCCTTGTGTACGCATAAACACTGCACAAAGGCATAGGTAGGTCTTCCGAGTATTCTGGCGAGGGTTCCGCCATCGGACCACGAAACAAGGTACTCGATAATCAAAACATGAATACATTTATCTTCCATTAGAACCTTAAGAGTGTATTAACTCAATATTCGACGTTCATTCAATTATTTCATGGTAGCAGATGGGCTGTTCTAATAAAGTTTTTGCCTCTGATAGATTTTTGGCATAATATATACTCCTACAATAAGCAACTGCAAATTTCTTTTGAAATGAAACATAAGGAAAATTGTAAAAAGGATAAACTATAGTCCGAGTTTTATTCCATGCAACTGTAAGATATACACCGAATATGAATATTGTGTTGTTATTGATCAATATGACTACAATTGAGAACATATATAAAGGGATATGGTTGGGCTATACACAATATACAGAGTAGTAAAAAAAAGGATATGGATATTGTGTAAGATATACACCGAATATGATTCATTTAACGCAGCTACCCAAGTTAGCCGGTTTTAAGGTAAAATCGGCAACGGAGAAGGATCCTTGCTCAGGCTCCCGGGAAAGAGAGCCACCCGGCTTAACCAGAATGCCCATGGCCATTTCCAGACTTTCCCTTGGCCATCCCAAGATTGTTCACACAATGAGGCTTGAACCCATGTCTCTTCTGAGACTTCGGGGACACCTACCATCAGGCTACCTTGGAGATGGTTTTAAGTTCACGTGTCAAAAAAAGTCAACATAGTCAAAACTTGAAGACACTTCATCTTCTGAGTCATCTTTTTTTTTACTAATCACAGGGTCAGATTACCTTATACCAGAACCAATAGAATTTAGTTACCATAAGATTTGAATTTTTGAAAGTTTGATGTTTGCTTCTAACCTAAAAAGAGGTCATTGCTCAAAATAGAAAGCATTTTAAAGTTTGTCCCCTTTTATATTCCAATTAGCGCTAAACGAAATGACATTATGTGTATCTTATCTCCAGGAATCGAATTGAAATCCAGTTGGAGAATTAGGTGCATGTTCTTTAAAAGCGAAATTTCCAGTTGGAGAATTAGGTCCAGAACCTGTAATGGCCATTTCAATCGTTGGGACTAGAGAACTTGGATGGTCCTTTTTTAACATATCAAGTAAATAGCTTGTTTCATATGAGTATAATAGAATAAGAAATGTTACAAATAGGCACCAGCCATTCTAAATTTTAGAAATAAAATAAGGGAAACAACAGATTTGGTGAGAGTAATTAGTACTTCAGCTTGAGGAGCATAATACAGAGCAAAACCAGGAACATCATGAACACAAGGTTGATCTCTCTCATCCCACACTTTCAAACGATCATCAATAACTAGTGCCATTTTGGGATGGCAATTTCCATCTTTAAAAACATTATATAGTGATTTCTTCAACCCTGATAAATCAGAATAAGTATGACCATAAGTTACCAGTATAAGCAAGTATGGTAACTAGTGATTGCCTTATTAGTTATTACTAACCAGATTTCACACACACGACGCGGGTCAATAACTCTTTTACACTTATTAAATTTGAATCTGGATCCAGAAGCCTCCACATTTCCAAAGCATAATCTTTTTCAGCCATCGTACAAACATAAACCTCAAAACGCTTTCGTCCTCTTGCCATCAGGTAGCTTCTAAGATCTTCCCGTGCAAGTCTCAACCTCACAAGAGCACTTGTATCACGAATCTGTAATAATATTATGATTTAAATGTTATATCACATAAATTAATATGGTCAAGATCATGTAAATCTAATAAAGGTAGGCATGTACCCGTAGGGTTGATTCGGGTGAGGATAATGTTTTTCTCCGGTAGTCGTATAAGTGGGCGGGAAAAAGATTGATGACTGTCAGACAAAGCTGGAACAACCTCAGATTGTGCCTTAATCAACTTACCACTGTCAATGACTTGATCATTTTCCGCATATTGCTTAAATAAGTTTCTATCATCTTGATAGCGCTTAATCTCTGAAAGCATACCAACAAGTCGTTGTGGATCAAGCTCACAGCTAACTTTCCGTTGTAATGCTTCAATTCTGTCCTCAAATGACCGCAAAGTATTAGCCAATAGCCACTATCAGTATTTCATCGAGATCAAATACGATACCAAGACACCTAAGGTTTAGCAGACAAGGTATGATTCATAAAGTCCTGGTTGAACTATGAATCCCCAAAAACACGGAAACAAACCGTTTCTTCTAGAATGCATTGCTACCAAGTGCAGCTCCTCACCACCAAGTGAGGCAACAGCAGTCGGCAGATGAGGGCATATAGTTAACGACACATTAAAAGATAAAATCAGAACCAAACAACACCACTAATTGCATAGGATACTATTAACTCCCACTCACGATTAAATCTCAAGATACACAGAAGTTAAGACAGAACAATAAATGTATAAGATCACAGAGCATGCGCAGAAAAAACACAAATGCACGCAGGCCATTGTGAAACTGTTATTAATGACTGGTTTAAAGAACAAGTAATTACAACGCTGCTTGTTATATTCTTATTGTTGTGCTACACCGCTATCACCAAGTTCCATTAAACCAATAGTCAGGTTTACTGTAATTATGGTTATGCTCACGAAAAAATATCATAAATTTACTTCAATTGAGTCAAGTAAGATTAAATTTGGCAAGAAATTTTGATATTGAGTACTTTAATCAAAGGAAATCTGAACTACAAATCAAACAACTAAACCTCACTTTTCGCTAATCAACTTGACTAAATTTCTTTGGTAGAAAATGCTATGCAAAAACTAGTTCTGTTAATTTAAACATTTGACTGCTAATAAAACAAAACCATTTCAAAAGAAATTTTATTATTCGATGAAAGAAAGAAGAACATAAGATTATGACTAATGTTGCGAGTAAAGTAGCCATACGGGTTAGGTAGGAACAAGTTGATTCCAAAAAAAATTTACTCAAATGATAAAAAGATTCATTATGATTTATGCATAGAGAAACTACTGACCCGTGTCTTTTTAAAGCTTGTTCATCAGTAGGAAACATAATCCAAATTAACCCATTTATAATTAATGGGTCAGAATTGGCAACTTATATATGTAAAAGTGAGTTGACTCAAACGTGAAAATGTGGTTACCTGTAGCACAGATTGGTCGTCGACGATCTTAGTTAGGAGGGCACCAACAAAAGAATCACCCGCACCTGTTGTGTCAACTGCTTTCACTGGGATATGCACCTACCGTTCCATGTAAATCCTACAATCATAAGGATTTACAATAAAATATATAAGAAGGTATAGCGCTATCACACAAAACCAAAATTATAATTTAGTCTTGTACTAATAGTTTGCGTATACAGATTTAGCACACAACCCAATCAATAAAAAGAATTGGATAGAGAGCATTTCTGGTCAAGCCACTTAGAACCATTTTACCACCATACCAACCCGGTCAACTTTGACACATAGAAGAAAGACTAAGGTTAGCAGGTGACGTTATCGTTTTGGAAGCTATAGAGCTCAAAAGACTAAGGTTAGCAGACGGTGGTTATCCATTTTGGAGGAGATTGCATCCCAAATCATTCTGCATGACCTCTCATGGAGAGAAAGCTGTCCCGATGAGTGCTCAGTCGCATTCATGATTCTGAAACTTCGAAAGTTATTGTACATTATTATACTTACGTTGATGAATGCATTTAGTAACAGATTATTCTAAGGGGCTGCAAGGTACAAGTAAAATAAATATGTCAGTTTCAACCTATAACTGTGAAAATGGGTCATTCAACAAGTTATATCCATTTGCATGCCCGTTTTCTAATTTATTGTTTGCTAACATGTCAACACTTTTTTAATGTTATTACCTTGATACATTCTTTTTCTATGTGGTCATTATCAACAACATCATCCATAAATCGCCCACAAAGAATAAAGGCAGCAAGATCATATTTCTTCTGAGTTGACCTGCAAAGTTCAGTCATACGACCATGAACATCGAGAAAAAGACATCTAAGAGCCTCGACCGCTTGTGACAAGTTTGCATCCCTATCATTTTCATGTTTGTTAGCCTTCAATTCACGTAACATTCACGTAACTGATTCTCCAATTCACTTATTTTTGCCCTCGTCATATTTTTCTCTGCACAAGTAAAACTGAGTATCAGTAATATTCTTGCAACTCCAGTTAAAGTTGTCAAATCAGTTACTTGGAATCTCATGTGCCCTAGCTAGAATTTTAATTAAAATGAAACCAAAGCATACTATGTATTTTCCATTTCGCAAGCATAATCAGCTACAAATCATGTGGCGGGATCAAGTGGAACCTACACATATTCAAACCCAACACTACACTAATAATAGTGAGACATAACTGGTATACCAACCTATCTTAATGAATCAGAAAAGAAATGGAAGAGTAAGTAAATGAGTAAATCTACCATGCCCATTTGGTGATTTCCTACCATAATTCTCCTCACCTGCCACTTACCACAGAAGTCAAACATAATTAATATAGTAGTAACAGACAACATCACTGAAATTGCCTTTGGCCGCCCTTTGCTATAGTACAATGAGTACTTAAGGATACATATATATATATCGTCACCATACGTCCATACTACCATATTACTCGGTGTCTTTGTCCAACTTATCTAAGGGAGAATTATCAGCATAATGAATTACTTATGTATAATGCTTGACTGGATCATCGATCCAGAGTTAAGCCAAGCATCACTAATTGTCTAGTTTGTTTGTATACCATCTTAAATTCAATAATAATGTCATTTTGGTCATATTACTAGAGGATCTAAAGACAGGAATACAAGATCTTTTAATGCTCACCAAAAGTCTCAGAACGAGCTTATAAAATGTTTAATGTAACTTCTAGCAAGCCAGTACATCATCCATGATAAAATGAGCTAGTAAAGCAGTACTTCACATGATTTTTTATATAGTTAGTTTCATTTTAGTAACCACATACACTTCAAAATTTATCCGATTTTTTTCATTTAGCGGAAAGTCATATAAGACATACACGTTTACTAAACTTTACCCACACGAAGAAAAATATCTCATATTTTCACACGTGAAGATACTATTACTAAAGTTTTCACGCCCTAAGAAACCTATATTTTCGCGGTCAAAGATGCTCTTACTAAACTTTTAATGCACGAAGAAAAATACCTCCTATGTTTTCACGCGCGAAGATATTATTACTAAACTTTTCATGAGTGAAGAAAACTATATTTTCACACGCGAAGATGCTCTTACTAAACTTTTCACGCGCGAAGAAACCTATATTTTCACACGCGAAGATGCTCTTACTAAACTTTTCACGCGCGAAAAAACCTATATTTTCACGCTCGAAGATGCTCTTACTAAACTTTTCAAGCGCGAAGAAAAATATCTCCTATATTTTCACACGCGAAGAAAGATATCTCCTATATTTTCACGCGTGAAGATACTGTTACTAAACTTTTCACGCGTGAAGAAAAATATCTCCTATATTTTCACGCGCGAAGATGCTCTTACTAAACTTTTCACGAGCGAAGATACTCGTAATAAACCTAATCACCGCTATATTCTACTTTACGCAAACTAATGAGTCGCCTATAAGAATCAAGACCTAATTTGTAATCTATACATTCACATTTGACATATTTACAATTGAAACAATGATGATAACTTCAAATGAATAAAATTCATAATTCAACAATTAAATTTTATCAAATAAATAAAATAAAAAATAACTGTTACTTGAAATTAATGTGTACTCTGATTTGTAAAGATTGTCTTCTTCAATTATCTCAGCTTCAATTTTGTTGCTTAAGCTGGTAATTGATGTTGAACGATGGTGGTTATGGCGGTGGTTTGAATGGTTGTTGTGGTGATGGTTTGAAATGTGGTAATGGCCGTGGTTATGGAGGTGGTTATGGCAATGGTTTGAACGGTGGTGATGACGGTGGTTATGGCGGTGGTTTGAAGGGTGGTAATGATGGTGGTTATGGCTGCTGCTATGAAGGTAGTCGATTGGGAGGGAATTGTACTGTGTTTCACCTCCGAACCGGACACATGTGTGTTTTTTTTTCTATATATTGAGTGGTGATAACTGTAATTACAAATATACCCTTGGTTAGTATATAGTTAGTGCAAAATGTAGATTAATGTTAGCCATTAGATCTAAAAAAAGGAGGGATTAGATGGAGGGCTAGGATCTCTTCTCGCGTTCTCACAAAAATTAGACTTCTCATAAGAAACACCCTCTCTCTCTCTCTCTCTATATATATATATATATATATATATATATCACATAAAATTAAATAATAAAAAATCTTAAAAACACAAACCTCTTCAATGCATTTGGTTCCATTTGCAGACCGAATCTTTCAAAATTTGGAAGGTAGTCGCATTTGGTTTGTGCGAAATAAAGGAGGGGACGCGTTCAAAAGGTAAAGATCGACCGAATTGTTTGGTCCCATTAGCTCCAGTCTTGCAATAATCTTATAAACAAAAAAAAAAACAAAAAGAAAACAAAGAGAAAAAAAAAAACTACCCAATAAAATTATAACACACAACCAGAAAACCACTCTATCTACTTTTACACTAAAAAAATAATTATTATAACTTTGCGTTACCACAACGTGAAACATATAGCAAAACCACGAATACAGCTATAACGCCAATATAGGTGCAAAGTGCAGATAACTTGGGTGGATAAAGAACAAGATCATACTTTCTAACGTTATTCAACTAAACATACTTTCCTGATAACATAATAGCTCCTTCACCCCAAATAATTGTTTCTTGACAAAAATTACATGGTTTAAGAAAAAAATAATCACTTCTATTTTGTTTCTTTTACTTTTTACAAAATAAAAGTTTTTCCCTTAACTAATTATTTATTGTTTTCTTTAAAGCTTGTAATAATTATAACAAGTAAGTATAATATAATAATCTACATGAAAATTTCTTATTAATACTCTATATGAAATAAAACCAAACGTCGGTGCACTATTTTAATAATTTTTAACCTTATTTTAATGTTGCGCTACCTTTAGTTGTGGTCGTCGTGGGCTTTGACCTGGGCCAAACCGTAGGCTGGCAAGATTGATCCGGAATTGTATACTGTTAGTGCAAATATTACGATATTTAATCTATACAGTCTCGTTTGTTTTGATTGATGACAAACATGTAACTTGTAATACATAACGTAAAATGTACAAGTTACTTGTAATCACACTTTGTCTCAACATACATTCAACACCTCTCGATGTCTCAAGTCCTCGTATGTTACAACACATGTTCGTACATGTTTGTTATGTGGCATTATGATCAAACCCATTAACAAATCATTTAGAATGTTTAAAATACGTTTAGAGTCACTAAGTATTTTAATAGGTTAACCATTCTATTTCGAACCTCATTTTACATTTTGCATTCACAAGTATTTCATACAAATACTAAAGTTTACTTACACTTGACAAAATATATTTTATTTTGACAAGCACTCTTTTACAAAAGGTAACTAGACATTTTATTAACTAGTTACATAATACATTTTACAAGTTTACCTTGATAAACTTTTTAATCTAAAATGGAAATACATGTTACATCATGTCATGCATCATCTTTGAAATCCTTAGAAGATCACTTGAATATTTTGGTTAGATTGACACACAATATATCAAATGTGAGCTTAGTAAGATTTGGTAATATCTTGGAAAGATTTGAAGAAAGATTTTTTAGATTTTATGGCAGGCACCCACGGTACCAATTTGTATAAAGGACGGAACCCTTTAAAGGGATCCTTTGTCCGTGGGCGCTCTGAGCACTTTGCCTATAAATAAGCCCATTGTTTTCCCATTTCTTCACCACTTCAAATCACATCTTCTCCACCTTCTTGCATACATTTAGATCAATCATTAACAATGTAATAACATACATTAAACACCCTAATGATCATGATCATAATGCTTCTAACATTCATCTTTGTTGTAAGCATACTCTTTGATCAACCAAGGAAAGTTTGGAAGATTTAGCCATCCCCACTTACCACAAGTTGAAGATCTATCACAAGAAGTTTAGGGAACTTGTCATCTTCATCATGAAGGCTTCCTATCAATGGAAGTTCATTTAGAAGTAGTTATTCATATCCATTAGACATTTGTGTCATGGATCATTAGTGTAAACATCATTGCATCATAACAACACTTTCACCAAACTAGATTAGATGGTTTATGTGTTTGTGCCATAAAACACAAGGTTTATTATGTTGGGCCATAAAACATATTGGGAGTGGTTGTACCCTTGTAAAAGAACTCGACATCTAGCTTAGTGTCAGAAATATTGTATAGGCGGCGTAGGTTGGTTCTTCTAACGAACTAGAACCCGGTATTTAGCTTTGTACCGAAAAAGTGTAGCGGCGATTGTAAGGTTTTCTCCTATGAGAAGTGGAGCTTGTTGATTTAGTGAAGTAACTCTCGAAAGTTGGGTACTCGAGGAGTGGAGTAGGCGGAAAGGAGATCCGTGACCAACCACTATAAATCCTCGTGTTAGGTTCTTTGCACTTTCCTTTCTTTATCTCTTTACTTTTATACTTGCACTATACTATTGTTTGTAATGTGGTTTGATGTTCATGATTGTGTGACAACTTGGTTTACCATACTTTATATTAGTCAAAAACAATAATTGGTACTTTCATATTATAACAAGCTTCATAAGCGATTTGATACTAAAGATCTAAAGTTTTTAAACGGTAACGTATTCACCCCCCTCTACGTTTCCACATATACTTTTGGTCTTTGGTTAGTGCGTTACATATATGTCTCTTTGTTTCCCGTCGTTGAAGGTTTTCTCACTTTTACTTCTCTCTGCACATTTTGAGTAGGTACGCCCGTTTTTTGCGAATGATTGATTGTTGCATGTTTGGTTTTGTTGCTGCTGATTTGTTATTGCATGATTATTGTTGGTTGTTTCTGATGGGTTTTTCATTGCGAATGTCGTTAATGTAGTGTACGATGTTTTCGCTTTTTATTTTTGCTACTTTCTTGCATGCACTTTGTTTAGTCTATTGATCTCCGGTCCGTCATATAGTCCGTTGTGGTTTTGTCGCTTTAGGTTAGTCTTACGTGTAGTGGTAGTGGTTGTAAGTATGAGAACCAAAGGTAGTGGCCTCAAACGAAGTTAAAGGTGTTGTGACTCTTCTCAAAATTTTGAGGTTAGTGATCAACAAAAAGATTTAGGTGGTATCTCTTGTGTTGGGCACACTTTTGTTGGGGTTCGTGAGAACGTTGTAGATTTTGTGACATGAGTGGGCAACATAAAATTTTAGGTGGTGTTTCTTCTTCAAGCACATGGTTTGGGGGGTTTATGAAAGTGGTGTGTTGGTCTCATAATGATGTGGATACGACGTCGTTGTAGTCGTGTGGAGGAAATGAGGGGTGCCTCAAATGCTTTGGGTGTTGCTTCTGGAGGTGATGGTCTTTTGAAAAGGAAGTCTTCTGCATTGCGGGCGATGTTTCGCAAGAATGTCTCATCCCTAACAAGAGAATTTGTACTTCGGATGTTGGTGTGAATGATTTGATTGGTGCTCGCCATCTTTGTACAGGTAGTTACGGTGTTTCCTTTCTTTTTTTCACTAATTTACTTTGGATTATGGGGTTGCCGTGGTTATAGGTGTTGTATAATTTTGCTGATCGCTTTAGATGTTTTGTCGCCTCGTGTGCCTCCTGAAAATGTGATGGCTAATCCAGACGTTGGAACGCACACGCGGGTTGTGGTAGGTGGTCTCATGCAGTGTGCTGATCATGGTGTACTCATGATCGTTCCTCGATGAGTCTCAACAGATAGCCAACGCGATAATCGTGAATGCCGGTGTGGCTTAAGTGTGTGAAAGTGACCGCCGCCAGAACTCTCGGGGTTTGTTGGTGTTTTGCATACGCAGGAGAAGGGTGCGGTGTCGCTCTAAAAAGAAGGTTGTTAGCAACATATACATGTGCCAATATTGAATGGGTTCGACACCGCTCCCCGAGCAACATTTCGGAAAACGGTTAATAATGTAGGCGGTGGATTCCGATGTCTTTGTAATTGCTTGCTCGAGTTTGGGACCTTTAGATCAACATGGTTCGCACTTCATGCTGCCGGAATCACTTTGCTCCAATAGATCCGGATGTGGATGCTGGAGCGACTTCGGATAACTTCTCAGTTTGATTGTCATCGCTTGAAATTAGTTGTTGCGTATGTGCTATCATATGTTTACAAAACTTGGGCTTATAAAATCTGCTCAATATGTATTGTAGGTCTACCATATTTCCCGTTGGACTTAGATTTCCGCGTGGGAGGTGTATCTGCAACTCCCCGCAACAAGAATGCCCATGCTGTTTTGACATGAACTTTCGGATGGGCATCATTTAAATCGAAGACAACTATTTGCATCACGCACTGACTGCTATGGGTAGAGGAGCCGGTTCTAGAAAACGTCGCCGGGCCTGAAAACAGGGCTCACCTCGAGCCACCGTTCATGCAAGCCGGTGACCGCAGCTCGGTTGGGTCGTATGTGTTGGTTACATAATTTGTTGCATGTATATCTTCTCGCTACCAATCTTCGTGCACATTTTTAATGATTAAGGTTTTGTTTTCAATCAGGACCACCTAGAGAATACATGAGATATGGTCCTTGAACCGTGTTTGTCGGCATTGTAGGGCTATGTTTTGGGATGAGGAAAAGCTGAGTACATCAACCGTATCGAGGCCCCGTGTACAATCGTTGTTGTTTGGAAGGGAGGGTCGCTTGTAACAAAGATGGGAATACCCTTGTTGTGCAACAACTTTTTTCAAACGAACATTTTATGGAAAATATAAGAGCTTATAACCAAATGTTTGAAATGACTTCATTGGGCGCTAATATAGACCAATCTATGAATGTTGGGAGGGGACCTTATGTTTTAAAGTATCTAAGGTATATATCATACGATAGGAGGGTTATGTCCAAGGCCTGGTTCATCTCCAAGATTTTACACTGTGATATATATGATATAGACAACGGTTCAAAACAGTTGGATCATTTGCACGAGGGGCCATAAGTGCTTTGAGACAAGAGATTGTGCGGTGCTCGATAGCAAAGGTGCTTGATGAAAATAATGCTTTGGTTCAGCTCTTTAGAACGGCTAGGGACAAGTTGCAACAACATGATGTGCCATCGTTTAAGATCGAGCTATTCAACGCAAACAAAGGCCACAATATGAGTTGCCGTCTGCAGATTCTATTGGGGCAATTATTTTTGATGATATGGAAGAGACTGAAAGTGATTTTGACATAATACTAGAGGCGATTCGGTGAGCCACAAAGGATCAATAAATTGCGCGCATTGTATATGCCAACCCAGTCCCTTTGTTGTTTGTATTCTGAGAACAAGGTTATCACTTGATTTGTATTATGTCAACGTGTTAACTACATCTACCGCAAGAGGAAAACGAATGTCCATGGAATCTTTCTATTGCTATCAGTTGCATGATAGAGATGATTATTACAACCTTTTGAGCCGCGGTGACAAAATTTTTCAGAATATGTTGTTACCGCTGCATTGCAGATAGAGCAAGAAAGAATGGATTTCATAAGACGTAATCGGTCTAACATTAGGGGATTACTTGATGGGTTATACTATGCAATTTCACGCGGCGACGCTGATGGTACAGATGTAGGTTCTAGAATAATTTTACCATCGACATTCACAGGGGGGCCACATTACATGTACAACCATTATTTAGATGCTTTGGCAATTTGTAGGGTGCATGGCAACCCGCTTTTTATTACATTTACGTGTAAAACACGGTGGCACGAGATACAAGAATATATGGTGCGTATCCTCACCTTCGGCATCCGATAGGCTCGATGTTATAGACCGTGTGTTTGAACGCAAGATTCACTCTTTCATCAAATATGTTCGAGATGCCGGACCCTTTGCGCGATCAAATCGGTATGTTTTGCCTACGTTTGGTGATTTTTAGTACGATACATTGTCTTCCATGTTACATATCCTTTGTTATCCGCTGTTTCACAGTGTTCAGTCATGCTTATGATTTTTTCCTTTTTTTGTTATGTAGTGATGTATACGGTAGAATTTCATAAACGAGGTCTTCCACATTGCCACATACTCTTATGGATATTACGCAGATCTGAATCTCTGAGTCCTGATGATGTCGATAGGTTTATAAGTGCGGAGCTGCCAGATCAGGAAGATGATCCCGAAGGGTTTAGAGTCATAACCGAATTTATGATGCATGGTCCCTATAGCGGGGCTTTTCCTAATGCGGTGTGTATGCGTGATAGGGGAATGTGCAAAAAAATGTTCCCCAAGGAGTACTGTGAGGCAACATATTTCGATAAGGCTGGTTATGCACATTTTAGGCGTAGGGACATGCGAGCGAATGGTATCTAGCAAGAATGGCGTTAGATTAGATAATGCATATGTAGTGCCACACAGTCGCGAACTATGCATGAGATTCTACGCACACATAAATGTTGAGTACTATGGTTGGAATATGCTCATCAAGTATTTATTCAAAAACGTCTCAAAGGGTACTGACAGGAATAATTGCCCGGGTCTCTAGACAAATAGGTTATCCACCCGTTGATGCCTCTATTGCCTCAACTTCAGCTGCAGGCTCAAGCACTCGCATAGATGAAATCCAAAACTTTGTTGATGCGCGTTATATGGGGCCACACGAAGCTTCGGGCGTATATTTGGCTTTGATATCCATAGTACGAACCCCAGCCAACCAACCGTTATTTGTCAGCCCATTTGGAAAATATGCAGATATCTCATTCAGAGCATCGCAAATGTCCAATCCATAATTAACAACCCGAGTGTAAGAAGGACAACGCTAACCGAATGGTTAGCATTTAATGAAGCATACACGATAGGTCATCATCTAACGATATTCTTTTCCATCGGAGTTCGTGTGGTCTAAAGGACAGAGAATGGTCTCCAAGACGAAACAACAGCATTGATTGGAAGGTTGGCATATGTGCATCCCATCAGTAGGTGACCTTTTACCAAAGGATGTTACTTTGTCATCAAAAGGTTGTAGGTCGTTAAGGGCATCAGGATGTCGATGGTATAATACACGCGACAAGCAAAGGAAGCCCTTTGTGAGGCTTTGGGGCTATTATAAGATCGACCAAGAATGGATCACCGCGATGTAAGAAAGTTGTACAACAGACTACTTCGGGTCGATTCTTCGCTTTGCACATATATTGTTGTTTACAGATATAACAAGTCCAATTACTCTTTGGCGAATGTTTTGGAGGCAGATGTTTGATGACGTTCCACTCATATTGTCCGAGGCATTAGGCATACGGAACATATTTGTGAATGAACCAGAGTTAGAAGGAGGCGTTTTGTATGAGCTACAAGCATTACTTACTATCCATGGAAATCATTAAGGGACTACGGTTATGACCCCAAACCTCCACCAGCCTTATTACTTTTCGAAATCGCACTGTCATGGAAGAAACATGTTACAACAGGGAGGAAATAGCAATGAGAGCGAGAGGTCTCATCCCGAATTGAACCATCAACGGCGGCAGTGTTTGACACAATTATAACCGGTGTGCACGACATGCAACAAAAGCGCTATTTGTTTATGGCCATGGTGGGGCCGGTAAAACCTTTTGTGGAAAGCCGTGATCACAACACTTAGAGCGGAGGGGAGAATTGTGTTGGCCGTAGGTTCATCTGGCGTTGCTTCACTATTATTGCCACTAGGAGAAGCTCGCGACTCACGGTTTAAAATACCATTTGAACTAACTGATGAGTCAAGTAAAGAATAAAAAAATACGCTTGAGTGAGCTATTGTGCAAAAGCGACTCGATTATTTGGGACAAAGCGCTATGAACGAAAAAAATATGTTTTGAGGCTCGATAGAACGCCGAGACCTTTTGGGCGAGGCACAATTTGCTTTTGAGGGATGTCGGTTTTGTTAGGAGGTGATTTCCGAAAACGCGGTGAAGAAAGGAGCTTCTAGAGAGGTCATTATCGGTGCATCTATAGTGAGTCAAGATTGTGGCAGACTTTAAAGTGTTTTTCCGTTGGAAAATATGTTCTGCAAAACCGGGATGACGGACGAAGAAAAATTGGAATGAGCATTCTCAAAATGGTCGGTCAATATTGGTGATGGTGAAGTGGCATCAAGATGCGACGACCCGAAAATACCTCATGGGTTCGTATTCCTGACGTTCATTGCTTTGATATAGGAGAGCAAGCGCTGAATGATTTGATACAATTCATATATGATAACGAGTCATTGCAAACATCGACGGTCAAAACATTTCAAGACAAAGCAATTGTGTGCCCCCAAAAATGAAACTGCTGACATAATCAACGCACAGATATTGCAACAGGTAAGTGGCACATCTGAATTCTATTTAAGCGCTGATGATGCAATACCCTTAGGAAGTGATGGCGCCGCTACTGAATTGTTATACCCAAAAGACTACCTAAATTCTATGAAGTTTGCAGGGATCCCTCCTCACTCCCTAGAGGTTAGGATAAGTGTTCCAGTGATGTTAATGCGTAACTTAAACTTGAAAGGGGGTTTAGGTAATGGGACACGGACAAAATGACTATGTGCAATACCGGTTGCATAAATTTTGGGCAAAGACTTGCAATATAGTCGCAATCAAATGCCATGGTTTCTACAGTAGCTTACCTAAATAACGTCTAAATCAAAAGTCCCGCTAAATCTAACAAACCACATGCCAAACCAAGTAGACAAACCTATATGCAACGGCTTAGATCAACCCGAAATAGTTGTCGAAAAAGTGATGTAAAACAAGTATAGCACAAATTCAGAACCAATCGCCATTTACCACACTACTATTTACTACACAAGCAATACACAACCCAATTTTAACAAGGTTTTAACAACAAGTAGAAGCAAAGAAATTTTTAAAGGTTAATATAAACCCCATAATTTTCTCAGAACTATATCATAATTACAATATTGTTTGATCAACATGTTGAGGGTGCCATACACACCAAAATTGTGACCTGCTATAGGCCACCCACACCCTTTAATAGCAAATACTTACACAAGAGAACTAAAATGTCATAGAAACTGCACAACCATCACTAATTACTACCAGCATGGACAACTTCCATAAAAGATTGCAAAAACGCTTCCAACCAAACTAATCATTAGATAAATGTTCATTAACTTCCATAAAACCGACATGCTCCTCCTTGGTCGCTATCCCAAAGACGTATCCCATCAATAAGAGTGTCAAGTGCAAGCAATGATTCTCGGTCTACTCACCAAGCTCCACTAGTCCTGCAAACGATCAACAACATCACTATGAAAAGGCCCAAACCAATGAGTCTCCATAATAGTCCTCTCTCGCTTCTCAATCTTCCCAATCAATCTTTGGCGTTCCCCATGCATAAGCGCAGACAAAAGCACGATCTTCAGTAACTTGCTAAAAGGTACATAAAAAGAGAAACACTTTGTCGGAACCTAATCGCGCCTTCATCTCCTCGATATTGGGCATGGCAGTTACCTTAAAGTGCTTAAGGTAGGTGGGTGAAAAGCGATTAAGAGGTAAATGAGATGGAAAGCGTGTAACAACCTTTATATAGTTAGGTTAAAAACTTTTTGCTAAAGAAGTAAAAAAAGTCATGAGGCCCAACATAACTACATGTGTAAAAAAAAATATGTAGTGCTAAAAGAAAGAAAAAAACTAAAAAAACGGGACAACTAGTACCGCAAAAACTTAACAAACTCACCGCAATAACGCAGCGGCGGAAGTTTTCAACTCATTATTGATAATAGACAATTAATTTAGTATATTTGAAAAAGAAAACGTGAACAATAATATTAGAATAAAGGGACTAACATGTTTTCAAAATACAATCATCTTTAATATCTTTATAATGTGTAACATCTTACTAGTGTTGAAAATCTATACAACAAACAACTTTTAACTTGAGATTTTTGGTTTTGCCTACGAGAAAGATTCAAGGTTTACATGTAGATTTTTCAATAGCGCTAGTACTTAACATAAAACATCGAGCGCTTTAGATTATACACGTTAAATAGCGTTTCAAGTGTTTACATACTTTCTTGATATTTGTTCGGTCTTCAAAACATTTTGGAATATAAACTTGATTTATAATGTAGTAAATTACATTTTCAAAAGAGTTTCAAGACATTCACATAATCACATGTAGATTTATACAACAATGTTTTTGATTTTAGGGGTTGCATTTGAACAAAGTTACGATTTTCCATCATTCTCGATTTAAGTAGTACCCGATCCAAAAACATGCACCATGCACAACTTGTGCAAAGCATGAACAAACATACTATTTTGCGGGGCTTGTTCTATCAGTAGCTACCATTACTCTACTGGATTATGTTATTAAGACCCCTCATATGATGTGACAATAAGAGAAGTTTTGGCCAGAATATACAAACCGTGATGCACACCGTACAAATC
Organism: Chrysanthemum makinoi; assembly: GCA_910596185.1. Classification (NCBI taxonomy): domain Eukaryota; kingdom Viridiplantae; phylum Streptophyta; class Magnoliopsida; order Asterales; family Asteraceae; genus Chrysanthemum; species Chrysanthemum makinoi. Next base: position 135,511,628 of record OU343216.1, read on the forward strand.
TATAATGCACAGGGCCCCACGGAACCTCCCTATGGGAGGGTCCAGATAAACTCCCCACTCTACAAAAAGATAGTACAAAAAACTCAAATACAAAGATGAGATAGTGTTTGAGATTGGTACATTATAAAATTATTAGCGAGGGTACCAAGCGCGATGCAGCAGACGGATACCGTGACTATATTTTACGGCAAGCAAATTTTGTTCTGTACATGTTTTTTTTTCCTAACAATAACCGTACAAATAATGATAATTTAAATTAAAACAACTTTGTGAATCATGCAACCAACCAACCATATCGACTCATGAAGTCAAATAAGTACGCGACCTCGTGATTTATCAAACCAATCAAATTACCAAAATTTCTCAATATCATGAAGCATAAGGATCTCGTGACGAAACATGATCTCGAAAAATAAATCCTAAACAATCAAATAGCACAAAGGTATCCCAAAAAAGATAGTCAAACCCCGTAAAAATTATTTAGTTCAAATCCAAAAATTTATAGCCCAAAACAACCATATACCATAAAATAAAATTAGCTAACCAACAACTAACCATATTTTCGAATTAAAAATGCTACCACCAAATTAACAACCCTACTTTTATAAGTATATTAATACCAAGAAAGCTTAACCCTAATAACTTTTAAACAATCACACCGGCCATCTCTCTCATTTCACCATTGCAGTCAACACTTGCATCCTTATTTCTCCATACATCACAAACGTCTCCCACCTTATAACTCCAAAACTGGAGCCTCCTAACACAAACTTTCTTCTTCTCTTTCTGTTTAGTTAGAACTCAAACCCATAAAAAATCACCACCGCTAATTCAATCTGTTAAATATAACCAAGCACCCAAACACAATCTATGACTTTTGTTCTCGTAGCGTGTCCTACAAATTTTGGCATCAAGATCTTTGTAACAGGTAAAAGTCTTGGGTAGGCGTGACTTAGATATTTTGTTTCTTTTTAAGATCAATGATGGGTTTGATGTTCAAGCTAAGAATAATATTTTAAGATTTATATAAGAGATAACACAATCTGAGATCATATTTTTTTTTTGTTTATGTTGTGAAGCTTTTGTTAGTTAGGATTTTGAGATGGGAGTGGTTTGATCTTGTTGCTCGCTGTAGACTATAAGTTTAATTTGTCTTTTTCTTTTTTTTTCGTTGGACTTTCTTGTACTTATGATAGTCTTGGTTAAACCCACTTGGTTCAGTTATCTTGTGGTAACTCGAGTTTAAATGGTTAGTCTCACAAAAATATATGGGAGTTATCGGTTGAAGGGACGAACCCGTTAGTTTTTGGGACCCGACCGACCAAGTTTGACCCTCATGTATTCTTCGGGCACATCGGCAACCAAACCGATCGATCACTAAGCTAAAGGGATTTATTTTTTAGTGCTTGGCTTATTAGCTTGATTTGATTGTACATTAGGGTTAAATAGTTGTATATTTTGGTGAAGAGGTGAATTATATTGTGTATTTATTGTATGAGTTAGAATATATATTTTTTTAGTTTTATTTGTGCTACATTTGTGTGTACATTGTGCTTAGTGATTTGTATTTATTGATGAAGGGGTGTATTAGTTGTAAATAAGAAATAGTGTTTTAAGATGAGAATTATTTGTGCTTAACATGCTTGTAATTTATGTTTGATGAGTTGTATTTGCTTAAAATTGTATTAATGGTTGTCTTAAAATATTAATTAGGAGAGAAGGTCATCCATGCTTTATAAGTAGTATAGATATAGATAACCTTTGTACTATTAATTGTAACAATATAAGAGCATTCGTGGGATGATTTTCAAATGACTTTTCACTATTTGGAAACGTTATTAGTATGTTTTTAAGCATTGTAACAAAGACTTTATATATGACTTTTTAAGAAGACTTGTAAGCCATCAAGTGTTTGACAAAAATTTCAATAAGCTATTGTCATTAAATGAGTTAAGCATTAATTTTGAAACAAAAAAGTTGATTTAAAAGCTTATACATTAAATGCATCAAATTTTTAAAAAATTGATGCATTATAGATGCTCTAAAGGTACATGAAGTGAAATAATTTTTATAAAAAAAAAGTGGCTATTGATCATAACAATAAATATACCTAGAGAGAATGGTCGTTAAAAAAGGAAAGGTAATATGACACTATTAGAGCATGTACATTAATAACGCTGGCTTGGTTAACATTCAAATGGCCGGCTAGCCAATGGGAGGGTCGCGTTATACAAGCATTATTGGGGCAAAGTTAAGCCCTTAACGCGCTTAGAAAAGCGTAAAAAAAAAAAAATTCATTTCACCCTCCTAAACCATTTCAAATAAAATTTTACTTACACCCCTCAACTTATTAAAATTCAAATTTAAATTATACCTTGGTTAATTCGAGGGACAAATTCAAATTCAAATTTCAAATTTAAAAATCAAATATGAGCGGGATTTATTCAAACTCAAAATCAACTCTGCTTATATATACAACTCTACCAGAGTTGTTTAGAACACACAACACATACAAGTTACACACACAACTCACACACAAAAAAAATGTCTAGCAAAGATTTTTCTCAAGAATTCCCAAGTCCAGAAAAGTCGTTGTCGGAAACCAGACTTTCCAACTCCTACTGGGCTTCTTGGTTGGGAACCAACTTTCCAACTCTACCATAGTTTGAAGTTTACTCAACACCACTGAACTGTTTTCCGGTTTTCCAACCGGAAAATGTATTTTTAAACTCTCCACCTGTGAACAATCCAGTTGTTCCAACTCCACTGTCAACACTCGGTGGATCTTGAAAACAACCCATTCGGGTTAAGTGAGGCTTCCCTTCACAACTTGAACAAGATCTTGAAAACTATAGAGATTATGGAAGAGCAGCACGCGAGGAAGGCTGCCGTCGTGAGCAAGAAGCAAGGGAAGCTCAATATCTTCAAGAAAACTACTTTGACATAATGGAGACTCGGCTCGTTAATGGCGAGTTTAATTCCCTTCAAGTTCTGAGGGTTGGGTCTCGATGATTCGCTTGTTTAAGTTTTAGTAGTTTTATTTTCATCGATATGCATTGTAGTTTTAATTTTTAATGTAATTCGTGTTTAACGTTTAATGTACTTTGTGTTTTAATATTAAATGTGATATGTTTTTAATAAATGAAGTGTTTGTTTTAGTTTAGGGGTTGAAATTGAAAATATGAAATGTTAAAGTTTAACTTGGGATGTTATTGTTGTGGGTGTTTTTTGGGATGTTAAGGTGAAATGTTAAAGCTGATGTGGCGCTGACGTGGACGATGTTAAACTATAACTTGTGTTATGAATGGAGATGCTCTTAATGAACAATAATCTATATCTATACTACATATAATAGAAAAGCAAAAGTTGAAAAGTTGAATTGTTGAAATTGGTCAAATGAGAGATAAATGCATAGTGTAATTAATACTTTTATTAAAACACCCAATTACTTAAATGTGCAATAATTTATTCACATTGTACAACCAATTAAAAGCATATCTACCAAATTAAAAACAACCAATTAAAATACCCCTTACTAAAAAGTACAATAAAATTTTCATAACATACAATTTAAAGAAGCTACAACATAATCCAAAATATAAAATAGAGTAAAATGCAGAAATCGTCCTTGTGGTTTTCTAAGATTGCGAAATCCTCCCCGGTCTTCCATAAGTGCTTGGTGACCTCCTGGTGAAAAACCTTTGGATCGTTTTGGTCTCTGGTTTTATGGCGTTAAATGAATTCCTTTAACAATTACACGTTAGCCCCTTTTGGCTAACGAATGTTGCAAAAGATCCATCATATAAACTACGACATTTTATAATTTAATATTTTCGGTTTATTAAAAGTTTTTACATTTTATAAAAGTGCATACATTTTCATACTTTATATATACGCTTGTTACGCTTTTATATATGTTTCTATGTATATGTTTTTATATAAGTTCATATACATGTTTTTGTATACTTTTTTTCTTTATATATATATGTTCTTATATACGTTTTATGTGTTTTTATATACATTTTTGTATAGGTTTTTATTAAAATTTTTGTATACTGTTTATATACGTGTTTATATAAGTTTTTATAGACGCTCTTATATACGTTTTTCTCAATTTCCATTTTATATATGTTTTATACGTTCTTATATAAGAACATCTATAATAAATGTATATGTTTTTATAAATACGTATATAAAACGCATATATAAAAGCGTATAAATATATATAAATAACTACAACTATATATATAAACGATATAAAAACTTATATAAAAATGTATTGAAAGCATATAAGAACATATATAAAAAGTATATAATAATGTATACAAAACATATATAAGAGCGTGTATAAAACCTAGGTTCTCATATTAGTAACACAAGCATCAATAGAAGAAATAGAGAAGAGATGATCGGATGAACAAACACACACACACACACACACACACACACACGTATGATATATGCAAGAGTTATGCGTAGAGTGAAATGAGTGAATTGAACAACCAACCCTCAAGTGAGGGTTTACAAGGATTATTTATAGGGCAAGGAGCTAGGGCAACACTAATAGCATCCTTCCCTTCTTATGGGCTTGGGCCAAGGCTTATGGGCCTTCTACACAAGCCTTAGCTTAATAACAAACATAAAAGCATAATTAAGCTAACTATTACATATTAATCACTAACACTTGTAATCTAGTTTAGGAGTGATTCCAACAATCTCCCCCTAAGTGTTGGTGATGAATGAAAGAGTGATAAACGTTGTAGGTGCTGATGTAATAGTAGCTTTGACGTCTTCTGACATTCTTGTTTCTTGTGAGAAGAAGTGCCTTGATTCGAACTATCTCCCAAGTGTAGGGATCTTGTATCTTTTGAAGTATTCTGGCTTTGACGCGTCTTTTGATTTCTTTGTTCTTTAGTTCTTTGTTCTTTGTGGTGAAAGTGATAGTATGTTGAGGTTATCCGCATCAGTCCGCTTCGTTGTTCAGTGTCTCTACTTCTTTCTCCAACATGCTCACACGTTCTTTAACGTTGGATTTCAGCTTTGATGAAGTTCTTTTAGTCTTTAAACTTAGTAGATTCTTTGTTGATGAATAATCATTATGACTTTGTGTTGCCTTTGAATATGAGAGAACTTCTTTGATGATGTAGTTGGCATGAGCATGTGGAGAATCTGCACGATCTCTTTCTCCCGCGAGCATCCATAAGAAGAAAACATAAAACATGGGTTAGAAAGAATCCAACGCTTACAAGTTTGAAGTTCGAGTGTGTTAACAAAGATAGTGTGAAAACACAACCCTAATTCTCACAAAGGCAGTTCTCAACCGGAGTCCCACAAGTGAGATAACGCGATGTACCAAGTACACCTACGCCGTGATGAGTCGCCGAGGTACAGAAGCATCACCCCCGCGTAGACCGTTTGAGACACACTAAGCGTAATCCACTGGGGGAGTTACCAAGTGACCTGACTGCGTCGGTCGTTTGATGTTGACCTGGCAGAGTTTCCATTCAATCCGAGGATCACATGTGTGAACCTCTCATAAATGTTCTCGACATATTGCTAAGATCCGTGAAGGACTTCGATAAAGTATCACTTGCGTCCTTATTGTTGAACGACAAGTGATGAAATGTCAAGTGTCCCTAAGAGATCTTTTGATGAATCTCGTGGCTCTAGACTCAATTAGTGCACTTTGGTTTTCCGGCGGAGACTAGGGAGAGGGTCTCCTTATTCAATACCAGCAATCTCTAAGAGAAAGCCGATAGTTTATGTAGGATTCCCTGTGAGAAGGTTTAGTGTATGCGTCACTGGGTCCATGACGACTTTGATCTTCAATACCGGTGTCATCTAGTGACAACCAGTAGAATATGAATTGAACCCGATTTCCGCCATTTCTAAGTTGAATAATCTGGAGGGCTATTTATTTTCACCCTTTTCTTTGCTTTTCTTTTTAATTCTTCAACTCCTTTTTTCCCCGATTCTCATTTTCTCCTTTTTATAATCATACCTAAGGACTTCTAGATTCTAACTATTGGTGGTGTCCTTGGGTAGATCCCTCCGGCTTTGGCGGATCATAGGACGGTTATTCCTAACCTTAGTCACCTTATAACTCCATGACTAACCTATGTTTCCATAAAACTATTTTTCATGAAAATCTCTCAAAGTGGTTATGATTGAAAACATTTTGTACCACTGTAAGAGTTTGATCTTTTGCAGAAATACTCCCCTCCACCGCCAAGCTTAAGAATTTTGACGAAATGCATGGTGAGAGAAGAGCATGCACTTTTTGAATTGATTGACTCAAGATAGATAATTCCTTGCGAGACACGATTACGTTGAATAGTTAAAGAGATACATTGTCAGCTTTTAGGTGACAACTAGCTCTAATAACTACCTTGAAGATGTGGACAACCACGAAAGGTTGTCAAACCCGTCAAAGTTCATGTCTATCGGGAGTTTCTCGAAGGTACTATCTACCTGATAAGTCTCGTAAAGACAAATCTTTTTCGATGTATGGTTGTTGATTTAGTCAATTCATGGGTTGAAGTCTTATCACACGAAGATTCAATAGCAATTCACAACATATTTCTTATCGTATAATTTTTCTCCCCTAAAAATGGCATATAAATGTTATTTTTGATGAAATTTTGATATCGAATATGACCATTTTGAGTTTTGTGGGAAGATTACCACGAAGAACAATTTTGTGAACAAAGTTTTTAATCAAATACTCCCCCTCAACAAGTAATGGAAACTTTTAAGGTTTTGAAATCATAAGGGGAAGTACTTGTTCTTTTGAGCAAAACTTTGAAAAATGAAAGTTTTGATAGTTTTACTCAAAAGTAAGAAGCTTTCGCTCCTTGTATAGGATTGTGGCACTGCTGTACCACATGGTCCTTTCATTACAAGTGCGGGTTGTACAGCTTGTTATGTGTGCACAAGCCATTGTCATATTAAAATCACACATCCAAATAATATGAGAGAAACAAATCAAGGGTTACCAGGAGAATCGGTAGTCCAAAGAATAACTCGAGTGAATGCGTTAAGGGACGTTGGTAGCCTCGTGAGAGGTATCTTTGGGGACGACCACCACGCCAACTCTCCAAAGTTACGAAGGCCGGTCCCTTTGAACAACCTTTCATCAATTCGCGTGATGATCCTCTTCACATCTCGTCTCTCCTTAGAATTCCATCTCTTTGGTGACCCAATGCCTTGTTGTATCGCCTTTAACCGATAAGCTAACCCATCCGACTTTCTTGAGTATGATCCCCAAACTTATGAAGCTCGTTACACGCCATTAAGCTTTTGTAGTTCACTGCGGTAGACTACTCCAAATGGCACAGCGATGGGTGTACCGAGGAAGGTGGTTAATGTCCGGAAGGTTAAGCGTGGTTTGGCGAGGTTAAGCGCCACGTCGATTCCACGCAAGCAAGTTGTATGTCTTCTACACATTCGGATCACTATGCTTCGATGAAGATTAGCAAGGACTTGATGTATTCACGTTGTGTTTACGTAAAGAAGTGTCTCATTCGGCCCACTGTACCTTGGCAAGATACATATCTTCAATGTCGTTGAGAGACAATCTCTCGAAAGTCCGCTTACGTAATTCATAGTCTTCTTCGATCTTGTCTTTGACCACTATTCGTTTGAGAAATGTGTTGTCCCATTTAGGCGAGAGTGACATGCTTGATAGCAACGATCCCTTTATCACTTTACACTTCATGCTTTGATGTGAGTACCCTAGCGCTCTTGTAGTATATTCTTCGTTGCTCGGGCCGGTGATGAATCCCATACATTGCATCAAGATCATACTTTTCCACTTTAAGGTCGTGAGAACATGTGGGTGGCATCTTCCTCGATTGTTATGTTGTTGGAGTATCTTCGGGAGCGGAAGTGTAAGTGATGTAGCTTATTTTTAGAAACATCGCTACCGTGTAGGAGAAATTCGGATCTTTGTTGAAGAAGTAGCGGAATGGAATCTTTGGTTGATCCGGGCGGCCACCTCCGGGTAGAGGTCTGGTCCAATCTGTGTAGTATGGAGCTTTGTCTTTACTTGTGAAGTCGATGTTAGCTTCGGGATTTAGCCAATCGATATTGTTTGACATGGCTCGTGCAATGTTTTCAAGATGGTATTCAACTTCAATTGCACTTTTGTCTTTAAGCAGGTTGGAAGGCCTCATTCACATGCTCTATAGTAATGGGCCGTCTACCATTTCTTGACCTTCTGGTAGTGAGGGAGTAGCATCAACAAGGGTAGAAAACCAGGTGATTCAACCGTACGGTATCGTCATCTAGCCATGAGACAACATCAGTCTTAGTCGTCTTCTTCTTCTTCTTTGGCTTTTTGGTTTCTTTGTTGTGTCGGGAGAGGTGGGTTGTTGTTGGGGCTCATGGAACTCTTCATCGTCACCACCGGTGTATTCAAATGATCACCTTTCTATGTGGATGGTGGTAACTTCGAGTCCGAGGTTTATCGATGAGAACGTGGAGGAGATTGTCTTTCGGTGGGAGTCCTTTGGAGTGGTGGTGGCATGGAGGATGATTCATCGGTTTTCTTTGGCGTTTAGGCTCCTTATCCTTATCCTTATCCTTATCGTCATCGTCTCTTGGATGCTTAGGCCTTTAAAGCCACTTTCGCTGCATGTTGTTTTAAGTTGGTATTCCAGTAGTGCTTCAAACAATTTACCTTCGTCAGAGCTAAACTTTGCAGATCGTTTAGACTTTTGTGTTACCAGCTTGGAAACCAATTCAAGATCGGAGCTGTAGGCTCGATTGGGTTGATTGTGATGGTTAAGAGTAGATCCGACCATTTGTTTGTTTGGCCATTGCATGAGATTCGGATAGATGTCTGGTGAACATCTCTTTAGTCAGGGAACAATGTCGATTAGGAACTTATGAGTATATTCCCTGATCGACCTGTTCAATTCCCCTTGGACATCATGTTGCATAAACTTCTGGATATATTCCCTTTCACTTGACATCTTGTCTATCTCGTCATGTAGAAGATTGATCTTGTCCGAAGTTGATTCAACTTTTGTTGATCACGTCTTTCTTCTTGACTTGCTTGACAACTTTTACAATCTTTGTCTTAGCCCGGGATATCCAAGAGTCAGCTTGGTTTCTTTACGACTTGGATGTGGTTACGGTTGTGCCTTTGGATGGTGGAGGAGAAGAGTGAGAATACGAGTCTTATGATGAGGAGATATGAGGAGACTCGTGGTCCTTTGGTGGCTCAAGTTTCTTCCTTGGAGCATCTTTGGACTATCTAGAAGAAAATCATCATAATCAACTTCGTCATCTTGTCCAGATTTAGCCTTTTCTTCAGCCTGAATCCTGTCTTCTTCATCTGCTTTAGCTTGAGCTTCTTGTTCTGCATTAAGCTTAGCTGCATTCTCTTCATCAGCTTTTTCTTTCTCAGACTTCTCTTTTTCAGGTTCCTCAAAATCATAATTGATAGACTCCTCTAGTTGCCTTTCTTTGTTGTTCGAGGGTGGTGGTACCGGTTCCCCTTTATCGGGTTGATTAACGCGCATCGGAAGCGGTGTAGATGAGTACACCACCACTTGACCCTCCGGGGCCACGAGTTTGTGCGGGTAAATTCTGAGCAACATGTTGGAGTCTTAGATTATTCACCTTTTCTGTAATCTCTATCTTCATCCGGTGGTTCTTCGTCAGAGCTCTTCTTCTTGTTCAAGCGAGTTTTCCTTTTCCTTTATCGGCTTTTTGACTGGAGGTTTTGCTATTGTCGAAGTATCAACGCTTGGAGTTTCGAGTAGATGACGCCCTCCTCGTCCAGATGTCCCCGAGTCCTCGTCCACTAGCTTTTGTTGCGGTTTAGGTTTGGGAATAGGGATAGCGTCCTTTGATGGAATTTTCCTCTTGAGAACATGAGTCCTCTTAGGAATCTTTCTCAGTACTCTCGATTCTCGTGACACTTCACCTGCGCCTCTCCAGTTTTCCTAGTAGGGGTACCAGTGAACTTTTCATCAAGGAAACCTACTTTGCCTTCTTCAAGCGCTACCGGATATCGCTTGTATGCGAATCTGGTTGTTTGATGTCATTAGTAATAAGATGTTACGGCAAAGATGCACCTTGTTTCTTCGTTGTAGAGTCCTTAAATCGGCGGTGAGTGTGGGCTCATACAACTTTCGGAGTGTTGTTTGGGTTCATCAAGTCTCCGAGGGAATATCGAGGATTATACCTTAGAGCTCTTTGGATCAACGATTTGGTGTATCGATATACGGATCTTGGTGCCAAGCTTTTTAAGGTAAGACATCATGTCGCCCCATATCGAGCTTCAACTTCTATGTCTTTCTTGTTGACCAAAGCCCAAAATATTTGTAGTTCCACGAGCTTGGGATGCTCATGACCACTATCACGCCCGTAAAGCGGATTTAGCAATCATAATGTATAGGGTTCTCCATGGTCGGGAATGTTCTTGAGGTCAACAGGATGAATGCTTTGTGATTACCCGGTAGCTTCATCATGTAGCCGATGTCGACCATGAACCTGGAGAAGCGACCTCTTCAGCTTGGAGTGGCATTGTATTGATGAGGCTCAATGACGGAATGAGAAGAATATCCTCAAATCTGGCGGTGTGATGGTGACTTGTTTATTGTTAAGCGTCACCGCCACAACATTTTGACCTCCTCGACCTTTTGCATTGTATGCTGAATTGGTCAATGTAGATCTGTACGAGCGTAGTTTGTGAGCATGTTACGATAGGGGTGAGTCTTCGAATATCCACAAAGAATTTGGCACGAAGACTTCGAACAAGAAGCTATCAAAATCAACTTTGAGGTTGTTCTTTCCGATCTTCATTGGATAACCATTAGGGAAGATATCTTCAATGGTGAGAACATTTGGTGCTTCCACATTTTGAATTTGGCGTCCATGCGTGATCCGAAAGATATTAAGCCAAAAGAACCAACATATCGAAAGACATTACGCTAGTCAACAGTTGATTTTATTGTCTATTTATTGAATGTGATATGTCGATGATTTTTACGAGTCCAATGTCACTTGTTAGTCCAATAGTCCAAAGACGCCGTGATAAGTTTTCGTGAGTAGATTAACTTTGAGTTTTAAAGTCCAAGTTTTCACTTATTTTTCACAACTTATTAAACATTTAAGCTCATTAGTGACAAGTTTGGTTTATTCGGGCGTTATGATTTATTTATTTACAAGTTTGCACGCGTAACAATTCATAATTTTGGTTAAAGCTAGGCTTACAGCGTAGGTTTTGCAATCTTATCGCGCGAAAGTGGTTATCTGGCGTAGGCATAGGCTTATCGTGGGATCTTGACTTACGCGTAGAAATATTACGTGGGAAAAGAGGGCCTTAGGCGTAAAGTTTCAGCGTGTAGCGTATATGGAACCTTACGCGTAAGGCTTACCGTAAGAGTAAACCTTATGCGTAGGAGTTACTTGCTTACGCATATTCTTCACGGGATACGCGTAGTCCCCATTGTAGAACCTTACGTGTAAAGGTTAGCGTAAGATTTCTCTTACGCGCATAACATTCTACTGGCGTAAGGTGATCCTTATGCGTAGATGTTCAAGTAACCTTGATTACGAATTTTTCGCATAGAAACCGAAATAAATTCATCATAACTCATACATTAACATGGCATTCAACCTTTTTCAGTTCAAACATGACATATTCAATTGAAACATTTATCGTGAGAACATCTTACGCCAGTAAAACTTAAACCCTAAATATTCAAGAATTACGAATAAGAGATTTAGCCATAGGAAATGCATCAAATATTTTACGCAGGTTAACTTAGAGGCCATATGACTATGTTGGAACAAGTTTTAACATCAAAACCTAAGTGGATCAAAAATACCCAATCGTTATGATCATAAACCCTAATTTTCAATTGATGTTTTCGGGAATGATCTAAGCCTAGATATGATCAATTACACATGTAACCAACAACACACAACCATCTTTTTAGCCGTAAACACTCACAATTGAAAACACCCAAATTTACGCATAGAACCCTAATTCTTAAAATCAAACAATTTGAGTTTCTAGGTGAGTATTGATGATAGAAATGGTATCAAAGTGATTAGATAAACGTTTTGACACTACCATTTTAACCAAAAACACTCAAACTTGATTATGTGTTCAACGCTTATGCGTAGAACACAAAATCGTTCCTAGGTTAAAATCTAACCGTTGGTTTTAAAAACGATTCAAAACCTATGTTTATAATCATGTTAGAAACATAAAACCACTTACAAAAAGATGATCAAAAAACGGTTTACTTGGGTGGATTGTTATGTAGGATATGGGTAGGTGTGAAATAAATGAGGTGAGTTAATGTTGTGTAAAAAATTAGGTGAAGTATTTTGTTAGAAAATACTTTGAGATTTTGACACATTTAGTCCCTCCACCTTTACCATTTACATCCAATGCCCATAACTTCCATTTTGGTTACCAAACGAAATATATTTGGAAAGAAACTTGGCTGACACTCCCCTCGACTTAAGAAATAATGAAATTTTATAAATTTGAGTGCGAGGAGTGTCGATAAACCAATATGACGACCATAATCAAAGACACAATTAGGATAAGGTAACTTGCAAGTACAAGGTTTTATGAAACCGAAAAATATTCACGTTCTCCCCTCAACACTTGACAGAGAAAAAATCTTTTGAATTTTAAAAATAGTAAAGTGTTGTGAAGATTTATACTTGCCATGTTACAATAAATATAGATAGGGAATATTTTGTTGATTTTATCAGATTTTATATTTTTGTATTTTGTTTTTGAAAAATATTTACAAAAGAGGTTTTGGTGTTTGACTAGTTTTTAAGAATGTTTTAAGAGTTCTTCCAGTTCCTACGAGTCAAACACCGCATACCAATCCGGTGGACCAACTCATTAAACCTAGCAGGAGTTAAGGCTTTGGTGAGGAGATCTGCCAGTTGGTATTCAGTACCCACAAAGTATAATTCAACAGTACCCTTTTCCACGTGCTCATTGATGAAATTTTGGAAACGTAGAGGGGGGTGAATACGTTACCGTTTAAAAACTTTAGATCTTTAGTATCAAATCGCTTATGAAGCTTGTTATAATATGAAATTACCAATTATTGTTTGTGACTAATATAAAGTATGGTAAACCAAGTTGTCACACAATCATGAACATCAAACCACATCACAAACAATAGTATAGTGCAAGTATAAAAGTAAAGAGATAAAGAAAGGAAAGTGCAAACCGAACACGAGGATTTATAGTGGTTCGGTCACGGATCTCCTTTTCGCCCTACTCCACTCCTCGAGTACCCAACTCGAGAGTTACTTCACTAAATCAACAAGCTCCCTTTTTGGCGAAGAAAACCTTACAATTAAACACACTTTTTCGGTACAAAGCTAAATACCGGGTTCTAGTTCGAGGTAGAACCAACCTAACGCCGCCTATACAATATTTCCGACACTAAGCTAGATGTCGAGTTCTTTTACAAAGGTACAACCACTCCCAATATGTTTTATGGCCCAACATAATAAACCTTGTGTTTTATGGCACAAACACATAAACCATCTAATCTAGTTTGGTGAAAGTGTTGTTATGATGCAATGATGTTTACACTAATGATCCATGACACAAATGTCTAATGGATATGAATAACTACTTCTAAATGAACTTCCATTGATAGGAAGCCTTCATGATGAAGATCACAAGTTCCCTAAACTTCTTGTGATAGATCTTCAACTTGTGGTAAGTGGGGATGGCTAAATCTCCAAACTTTCCTTGGTTGATCAAAGAGTATGCTTACAACAAAGATGAATGTTAGAAGCATTATGATCATGATCATTAGGGTGTTTAATGTATGTTATTACATTGTTAATGATTGATCTAAATGTATGCAAGAAGGTGGAGAAGATGTGATTTGAAGTGGTGAAGAAATGGGAAAACAATGGGCTTCTATATATAGCCAAAAGTGGGCACAGGGCGTCCACGGACCAAGGAGCCCTTTAAAGGGTTCCGCCCTTTATAGAAAAGGGTTCCGTGGGTGCCTGACAAAAAATCTAAAAAATCTTTCTTCAAATCTTTCCAAGATATTACCAAATCTTACTAAGATCACATTTGATATATTGAGTGTCAATCTAACCAAAATATTCAAGTGATCTTCCAAGGATTTCAAAGATGATGCATGACATGATGTAACATGTATTTCCATTTTTAGATTAAAAGGTTTATCAAGGTAAACTTGTAAAATGTATTATGTAACTAGTTAATAAAATGTCTAGTTACCTTTTGAAATACTTGTGAATGCAAAATGTAAAATGAGGTTCGAAATAGAATGGTTAACCTATTAAAATACTTAGTGACTCTAAATGTATTTTAAACATTCTAAATGATTTGTTAATGGGTTTGATCATAATGCCACATAACAAACATGTACGAACCCGTGTTGTAACATACGAGGACTTGAGACATCGAGAGGTGTTGAATGTATGTTGAGACAAATGTAATTACAAGTAACTTGTACATTTTACGTTATGTATTACAAGTTACATGTTTGTCATCAATCAAAACAAACGAGACTGTATAGATTAAATATCGTAATATTTGCACTAACAATCTCCCCTTTTTGATGATGACAAATATATGTAAACGTAATAGAAAGTAAAATGTTAAAGGTTACTTGTATCCTTACTACCTTTACATTACCTTCTCCGTTTACACTCTTCTCCCCTTTTGTCGAAACAAAAAGGGCGTGTCCTTGGAGTTTAACTTAATTTCTCCCCAAAAGGCGAGCTTGCATCATCCCTAGTGAAGTTAAATCGTCCACTTCAATCCGTCCCTTGTTTGGTAGCGGATCCATGGATCAAATAAAGAGGCTTAACCTACATCAAGGTTATTTCTATGCAACAAAAATTATGAGAAATATATGAAAAAGGAAAATCCATAGCAATGTTAGCCTATTTTCTCCACTTTTTATCAAAGCACAAATGCTTGTTGAAAAGTGAGAATGATGCTAAATGCGTGCATGCTCCCCTTGACAGTTGCTCCCCCTTGTTTGAGGCCAGGTGGTATGATTAAAACCTACAAAACAAATATTAGTGCAAAACTATATTCGTCATTGGACGAGTAAGTGATATACAACAAAGTGTGTATAAGATGCATTCAATAAATTCTTGACGGAAGCTCCCCTTGCTCTAAGGCGTCAAGATGAACCTTCAAAATAAATATTAGTATAATAGAAGCTTTGTCTTTAGACAAATATGTCATATACAACCAAGTGTATAGACGATGCAATATGAGTGCTTAAAGGGTATTCCTCCTTGTTCTAGGATGTCAAGAAGCACCTAAAATAAGAAAAATAATTGATGCAAACTTCATCCTTAGATGAGTAAGTTATATACAATCGAATGTATATGGTGATGAACCTACAATGAAAAACATTAGTGCAATATATTTCATCTTTTTCACAAAGAAAAATAAGATGTATATATGTGATAAATGATATAATCAAAGATCTCATGAAGTGTAGTCTCCTAATTACAATCATAAGAAAAGTGAGAATATAATATGATAAAAGCCTACAAAATAGTTCCTAGAAAGAAGATATGAAGTCTTCCACCGGGTGTGCCACTAGTGGTGCTAGTGTTGGTGTCGGTTTACTAGTAGGATTCATGTGGTGATGATAGATGACTCAAGATTTACAAAAGTAAGTTTTCGCTAATCCATGGTGGTGATGATTAGTGAAAGTGGTGATGGTGGTTAGGTAGGAAGCTATTAAGGAGTTAGAAACTCGTATGTATAGCAAATATAAAAATATGGACTCATGCAATCCTTTCGTCATGTCAAGTGACCAAAGCTAAGAAGAAAAAAAAAATATGAATGGACATTGCATTTCAATGATGCATAAGGGTTATGATTTGAATGATTTATTGATGCTAACAACCTATTGTTTTGAGCAAGTTCTCATATGCTTCAACCCAAGAGTAATCAATAATGTGTTCTATCTAAGAATATATAAAAGTGATAACATGAAGATAAATTAGTTCATTGATTGACACGAATTATAAAAATGACCTATTCTAGGTGACAATGGGAAAGGTAGTATTAGCATGGTTTTGACCGACATGGATGATTATCACTTTGAAAAGAAGTGAAGACAATATGGAAAATACTAATAATAATAATAATGAGTACCTATATGAGGATGAGAATGACATCATATAAGTGAGAGTTGGATGGACCAACGTGTTGGTAATGGCTGTTTTGATTAATATATTGTTTGCACTAACAATGACATGCATGATATATGTCAAGCGAGAAAAGGATAAGATCCTATGATGGTGTTCTAGATAGTGAAGTTGTAAGGTGCTAGTTTTAAGGAAAATCCTAGATTAGTTGATTGTGGAGATGAAGAAGTTTGTAAAACACATGATGTGTTTTTCACTTGATGAGGTATTGGTGCAAACTTGTGATATAAGGTTAAAAAGGTTGAACTAGTTGTGGTTTCGTGAACCGGTTTTAGCTAAGTGGTGTTTACCTATGTGTTGGTATTTTAGAGTCTAAGAGACATAAATTTTGACAAAAGACAATTATGTGAATGGATTTCTCTTCCCCTTAATTGGTGGATATCTAACATAATGTGCAATGTATCAAATAAGGAATGACAACAAAGTGTTTAGGAGGTTATTCGGGTTAACGAAAGAGGTGAGCTTAGTGATGTTTTTCTGGATGATGGTTAGCATACAATGAACTTCATCCTTAAAGTCACGTACTTCTTCTCGATTAATACGAGATGATCGTATGATGAGGCATGTGGTTTCCTAATAGGAAGTGAAGAGGGTTAGAGTATTGTTATAACTAAATAATGATGGAGATGATTTTTGGAAAGCGGAAGCTTAAATTGAGATTTGGAAAGAGGTCGGTTGAAAGACAAAAATGCAAAGCCAACCCGCTAGAACTTAATTCTATATGCTTTTAAACTATATGCAAGTGTAGGGGTCCCATAAAGCATATTACTAATCTATGTAGCAATAAAGGGGATTATGCAAAATGAGCATATAAAAGTTAAAACCAAGTGAGATAACAAATAATTTGTTATCAACCTACAAAACAAATTTGTTAGTGACAAAAGATGTTAACATGATAGAAATCAAATGATAACATATTATATAAGCAAAAACAACACATTGCACTTAGTAGACAAGAAATCACCACACAAGATAGCATCAAAACAATCATATTATGCAAGAATATGACTTTATTCAAGACATTTCATTATGAGATTGTTTTGTCGTTAGACTTAGACACTTAAGCATACTTGGATATACAATAATCTATGTGATTAATTTGTAAGATAAAAAGGCTTCTAAAAGATTGTCATACCAAAAGCACTTTGACAGATTATATGTGCACACGTAGCAAACAAATAGTGTGACAAGAAGCAAAAGAAACAAGATGAAAGATTTATGCAAGCCATGTTTAAGACATAACAATTTGGAGCATGTATCATTTAGACCATCTTGTGCATAGATTTAAGGAATGTCAACAAAAGACAATAGCTTTCAAACATGGATACATCAATGACATATTATGAGTTCACATTAGTCATGTGAAACATTATATAGATGAAAAAATTTCTTCAACCTTAAATATCATGCAAATCATGTTTAACGCAACATTAAGTGGCATAAAGCATCACAAAGACAAAAACTTTCTAGGGTTTACACATTTTACAATTAATCAAGTAGGTATCAAACACCAAGAAAATGTCAAGATAATTGATCATTTTAAACAAGAGCATGTATCATTTGGATCGTTACTACATCGATGTAATGAATGCCAACTAATAACTTTCAAACACAAATATATCATATCAAAATTATCAATCGAATGCCATATTATGAGTTCATAAGTAACATGTTAATCATGCTAAACATAATGTGTAAGCATCATGCAAATAAAGTTTAGGTTTAAACGTTTAGTAGCATGAAACAAGAATACAATCATTATGAAGATAAAACCGTACTAAGGTTTACACATTTGACTAGTTATCAAACACTAAGATAATGTCAAATCAACTTATCGTATCAAACAAGAACATGTAATCAACACATGTAAGTGCAATGCAAGTGGTTTTAAAAGAAAAGTCATATATACTACTTGTTTGATTAGTATTCCTAAGGTGAGGCAAACTATCAATGTTTTAACACTTACTTTAGGCAAGTATAGGAAAAAAGATTTTTCAAGTTGGAGAATGAATATGAGACTATTACTAGCGGTGCTCAATTAAGGCTAAACACGACCATTTTTACGGGTGATTCCACATACCCAACTTCTCTCGAGGAAGCAATTCAACCGTTAGGTCAAATTGAGTTTCTAGTGCAATAGGTTCTCCGGTAGTCATTCTCATGTTAGAAAGATGGGAACTCCTACTTTTGCCTATTAAAGTGCATAAAAGATGATAGTTTACCAATACTTGGCTTAATGTGACACAACTAATATGCAATATAACTAAGGTGATGAAGACGTCATGTTATACACATGAATTTTAACAATGGTGTGTTTGATAAACAATGTTTTTGAATCTTGTGTTTAGAATCTAAAGTTGTTCAAATTACACAACTAATTGTATGATCTAATGGATGACATCTTTTATGTTGAGTTGAAGTGTGTACTTTAAATGTGAATTGATTATCTAAGACTAGAGAATGGAATATGTTAAACTAAGAACGTTCTCAAGAGAGCTCTTTATTTAACAAGAATCTAAATAAGGTTACCAACTTCAATAGATCTTGTGTATGCTCTAAAGATGTGTAGTTTTAACCTTGGATGTGCACTCGGTTTGAGCAAGGTTAGGTTATGATGTACACTTGAAAGGAAATAGATACAAATAGTATCTTTCAACAAATGAGATTATCCCATGGGATAAAGTTATCATGCTTATGAAAACAAGTATGACAAGATGAATTGGATATGCTTGTTCATAGAACTTGTAGATGTTTGTTTCAAGATCATTTAGCCAATGAGGTGTAATGAAATCTCTTGTAACACAACTATTTATGTCGCAAGAGTGATGCATAGGATATACAATATCCTTTTAACAAAATGAAAGCTTAATGCATGAATCTTAGTCATAATGTTCTTCAAAACATCATGTTTTCCTAAATGAAGATATGAAGCCAAAGTGTTTGAATCGGATAGTCCCATCTAAATAAACTTGGTCTCAAGATTATATTCACTAGATGATGACAAGATGAATTCACTCGAGTTTCTTATGTATACTCCTCAAGAGTCATTGTTGCTTGGGGTGTATGATGTTGGCTTTGAGATTGCATTTTAACATATGTTGTTAAAATGTTGATTTGAGGTTTAACGAAATTTATGGAGAAGTTTAACGACAAAGTATTACTAATACTTTGATAATTTGTGAAGGTAGTACTACTTATACCTAGTGGAAATTGACAACAATTACCAAGAGCACCATGCTTATTTGATAGTTGAGGTTCTAGCCATAATGAATTATCTATGTCCTTATATGTGGGAAAGGATGGTTGAGTTTGTTCAAGCGTGCATTTGATTCAGTACAAGTGTTGGACACAAGGGCTTTTTGAGCAATACACTCAACGAATTTAAATGATGGTAAGGATGGTGGATTGGTTGATCTAGGTGGTAGGTCTTCTAGTGTGTCTAAATAAGGATGTGGTGATGTAGGGGTTTGTTGTGCTATGGGAGTACTTAGGTTGATTATTTTTCCATAGATGTTGAACACAAAAAGTACGGATACTAATTCTTATGGTTCATTGGTTGCTACAACTAATGGGTTAAGTGCTTGAAGTTTTGGTCATGTCTATGAAGCTTTAGGGGCTGAGGTATAGGTTCACCTTGAAAGGGCACGTTTGATTTAAAGGATGCTCTTGGAAGATCATGAGCAATACTCTTAATGGTGCCAAAAGATGGAAGAGGGATAGTAGGTGTCAGAGAGGGATAAGTGGCACAATGTTGTTTGTTTTGGATAAGTGTTTCAACATGTGTTGTTAAAATACTTGGGTGTTGATTTTTGGATATGACTTTTAATGACTACAATCGTAAGTCGCATATACTTGAATATTTCGGATGAAATACTTAAGTTGTCAATCCTAATTTGTTGAGATTATAAAGCTTAGATTGAACTCAAGTATAACAAGACTTGATAGTATGTCTTTAACATACGTGTGAGTTATGACTCTATGTAAATACTTATCGTCTTGAAGGATGACACATTATTTTCATGTTAACCAAGTGAGGCAATACATGTAGATACAAAACAATATCTATAGTCATATGATAGACTTGTGTATGATATCTTTGCAAATAATGAGTCCAGATTTGTTAGTCTCGGTAAATCATCTAAGTCATCCATAAGCGGGTGAGGAGATGTTGGTGGTGTTGCACAAAGTTTGATAGAGACAAGCTTTGGAGACTTTGGTAGTGAAGGTGTTTTGGATGGTTGTGAAGTAGTCATAATGGTGGGTGATTTTGGTGGTGGAGTTGGAGTACTTAAGTTTAGAAAGTTCACATCTTGAATGGGTGATGAGATGTTGAGAGGTAATGAGTCTAAGGATGAAGAGTTCAAGTTAATGTAGCAACAAGATCGAATGCTAATCCTAGTGGTTTTCTTAAGTGTCTTATTTGAGGTTAAAGATTTAGTCATTTTGACTTTGCTTTGAGAAATGCTAAGCTTAAGGAAAAGTAACAGTGAAGGTGTGAAAATGACCATTCTGAATGTGTCGATTTATGGAACTAAGGATTCATGCACTTGATGTTAATTCATACAAAGATAGTAGTTTCTAATGAGATGGAAGTGTCTAAGATCATGTCAAACATCCTAAGTTAATTCATTGAGGATGTGTTGAGTGAGGTATGAAAGATATGCATTAACAACTATCCTAGAAACAAAATTTGGTAATCTAGATTACGAGATTTAGTAAAATTAAACAACTTACCTGTAGAATCCACGGCACCAATTTTTTGGTGCGGAACCCTTAATTTGGTGCCGCTTTGTCCGCCTCATGCGAGAAGCGGTACCAAAATGCATAACAGACGGTACCAAATTTTGGTGCCGTCTAATCCGTGGACACCGAGAAAACTTCAGACCCATTTTTAGGTGTGGGGAGTTTTCGAAACCTGAATTTTGCTTAAAACATGTGACATTAATCATTTCTAGTTAGGAAAAGTCAATAACACATATACAAACATAGTGGAACATAGACTTTGACCAGGGCTAACGATTTTCACATATAAGTGAAAATGGGTAAAATTTGATAACACCCGTGTGTTATCCCCTGCATGAACCGGTTAGCATACATCAATGTTTTAAGTTAGTTTATCATCCTACGAACGAAAACACATAAATTACATCATACAACATTGTTTTTGTCCTTGTACCAAACACTCTCTTAAAACCTTCATTTTCAAAGTACTTGACTAATTTACTTAGTACTTATTGCTAAGTGAGTTATGACATTTCATAAGTTATGCGAGATGTTAGTATAACCTATGCAAATGAAGTGATCTAATTCTACAAGCGATGGTAAAACAATTTTCCAACTTAGTGCACAAAATCTATCAAATAACCTATTGTGCATAAACAAGAAATCGTCAAACAAGCGAATAAATAACATGGCAAGATTGACACTTATATTATGCAAACAAACAAGTGTAAACAACAATTTGAAAAGTAAGCAAGCAATATATATGCAAACAACATAAACAAGTGGTCATTTAGCATAGCATAACAAGAAAGACACTTTTCGTCATTTTGTGTTTAAATATGACGATGTATACCAAGCTTGATTAGTTTCCTTTAAACATATTACCAAATTATTTAGTTTCAAAGGAAGTTGTATCAAAGTTCTAAGAATACCAACTTAAATTGCTTGATTCAAAAATTTGAGTTTTTATGTTAAAGGGAAACTCAATATTTTAGACATACTGTAGTATTTGGTATATTTCACTTATTTAAAATTAGACTCAGGCCATGAGAGTATTTTTAAATGAAAGTAGACTCAATTCTCTTTAAAATGATAGGTGGCTCGACTCGGCGGACTTACGGTTAATTAGTTATGATTTTTGAAGTTGCCCAAAAGCGCATCTTGTACACACGGATTCCACGGAACCAAATAAAGGGATACGCCCTTTATAAGATTTGGTGCCATGTTCCTCTGAGATAGATTCACCAAAACTAGTATTTGACATAGAGAAAACGTGTGTGACTTACTAGATTTCATAGTAAACATATAATACACATATTTAACAACATATCTACTTATGTAACTTATCTTAAACATTTACGGAGGTGATTTTTCAACTAAATTTATAGTTATCCCAAACACTCCTTTAAAATCATATTTCTTCGTAAATTTTCTATAAGCACACAATACAATACTTACTAGTTCTTTCAACAAACTTTTATTTTATTTTTCAGGAAAACCTTCAAGCTTGTATACAAAGTTACATTTAACAACAAAATTTCTAAGTATATTTAGCAAAGCATTTTTCATATTATATTTCGCTTCAATGGTAGTTTGATACATGGATCGTACTCTATTTTAAAACCATTTGTTTTGAAAATAAGAGCTACATGGCTCTGATACCAATTGTGGAAACGTAGAGGGGGTGAATACGTTACCGTTTAAAAATGTTAGATCTTTTGTATCAAATCGCTTATGAAGCTTGTTATAATATGAAATTACCAATTATTGTTTGTGACTAATATAAATTATAGTAAACCAAGTTGTCACACAATCATGAACATCAAACCACATCACAAACAATAGTATAGTGCAAGTATAAAAGTAAAGAGATAAAGAAAGGAAAGTGCAAACCGAACACGAGGATTTATAGTGGTTCGGTCACGGATCTCCTTTTCGCCCTACTCCACTCCTCGAGTACCCAACTCGAGAGTTACTTCACTAAATCAACAAGCTCCCTTCTCAGAGAAGAAAACCTTACAATAAATTACACTTTTCGGTACAAAGCTAAATACCGGGTTCTAGTTCGAGGTAGAATCAACCTAACGTCGCCTATACAATATTTCAGACACTAAGCTAGATGTCGAGTTCTTTTACAAGGGTACAACCACTCCCAATATGTTTTATGGCCCAACATAATAAACCTTGTATTTTATGGCACAAACACATAAACCATCTAATCTAGTTTGGTGAAATTGTTGTTATGATGCAATGATGTTTACACTAATGATCAATGACACAAATGTCTAATGGATATGAATAACTACTTCTAAATGAACTTCCATTGATATGAAGCCTTCATGATGAAGATCACAAGTTTCCTAAACTTCTTGTGATAGATCTTCAACTTGTGGTAAGTGGGGATGGCTAAATCTCCAAACTTTCCTTGGTTGATCAAAGAGTATGCTTACAACAAAGATGAATGTTAGAAGCATTATGATCATGATCATTAGGGTGTTTAATGTATGTTATTACATTGTTAATGATTGATCTAAATGTATGCAAGAAGGTGGAGAAGATGTGATTTGAAGTGGTGAAGAAATGGGAAAACAATGGGCTTCTATTTATAGCCAAAAGTGGACAGGAGCGTCCACGGACCAAGGAGCCCTTTAAAGGGTTCCGCCCTTTATAGAAAAGGGTTCCGTGGGTGCTTGACAAAAAAGCTAAAAAATATTTCTTCAAATCTTTCCAAGATATTACCAAATCTTACTAAGATCACATTTGATATATTGTGTGTCAATCTAACCAAAATATTCAAGTGATCTTCCAAGGATTTCAAAGATGATGCATGACATGATGTAACATGTATTTCCATTTTTAGATTAAAAGGTTTATCAAGGTAAACTTGTAAAATGTATTATGTAACTAGTTAATAAAATGTCTAGTTACCTTTTGAAATACTTGTGAATGCAAAATGTAAAATGAGGTTTGAAATAGAATGGTTAACCTATTAAAATACTTAGTGACTCTAAATGTATTTTAAACATTCTAAATGATTTGTTAATGGGTTTGATCATAATGCCACATATCAAACATGTACGAACTTTGTGTTGTAACATCGAGGACTTGAGACATCGAGAGGTGTTGAATGTATGTTGAGACAAATGTAATTACAAGTAACTTGTACATTTTACGTTATGTATTACAAGTTACATGTTTGTCATCAATCAAAACAAACGAGACTGTATAGATTAAATATCGTAATATTTGCACTAACAGAAATGATATCGAAGATCGATGTGCTTTGATTTTGAGTGTTGAACAGAGTTGCGCATAGACTTCGATTGTCGCTTGATACATCGGATTACCTTCAAAATACGTAACCATAATCTTTGAGTTGTGTTCTCATCCAAATGACTTGAGCACAACACGTCGACATGGCTACATATTACGCCGGTTGAGGAACGGTGATGTACAATCGCTTCTTTGATTGCCATGACACGGTTTATCACCAAGAAATTGTAATGCTCAAGTACTTTTAGGTGAATCTAAGCATCTGCGTGATCGGCGTCTGAAAAAGCTATTAGTTCAAAACCGTAATCCTTGGATACCGGATCCCCAAGTTAATGGTTCCCTTGATGTATCGAGGATTCTTTTAGCCTCCCGGAGGTGGGTTTCAATTGGTCTCGGACCGATAACGGGAGCAAAGATATACGGCAAAAACAATATCGAGCCCGGGCCTGGTACATTAGATACATGAGAGACCCAATAATACTTCGGTATTTGGTAGGGTTAACCAATTTCCCATGCAAATCGAGCATCAGTTTCTTAGTGTGTGCCATTGGTGTGGCATAGGTGTCACAGTTTTACATTCCAAATTTGTTTAACAATTCAAGGGCATATTTGGACTGACTCAAGAAAATACCACTGGGTGATTGATGAACTTGCATTCCAAGAAAGAATGTGAGTTCACCCATCATTGACATTTCAAAATGTTTTGTCCTTAGTTTTGCAAAAGCATTTGAGTATTTTAAATGTGTTGACCCAAAAATGATGTCATCCACATAGATTTGAGCGATTAAGATGTGAGCCCCGTGATATTGTATGAAAAGTGTAGGGTCAACCAAACCTTTGGTGAAATTATTGGCAATGAGAAAGGATGATAACTTGTCGCCACCGAGGAGCTTGTTTGAGACCGTAGAGAGCTTTGTTCAGGTTTGTAAACGTGATTGGGAACTCTGGGTCAACGAATCCATTTCGTGACATAAGACTTTCTTCGATTGACCATTGAAAAAGCCGCTTTGGCATCCATCCGAAAGACCGTTATATTCATATGAGCCGAGAACGCCGAAAATATCCTACTGACCTCAAGGCGACAGCAACCGGAGCGAATGATTCTTCAAAGTCAATACCCTCTTCCCTCATAACCCTTTGCCACGGGCGTGACTTGTTTTATGATTACGGTTCCTTGACATCAATTTGTTTTTCCAAATCTATTTTAGACCAATGACGAAGACCCATGTTGGTCTTTCAACCAATTCCCATACTTCAAGACGTTTAAACTGATTGAGTTCTTCATGCATGGATTCAATCCAGGTTGTCTTTGGTCATTGCGTCTTTAATGTTTTAGGTTTAGATTGGCGGCCGACATGAGTGCATAAATGCAATGTTCACCATCTGTGAGAAGACGTTGTCCCGTTACGAATGGTTGATTCGGGTTACCAATAATATTCTCAAGAGGATGGTCTTTTGTCCAACGATGAGTGGAGGGTTGATGTTGATACACATTATGCAGATTGGGAGGATTCAAATGGCTTGTAGATGATTCCAACATGTGTGCGTAGTTTCATTAGCAAACGGGTTGAAGAACGCATAGAATCAAAATCTGCAGTGGGGGTACTTCATTGTTGAACATCATCCCGGTTCGTCGTTGGATGCAGTTTGTTCAAGCAGTTGTTGTAGAGTCAAGCGTGGTGCTTCTTCAATAGTAGTTGTTGTAGCAGTGTATCGGTATTGGAATATGATCAGGTTGAGCAGTGGAAACATTGGATACACCTGGAGCACGTTCATCAATATCATCACTAAGCAGAGGAGCAAATAGCTTTTCCATTTGTTGGCGAGTAAGTTGGGGCTTGGTTCGGTGATGATGGGGTTTGAGGAAGTTTAAGCGGTTGTGTAGGGTTCCAAGTCAGTTATGCTTTCGAAGCCATATGCGTAAGCTCATCGAAATTTTGCATGAATCATTTCCATAACTTGCTTTGTACGACGATTGCAGATCCGGTAACCTTTAGAATTCTCATAGTATCCAATAAAGACTCCAATGTCGGTTTTGGCTTTGAGCCTACCAAAGTCATCATGATCATTATTCGGATAACAAAGGGATCCAAATACATGAAAGTGTTTGAGATTCGGTTTATGGTTGTGGATAAGCTCATATGGTGTTTTGTTGTGGCGCTTGGTAATCATTGAGCGATTTTGAGTGCAGCATGCAGTTGATCACGGCCCCACTTGACCCACAAGTAATCGGAAGTTTAGCACTAATTAACATTGTTCTTGCGGCACTAACGTGACGGTTTCGATCTTTCAACAACTCCGTTTTGTTCTGGTGTTCGTGCAATAGATGTCTGATGCTCAATTCCCACTTTCTCATAAAAGGCACAAAGAGTTTGATTCACAAATTCAATTCCTTTGTGCGTTACGATTTGTCGTGTTCCGAGTGAACTTGAATTTTCGTGAGAAAGGTGATGATCATCTGTGGAGCTTGATCTTTACTTTGAAGAAAATAAACCCAAGTCCATCTTGAGTAGTCATCTACAATTACCAAGATGTACAGTTTGCCATTAATCGCTGCAGACGCACATCGGGCCACACAAATCCATGTGAAGAAGATGAAGCACATCTTTGAGAGTCGTGTTCCACCTTTGAAGGAAAATGAGCACGAGTGCTTTTTCCTTGTTCACAAGCTGAGCAAAGGTGATCTTTAGAATACCGGAATCTCGGGAGACCTTCAACAAGGTTGTATCGAGAAAGGTTGGTTATGGTTTGAAAGTTTAAATGTGAGAGACGTAGGTGCCATAGCCAAGATTTTGTAGATGTTGCCTTTGAAAGTAGACAGATGGGAGATGAAGCAATCATGTCTTGCATTGATATTGTGTATAAACTTGAGTTGCGGGTGCCAGACATAAGATCGTTTCCTTGTAGATCACGAATGAAACAAGTTTTCTCCCAAAAAGCAAATTCCAAATCTCCATCACGAACGGACCTCTCTGAGAAGAGATTGTGACCGAGACCTTCCACATAATAAACCCTGCTAATTTCGATATTGCCATTGATGTAATCTCCGTAGTCCATGATAGCTGCGAAGTGATCATTCCCGAATCTGACAGTGCCAATGAACTTTGCAACAAAGTTTGATAACAGTTTGAGATTGCTGTCATGTGGGAACATCCGCTATCAACAATCCAAAGGATGATTTGTATCACTGCATTACACATGACGACCTGAGATGGAAAAGAAGTAGATGTGGAACCCGAAGAGTTAGAGGGTTCCTCAGCGATTATAGTAGAAACACACATATCAATGATTTTAGGTATCCATTTAAATCCAAGTGTATTGTGTAACCATTTCTGCCATCTCCAACTAGTCTTAGCTTTGGTCTTAGTGAATGCACTAGGTGATAAGTTCTTCCTAGAGGGTGAAGGTGGAGCTATTGGTACATCAATGTTCGTGAGCAGGAACACTGAGAGGGTGGTTTACCTAGCACAGACTTAGAAGCATTTGTGGGCCTAGAGGTATTCCGTTTTCTATTATTCGGCTTACGATGCAAGATAGCCATAACAACACACTTATCATGACAACCATAGAACATGCTTTTATGACAACCAACACAAGAAGCTTCAAACATAACATTTAAATTACTTAAAGGTTCAGCATGCGTTACAACACTTTTTCCATTACATTTGTCAGACGCAATATCTAAAGTGTTAGCAACTTGAGTCTTATTCAAAGTCCTAAGGTGTTCTTCTACTTCAGCATTCTTTACTGATCTTTTTTTAGGTCGCAACTTCCTATTCTTCCTTGTATTGCTCTAGGTACGTGAAGTGCGGACGTTGGGAAAAGAGGCAACTATTCCTGTTTCAGTAGAAGGAAGCACGTTAGTTTCTTGTGGTTTGTCATTAGGCATTCTAGTGTCACTTTTTCTAAGTGTTACAGGTGCAAGTTTCTTAATGTTACTAAGATTAACTTGTTCATACTTTCCTAACTTCTAATTTAACTCAATGATAGTGTGCAACAAATCTTGATTTTCAGAGCGAAGATTTCCAGAAACATTCATGACTTCTTTAGTGTGTGCAAGATAATGATCAAGCTCGTTTGATGCTTCATCACGAGTCTGTTTGAATAAATCAAATATGACACCATATTCCTTTTTAACTTTTGCAAGTTCTTGTTCATATTTTGAGATTTGACTTTTCAAAGACGCGTTTTGATCATCCAGTTGCTCAAATTTTGGATTAAAAGTTTTGGAATGCAACTGGTGGATTTTGTTTTGCAAAGCAAGTTCACGATTTTGACAAACTTTTTTACACCATTGAAGACGACGTTTTGCATATGAAAGCTCGTTTAATAATCGTTGATTTTCAACTTTTAAAGACTTGATTAGTGACACGATGATCGTATTCTCAACAGTTTCAACAGAATCAACAGAATCAGCAGAGATATAATCAAATGCATATGAATAAGAATGTAATAGCACAACATTATGGATATCAAAGACAGATAACATCTTCCAAGATTCGATCAACATCTTTTCGTAACATTTTCTTTTTGCGTTTTGTATTTGAAATCGATGTTTCTGTTTTCTCGAAAACTAATTTTCATCAGTCCAAGTTCCTTATGAAAGTCCCTTTCCCAATACAATGCACAATTTTTCAAAATTTTAACATGGGGTAAAATTCCTTTCTGAAAAATATCTCTTTGTTCTCGTGGTTGAGGCTATTGAAAATGTTCAACTTTTATTTCAGAATGAAATTCAATCTCACGTTCTAAAAGTTTGAGGTCAGAAGTGAAAATGTCAAAATATCTAAGAATTTGACGATTTTCGGGTATTGATTTTACTTCACTGAGTGAAGGTAAAGGACCATTATTTTGTGCAGAATTGGGTTGGGGACCAACATTAGAAGACTCAGACCGAGGTGTGATAACCCAAGGTGTGTTAGAAGAATCATTTTGTGTGATGAAAGTGACGGCTTTTAAATAGTTAAAAGGTTTGTAATCAGCAAGATTCGGTCCATATCCATTTGGATTTGGTTTTAAAGTAAACTTTTGAATAGTTGTGATTGACTCACCATGTTTATAAACAACATTTCGAAACTCTTTGAGTTTGTTTTGTAAGCCGACAATTTCTTCAAGATGGTCATCTATTCATTTAGTTGAATGCTTTTGTATTCGAGAGAACTGTTTTGACAAGTTAACAACTCGGCCTTGGCTTTTTGATTTTCAAAGTAAGAGCATTAATTTGTTTTTATGATCATGTTTAGGTTGTTCTATCTGAGACAACAAAGCATTCTTGGATGCGACTAGATCACGAATGCGTGCTTGTGATTTTTCGTTTTGAGAAGATTTAGCAAAAGCGACTTCAAAACCTTGTTCACGTTTTCTTGAGTTTTAAAAACGTTGAGTTGCCTTTTTAAGCATTCAATATCCCACGTTAACAGATGCATTTTTGTGTAATTCGATTCATGCACAACATTCTTCCATTCGGGATTGTGGGTCTTTAAGTAAGAGATCAACATCCGGATTAGGCAAAATTCAAGCATGTTCAACGTGAGTCACAACATGATCATGTTCGAGATCCTCAAGTATGACCACGGAGTCAATTTGATTATCAAAGGTAACCATGAGGTCATCTTGATCGTCAAATGTAACTACTAGATCTAGTTGAGAATCATCAGAATGAGATGTGAACGGCTCATGTTGAACGGTCGAGCCTCGTCGGTTTAGATGTTGCCGGAGATATTAGATCGTTGATGAATATGGTTTGTTGGTGCACGAGACAAGCCGTCGGTGTCATACACTGGGCCTGTGTCACTCATGTGTAGAGCTTGCATTTGTGCCATCAACATCACCGATGCATTAGCCCGCAAGTCCTCCATGTCATCATCGGAATCGCATCTGCAATAAAGCTCGTTCCTTGTTTGTAAGAGTTCCGCCTGACTTCATCCTTAAGAGCCAAGAGTAAAGCCTCCTTGTGATAAGCACTGCCTCTAGTCCTCGGCTAAGGGCATGCATTAGCGAATGACCCTTCTCATTACGGTTATAGCAACGAAGTCCATTAATCCCATTCGAGCATTTCCTGTTCAACCACTTGAGCTCTCTGTGGAGCACCCATGTTATTCCTTCCCATAGAATTAAACCCTTGACCACCTCCCATCTGACGAACATTACCACGATTCTGAACTTCAACACGTCTATTGTTCACAAATGTACCTGATTCCTTGTGTTTGATGAGGAACGAATGCAATTGTTGGATTTGTTTGTGTAACGGCCGAAGGCTTTAGCAATCATAACAAATCCTTGTTGCAATTCATCGAAAGCATCGAAATCCTCATTAGCTTCCTTTGTAAAGTGCTTGATCATTGTTGTTGTTGTATGGAACCAATTGAGTTTGTTGAGATTGTTCTTTGTGACGGATCATATGGTGTAATTGTTGCAGTTGGTTGAGGAGCGGGTTGAGGAGGATAACTAGTTTGAGCCCACAAAGCAAGTTGTTGATTATCCGGAAGTGACGGTGAAACAGTTTGTCCACGGATAACCCTTTCTTTGTCAACTTCTTTTTTATGTGGCTTCAAATAGTCGTACAACAATCCGTAAGTAGCATGATGAAGATTCTTCGCTTGACGGATGAAAATGACATATTTTTCCCACTCAGGACCAAGACTACTTAGGAACTTAGTGTTAACAACGATTCTTGGCATGATGATGTTGTGTTTGTCCAAGTCATTGATGATGTTTGAGAATCGATGATGATATGACTCTAATGTCTCTCTGGGTTCAATCATGAAGTGTTCATAAGCCAAGTAAATTTTGGATTCCATATCTTCTTGATTAAGTTGATTACTGCTTCCATGAGAAGATGAATATGTTCCCACATTTTCTTTGCAGTCTTTTGAGCATCAACACTTTGAAGAATCGGATTGGGTAATCCCAAAAGGATGTATTGCATTGCTAGCTCATCGGCTTCAATATGTAGAAGTTCATCGGCCGATTGAGGTCGAAAGAGTTGCAATGTTGGTGACATCATCTCTTGGTGGAGTAGCATTTTGATCTCCGGGTGTAACAATAGTAGGCATCGAAGCGGACCTTCCGAATGACATTCTTTAAGAACTTTCCATGTGGCTTCTTTAGATCACAAAACCTAAAGAACCTAATTACCCATTGATCATAGTTTCTGGGAGTGAGCATTGGAGGTCTATCAAGTGATCATGCCTCATGAATGGATTGTTGGCTGCTTAAAGCTTCACACATCTTTGCAAACCAAGATGGTTCCTTCATAGTATTCCTGGATGGATGTTGATTGTAAAAGTTTGTGTAAGGTTGTACTTGAAGACTAGGTGGTGGTTGAACCATTTGAGGTGGAATTGCTCCTTGTTGTGGATAATGTTGTTGGTTAAATTGTTGTTGATAAATTTGTTGTTGTTGATTGAATTGTTGATGTTGTGGACTGAGTTATTGTTGTTGTTGTTGTTGATTATACGTGTAAGGAAAGTAGTTAGAGTATGGAGGTTGAGACATGTTGAAAAACTTGTGTTGTAAAATGGATCTTTGTAGTCGAATGAAACGTTGTTGATGAAGTATCCTTAGGCATAGAAACCAAGTTTTAGGCAAAGTAATGCTTAAGTAGAAACACCAAACTTACGCGTAAAAGTAATATTTACTGTGAGGATTGCTTACTGCGTAAGAATTGAGAAACACTAAAAATTAGGCGTAAAGAAAGCTAGGCGTAGAAAACTTATCGTAAGATTAGCTTATGCGTAAGACAAGGCTTAGGCGTAAGAAAATGCTTAGTAAAAAGAATTCTCTGGCGTAAAGTTTAGCTTATGCGCATTAAAATTAGGGTTTTGCCAAAATCCTTTACACTAATCTCGGTGTAAAGATATCCAATTGAAGTGTTTTCGGGCTTATCCAAGCAAGAAAACACCGAGTAAAACCAAGAAAATCGAAGATCAAGCCACGGATTTCTTACGCGTAACAACTAGGGTTTTGTTACGCGTAGATTTTGCCAAAACTGAGATTTCCGTCAAAAAGTGTTTCTAAACCCGATTTTTGTGATGAGACAGCTTCAATATCACCAAGAGAACACAAAAGTATGAAACTTGATGATCCAAAACTTATAAACACCTTACGTAAAACGATAACACGTATAGATTCAAGTTTAAAAACAAAGAAATACACGTAAAGTTTCAAACTTTTTGCCAAAAACAGAAATTTTAACACCTAAAAACTTTGAAAGTACAAGAATCTTGGATTGTAAAGTGTAAAAAATGAGTTTTAAAGCGTGAAAAAGTTTGTAGACCGAGACTTACGCGTAAAACCAAAAAACTTCAAAAACAAGTTCTTTTCACCCAACTATTTGGCGATTGATACAACTGTTAGGTTCCCATATTAGTAACACAAGCATCAATAGAAGAAATAGAGAAGAGATGATCGGACGAACAAACACACACACACACACACACACGTATGATATATGGAACAGTTATGCGTAGAGTGAAATGAGTGAATTGAACAACCACCTCAAGTGAGGGTTTACAAGGATTATTTATAGGGCAAGGAGCTAGGGCAACACTACTAGCATATTCCCTTCTTATGGGCTTGGGCCAGTAGCATGGGCCTTCTACAAGCCTTAGCTTAATAACAAACATAAAGGCCTAATTAAGCTAACTATTACATATTAATCACTAACACTTGTAATCTAGTTTAAGAGTGATTCCAACAAAACGATATATAAAACATATATAAAACATGATACAAAAGCGTATACATAAACGATATAGAAACGTATAAAAGTATTTAAGAACGATATAAAAATGGATATAAAAGGTAGATAATAACGTTATATGTTTTTATAAATACATTATATAATAACGATATAAAATGTATACAACAACGTATATAAGAACGTGTATAAAAATGTATACAAAACTTATATAGAAACGTATACAAATTTATATAAAAATGTATACTTTTTATAAATATTAATATAAAAATCAAAAACTTTAAATAAATCGAAAATATTAAATTATAAATGGTCGTTAGTTTAAAGGATGGATCTTTTGCAGCGGTCGTTAGACAAAAGGGGCTAACGTGTAATTGTTAACGGAATCCACTTAACGTCCGTTAAAGCTAGGGACCAAAACGATCCAAAGGTTTTCGCCATACGGGGAGGCTGCACTTATGGAAGACCGAGGGAGGAGTTATGCAATCTTGGCAAACCACGGGGCGATTTACGCATTTTACTCTATAAAATAATTAAACACACTAATTAATGATATTTTTAAAACACCCTAAAATGGAAAGTACATGTTATTATACACATTATACAAATTAATAAACACACACAAAATTTAATACAAGCTAACAAGTTGATGTTACATATAGTTTTGAAAACCGGACCAACGTGTTAAGGAACCTGAATTGTCACCACCTGATTCGGCTAACCAATTACATCGAAAATGAACAAGAGAGGACTTTGAAACCTATACTGCGGTGAATCGAGTCTCATCGAGATCTATTTTTTAGTTAATCGTCACGGTACCGTTGCCAAAACACGCTAGTACCCTGCTATATACTATATATAAAGGAAAAACCAAAAAGTAAAACGTGAAAAGTTGAAACCAAAAGTGAAAATGTTGAAAACATATATTTCAAAAGAAAACTATTAATACACATCGAAAATCGGGTTGACCCGATTTAATTTGACTTGTTTTTAACCCGTCGGGTTGACTCGGTTTAAATCGACTTGTTTTTTTTACCAGAACGGTTCAACCGATTGAACTACGGTCGAACCAGTTTTAAATTTGACAAAATTATATGAGAAATGATGAAGTAGTTGTGGAAACCGTGATAAATTTGAAAAATGATAGACCAAGTAATTGTAGTTTTTTGTTATTTATTTAGCTTTGACACATGTACGTTGTCATTTTTATAATGTTATTTTGAAAAATGTTAGTCTTTGCACCTTAAGACTAGCATATATGAATACGTCTTTTAAAAGTTAATATATACGAGTATATAGCCCTTTGTCCGATATATCAATAATGTTATGTAAGTTTATTAGAATCACAAAAATTAAATAGTATTGTTATCTTTAGCGATAATTATTTGTACCTCAAACAAATAGCTTTGAACAATGTTTAAATATCTATGCAAATTGATAGTACAAGATAATCTTATTATGGTGATATTAAATTTGTAAGGTTACAAGTTTAAAAGTCACACACCAAATAATAAACACTACACATGTAAAAAATAGTTAAGCATTTCTTAAATTACTGACAATACAATAAAAGCGATTCACACACGTTAGCTATACTTAAACTAAAATATAATATTGTCAATTACATAATACCTAAAAAGTTGTAATCTTGAATCTATTATTACTAAAATATTAATACCTAAAAGTTAAAACAATCCTATTAGAAATCTATTTCGGACATTTAGATT
>OU343216.1:135546371-135560967 GCA_910596185.1 Chrysanthemum makinoi
AAGAGGTAGACTTTTAGAGAAAAAACCCTAAATCGTTTGTAGTCCGAATTGGACAGTATCTTAGGGTCCCATACCCTATTTTACACATCGAGATAAGTATTTTAATCCAAAGTAACATTATGTCTATCCCGTATTCGATTAATTTTGTGTATTCTTGCTTGTTTACCATGTCTAGCTAAATTTCTTGTGTGTTTGATTAGATCTATGAAACCTAGTTATTGATTATTGTTAGGTTATTTCTTATATTAATTGTAAATTGGCTTAGGAGTGCAACTACACATCATTCGTTGTATTTAATGCTTGAGTATGCTTTATGATGATGTGGTCTATGGATGAAATAGCTTAGGCTTTCCGACTTCGTAGGTCACATACGAGAGATAACCTCAAAGAACTAGGGGGCACGCATACCCTACGACCTTAGGAATACAACGCGTTAAGATAAGGTGTGACAATTCAACCGACCAATAAAAGATAACTAGGGAGTAATATTATATAGGTAAACACATTTTTAATCACCATACGAGCACACTCCAATTGCCCCGAGATTTTACCTTAGCTTTCTAAAAAACCATAAAAAAGATAATAAAAAAAAAAGAATCATCCTCAACCCCCACCTTCTCGTCATATATTTCTTACTAGCATTCCTATTCCCCTAGAGAACGATATCAATCCCCGAGGCTTTACTAAATACTACACTACAACGATTAGGTTCACTGCCTAGGAGGTTGAAAAACTTGCTTGACGAAAAGGAAGTTTCCTTCACCCCGAACGCGCATCAGGGACGGCGTCACCTTAGAGTTGTGATGTCGTCGGTTTTCAGTTGGGACATCGTCTTGATTCTAGATCTGGGCCGTCTAAGTTGAAAACTGTGAGTGACTCCCTCCAATATTAAGGCGTGACGCCGTCAGGTTATGTGACCAAAATTTCCACTGAGCCATCTCGTGCATGTTTTGATCAAGTCATCATAGAGGGACGGTGTCGCCCTTTGGTTGGGACACCGTTAGGTACTGTTGATCAACTTTGAGTGGCTTCGATCTTGACTTTGTCATTTTCTTCATGTATTTGCTCCTTTTCGTCCAAATGTGCTCCATTACAGCATTTTGCTTCCAAAATACGTAAAAATTGAAAAGGAATGAAATTAAGCAGTAACGGATATAAAATTGGTCGATTTAGGGCTTAAATGACCCCCTAAAAGCGTGCATTTTAAATCCTTATCACTAGGATTAGGACTCGACATTCCGCTTAGTGTCATAAGTTGGTGTAAGCGTTAGTGTATGGTTTTCTCCACCTAAGGAGAGCTTTTTGATATAGTGGTCGTGAACTCTCGAGTGTGATACTCGAGGAGTGAAGTAGGGCGAAGATAGAGCTTCGTAGCTGAACCACTATAAATCTATGTGTCTTGGTTTGATCGTTTCTTCTCTTCACTCCCTTACATTCCTTACTTTGTTATTATTATTTATATTCATTGTGTTCATATATTGTTGTGTTGATATCGCATAAAGTTCGTGTTGTTCCCTATTCACTATCGTTAAAAAGGAATAATTAAGTACTTAAAGTAATTTAACGATGAATAATGGTGAAATTAACATAAGTAAAACACATAGAGTAATTTTCAACATCATATTCTTATTATAAATAAATCAAAGAATCGTTACCCAAGTACTTGCGGAATAGTACTTTGGATTGAAATGACAAAGTTTGGGTGACTCTCTACAGCTCAGGCTAAGTCTGAGCACAACTCGTAGAACCCACAGTGAGCTAGCTCAAGGATAAAGTTGTATTTGGAGGAGTGAAAAGTTGGCTTGTGTGTGTGTGTTTTTACAATTCACAAGCTTAAACCTTTCACTCATTCTCTTATGCTATTTATACAAGTATGATTATTAACTTTATCCTAGAAGACAAAAACATGGATCACAGCAAACATGAATATTGATATATTAGGCTTCGTTCACCTTTCTATAGTAGGCGAAGCTTCTTTCATGATAGAGAATCGCCGCTTACTATAAATGGGAAGATATGATCGGTAAATTGAGGCGTGTATAGGCTGGATAAACACTTGAGGACTTAGTTTTATCGGGTAAAACTTTCCGCTAATCGGCTCATTCTTAGGTCTTTAAAGTCTTGATCTCTTCCCGTTTGTCTTGATGTTTAACTGAGTTGGAGAAGAGTGAGAGGATTGATGAGTTATTGTCATCGCTCACTGAATCCACTATCTTCTTCTTGACTTAGTCTTCACCCTTTAAGTTCCGCCTTGCAGAGTGTTGTATTATGTGTTTAAAATGTTGCATTATGCATAATGTGACACTTTATCAAGTGCTACGTTATGCAACGTTGCCTTAGGTATAAGCGACACTTTCAATTGGAATGTGCAACATTTTTTGAATGTGTTGCCTATATTTACCAAATGTGATACATTAAAGTGCAACACTTTTTATACTCAATCACAACACTTTTTATACTTAATTGTAACACTTTCACACTCAATTGCAACACTTATTACAATAAAATGCAACACTCTACATAACAAAGTGCAACACTTTTTACATTATAATGCAACAATTTTTAAGCTTAAGTGCAACACTTTTCAAAATGAATACAACATTCTTTCACCACAACCACAACACTTTTAGATTCAAGTGCAACATTTTCTCATTATTAAAACTAAATTTGCAACACTTTTATTCTTTGAAGCACTTAACAACGCTAGTTCTTTTCGAGTGACACTTTTATAAATGACTAGTAACACTTTTGTTTCACACAATACAATGCTAAACATGTTATATTTTTGTCAAACGCATTCTGGTATGTGCTAAAACACATACTTTTTCTTATCAAAATAGACCCAAAATAACCAAGAAAAGAGCCGTTTATTGCTAATATTTGCTGTTTTCTTGAGTTTATGTATGTCTTGGTATGGATATGTGAAGCAGAGACAAAAGAGCCAAAAGCTGAAGAAAGAACTTACGAGAGAAAGAGAGAGCAAAGCGTCTTGGGATGCTATTTTAGGAGTTTTAGTGCTTAAAAAGATTAAATTGGCGAGATGCAGGGACATGATTTGGGAGTTTATCACAATTTACCTTTCACATTACCAATTTTCACAATCAACCCCTCATTTTCCCAAAATAACAAACTCACCTTCACTTTTACCCATTTTACACAATATACCCTTCAAATCCTATTTTTCACAATCACACTTTTAGTCCTTGGTTTTTACAAAATTGCATAAATGGTCCTTATTTATTTAAATTCGGATTATACTTATAACTAACCAAAACTAAAACTAAACCAAACCTTTTACATTACCCAGCCCAGTACAATCCAAGCCTTAAAGCCCATCATCCATTACCTACCCAAGTATACCCTTCCACGTTTTGAACCCACGTCAATGGCGTTAACACTTGAACCCTTCAATCCTACTTTAACCCAGCGTTTGAACCCTTATCACTCCATTTAACTTCGTCAAACCAAATACACCCCAAGTCAAACTATCAATAAAAAATCCATCGAACCACCGGTGGCGCCTAAACTCTTTATTCACCCATTTACTGTTACCCTTCATTTACCCACATGTCCCACTCATTTACCCATAACTTAAAAGCTTCTAGAAGCCTCTGACAACGTGTTAGAGGGTGTGACGCTTGGATTGCCACAGTGGATAAATAAGAGCATTTGATTGGAGCTAACACATCACCAAGCTAATCCAATGGTTGTGGGATGACTTGATGACACAAGGGATAATCAATGGATGAGATTAGGCATCTAGGACCTTCTGAGATCAAAACCAAAGCTCCTGCATCAGCCTATAAAAACCCTTGAGCATCACAAGACGAAGGGGTCCAATTTCTATGTTTTTAAGAGATTGTTACCACTTTAAATTTCTGTCAATTTACTGTTCCAATTAGTGTAATTGTTTTACTTTAAACTATAATTTCAATTCCCAGCTTTGTACTTTTCAGTTTTTAATGAGAATCAGTTTTTTACAAGAGTTCTGTTAATGCTTTTGAATTCAGATTGTTAAAGTTTAATATGTGTTGATGAGATTCGAACGTCAAGTTTATCACCAAGCTAACCACTTGTGAATAGTTAAGCTGTAATAAAATTGAAGCATTTCGAAACCAATGCAATTAAGATCACGGAGAGTATAGTGTATCCCCAGGGTCGTTAAGTCCCAACGAGGTGTGAACACTGTAGTACAACGAATCTGTGATCGGGTGATATTGAATGGGAAAAGGTTTGAAGATTTGGAATAATTATACCTAAAGAGAAAGTTTGTAAATTACAGGGGCTTAAATGCAAATTAAAGAAAATTAAAAAGCTAATTTATATTAAATAAACGCTATCACTATTTTTAAAATGATATTTTTCTAGATTTATAAAATAAAATAACTAAAATAAAATATTTTAATTAAAACGTAAACTTAAATTATCTAAAAACGTGACCTAAAATGGCGTCGTTATATATGTAAAAATTACAGCTTGAGTCGCGCAAAAACGTAAAATTTGTAAAATAAAAGTCCTACGAGTGTAAAACAATTTTCTTACTTACTATATGACAAAAGAAAATTTTAGAAAAAGATTTATATTTTTTTGACTTTTATATTTTTATTATGAATTAAATCTTTTTAAACTAATTAAATGATTTAAAATACTAAAACTATTAAGAAAAATCTGAAACTTTTTTATAAAATACTTAATAACGATACAAGGCTAGGAAAATGCAAAAAGCGGAAAAGCGATCTTTGGATAAGGTGGTAATAGCCAAGTTGCCTAAATAAGCTAATAAGGCAAAAATGGTTTTAAGTAAATAGATAATGCAATCCATGACAAAGAAAGACCCAAGAGCGCTTGAGGCTATCAGTACAACACTATCACTTTTAAGTAAAGGTGGGAGGTCTCGAGGTTGAGGCACCGCCTCCCAACCTTTTTGTTTTATTTTTCTTTTGGACTTTTCTTTTACAAACTAATTAAGCATACTAAAATAAGCAAATATTAAAACTAAAACTTCTTATGAAATCCACTAATAAGCTCAGAATAAGCTTATGATACTTAACAGTGAACAAGAAATGGAAAAAGCACAAGGATTAAGCTAAGTAGCTAATAAGCTAAAATATAGCTAAAAGTAAAGCTGAAAATAAGCTACACTAATGATAATAAGCTAATATAAGAAAGCGTAAAAAGCAAAATGACTTAAAAATAAGCCGATCAATATCCAAATAAGCACAAGATTTGATTGATGCACAGGACACTCTTTGGATCTCTAAGCATTTTCTAACTTATTTTTAAGCACTTAAATGAGCTTGGAAATGAAAACAAAGGCTGGAATTAACAAGTGACCAAGTAGAGCTTTCTAAAAAGCTAAAGTTCTCACTGTGGTGTCCACTAGAGAGCTTATAATGAGCTTATGAAAAAGCTTGAAAACACTGTATGATTGGTTCACTAAATAAAATGGACAAAACTAAAAGCCATAAGCAGGTTATCAAATAAGCTAGAGATTGGAAACTAAACACTGGAACCATGAGACAGCTAGGTAAGCTTCCAAAGCTAAAGGTACAAGAGTTAAAGCTGGCTGATAAGCTCTTGATGAGCTTATGAAACTAGATGGCTCCTTTGTGCCGCAGGCACTTTTGAACTAGGACTAAAAAGAAGCTAAGAAATAAGCACTTTATAAGCTAAGCAAAGATAAACTTAATATTTTTCTAATTAAGATAAGCAGCTAAATATTGATATCCCAAAAGCACAAAGCATGAAACTCAATATTAAACCCTATATAAAATTATCTATTTTATTCAAAAACGACTAAGTGAGATTTTGACTTTTTATAAAAACCAAATAAGTTGACTAAAATGAACTTTGAATCAATCACAATCAGATTATGATGTATTAACCTAAAATAAGACTAGATTGACCAATGATAACAACTTATGAACATGAAATCATGATCATGGATCATGAAAATCCAACAGTTGATGAATAAGATGTGATCAAAGGTATTTTTGACTTTTAAAGTAAGCACTAGTTTTATATGGTCTCAGTTTAGAGTTATTGTGAACTAATGTAACAGGAACTTAGCAAGTAACAACTCAAATACCTTCGGCTTTCGGATAACTAAGTAAATCAAACCACACTCTTAACGCTGTTTTGATGTTTTAAGCACTAAAACAAATGTTTAAGCCAAGAAAGCTATAACATAACTCACATTAACTATAATGGGATAGTATTAAACTAAAATTAACATACTTTAAACATTTAAACTAAAAATTGCAAATTATGAGAAAAACTTACAATAATTTGAGTTCAAGCTTAAAAGCAGAACCAAAGGCCAAATTACACTTCCTATAGCTTCCCGAAGCACTAAACCCAAGGGGCAATCCTTTATTAACCCACTCCATGCTTTTTGATAACCTTCCATTGATTTTTATTTTTCACTAATTTATTTGTATTTTTGGTATTTTCTTGAGTTTTGCTTCTAAACTGATTTTAAGGTTACTAAAAGCTTAGATAAGCTTTCTAGGAGCTTACATTAGCTTATGAGTCCAAGACAACAACTACAAACATCATTCACATGAACTTGATATTTTGAAATTACAAATTGCATAAAGATAAATTCGTGCTTGAAATTGAATCTTGAAAAGGGTTTATAATACTTTGAAATTACATAAAAAGTACTTGGAAGCTTAAATAAACCTTTGGAAATTGAAATTTAACTAAAACGACATTACCTAATCTAAATTACACTACTTGGTTCTTCCACAGCTTTGCTTCTTTCTTTCTTTATAATGATCTCTAGGACTCGTGGGTCCCGGTCTTTCTATCAATAATCTACGGCCTTTGGATGGGTGAATTCATCTTGGCCATCAAATGGTATTTTAGTAAAAGTCTAAAGGTTGCTTGAGGCGTTTTATTGCAATTAAAAGAACTTTGGGATATTGTGGAGGTGGAGGGTTGGTATCACAATTGGGGAGGACAAGTGGTGGGTAAAAACCATGGAGGTGGAAGGTAGTTTTGGTTTGGCGGGGTTTTGTGAGGAGAGGTTGAAACGTCGTGGGTTTTGGTTTTGACCGGTATTAATAATAGGTGGGGGTTCACAAGGGGGGGTCATAGGTATATTGGCAGGGGTTCTTTTGGGTTGGCTGGGGATCAAAATACACAAAGGGTCAAGTTTGGTTTGTTATTAATATAAAGACCATTCATGTAATTTACGCAAACTTCAAGGTGACTGAAATTTTCCCAAAGTTAACACAAGGACCAATCCTGCCAAATATGAATAGTACAAGGACCACATTTGATAATTTTCCATTTTTAAATATCCGAGGACTATTTTTGACATTTTT
Organism: Chrysanthemum makinoi; assembly: GCA_910596185.1. Taxonomy (NCBI): domain Eukaryota; kingdom Viridiplantae; phylum Streptophyta; class Magnoliopsida; order Asterales; family Asteraceae; genus Chrysanthemum; species Chrysanthemum makinoi. Next base: position 135,553,703 of record OU343216.1, read on the forward strand.
CAAACTTTAGGGACCTTTTTACGCCATTTGACCAAAGATTCATTCAAGGACCATTTTTGACAACTTAGAATATGTCAGGGACCTTGAATGATAAAACTCCATATTTATAGATTCCAGGGACTAGATTTGACAACTTTTGAAACTTGGGGGACTAAAACTGCTTATTATGCAAACTTGATCGTTTTCAAAGCATTTTGGTATTTTTGCATTTAAAACACATAAAACACTTATTTGTGATATTTTCATTATTTTGATGTATTTCTGAGTGTTTTCAGATGTTTTTGCAGTTTAAACGGTACAAAAATGATGAGTATTTAGACACTCATCATGTGTCTTTTAGAGTTTACAAAGCTTAGATAAGCTTAAACTTAGCTTATTCTGAGCTTATTCATCATTTTACTCAATTTATCAACTCAGTCAACCAAAGTCAACATATGCATTGGATCGAGGTGTATTTGTTTTGATGGTTAGATAGATGGAATTGGGTTTGAATTGGATTGGTTAATGGTTTAAGATAATGGTATTACGATTTCAAGTGCAAACCATTGTGTAGTTGGACCTTTTGTGAGTTCTAATTCTTTCTCCATTACGAGATACGCATTGTAGTAGTAATAGTTTTTTGGCTTATTGTTTGATCTAGTTGAGTTTAGTTTAATTCTATTTGATAGTATTTACGATATAACTTGGAATAATTTACGTCATAAGCTTTAGAATGCTGCATATTTCTTTGCATTGGTTAGATCCCGGTTCGGTTGTAGTGATGAGATATTATGGTTAAGTATGATTTAATTAGTTTTAGTTACGCATGTTGAATCGAGATTGATAGTATGAGATCGGTCGGTGTTTTACCTAGTTAAGCAACATTTTAGTTTGGATAAAGGTGTTTGGATCGATTGGGCGATTGGTGTGAAAGATGGTTTAAGTGTTAGTAATTGTTGCTTCAGTCTCATTTAGTGAAACAAAGGTTGGACAGGTCATAATTTTTAACTTGCATTCACCACAAAGTCATAATCAATTTCATTTTTCATGGCAGCCTGCTGTGGTGATTTTTAGTCTGCATAAGCTTTAGTATAAGTGCAAAGTAGGTTAATCTAGCTTAATTAGGTTTCATTTCATATTATAACACCATTTAGAATCAGTTTTGATCAATCAAAGTTCAATAAAGTCAATTTGTTTAGTTTTTCAAATAAAGTCAAAATCCATCATACTCACAAATTGCTTCCACTTTTGTAATTTTAATTCTCTCATATTAAGTCGTTATTAACTGAAATTTTGGACAATAGATCACTGGTTGGTTGTCTACTCCATGGCCATTTTAGTTTATTTTTAGGAATTTTTCTAACTAGCTTATTTTAGGCTTAAAGTAGCTAGTTAGGGGCGTTTGGCTTATTGAATTTAGAACCTGATATAGGGTCTTATTGTCTTTAGCTTGTGCTTATTAGGTCCAACTCGATTCTGATAGGTTAGTACTAGATATTTTAGGTTAGTTCTAGCTTATGGTACCTTATTGTAGCATATTGTTAGCTTCTAGCTTATTTCAAGTGCTTATTCATACAAGTAGTGTGCCCAAATCATAGTTATTTTGCTCCGAATTGGTTTCTGTTATTGTTTCCTGAATCTTAGTATTATTTTATAATAGACTGGAAGTTTTCATAATTTTCCAAACTTATTTGCTATTTTTCTGCATTTAATTTCATTTTCTAGCATTTTTAAATAGCTTTTAATGCAAAAAAATCAGAAAAGTTTCTAAAAAATAATTTTTCAATTTTCCTAGATTAAGATAAATATAAAAAGCAAAAAAATAATTTTTCAGATTTTTTTCCTAGTTTAATTTGTAATTTTAGCATTTAAATTAGTTTTAAATAGTTTTTAATTCATAGAAAATAGAAAAAAGTTCAGAAAAATACAATATTAGTTTTGAAAAGTCTTTTGAGTTATTTTAGATTTTTGAAAAATAGTTTCATAATTTTCACTTTTGTTTTTATAATTTTTAGTATTTTTAATTAGTTTTAAAAGTTTAAAATTAGTTTTTAATTCAAATAAATTCCAGAAAAATCATAAAAATTAGTTTTAATTCTTAGTTAATTTTCTAATATCATTTTTAGTATAAAGTAATTTTAGATCATATTTAGGATGTAGATTAGACTTAGTTACATTTTATTTACGTTTCATTTTAATTTTTTGCATTATTTAGGATTTCCGTAGTGTAATTTCCTTTTATGCTTCCCTTTTTCGTAGTTTAGAAAACTTCAAAATTATCCCTTTTCCCATTCAAATCCGATAATGCGCGTGAGTTGGAAACTCCATTCAACCCTCGTTCGGAACGATCACCGATTGCTTTCAACTCTAACAACGTTTGAGTTACGTTATACTACACAACTCTCTTATTATTAGGAGGAATCAATTTTTGGCGAAATTTCTGCGGGGAGGCTTGTAGCGAGTTTTAGGTATTCAAGGTCACGAATCAGCGTGCATTTAAAGATCCTTCGGTGAAGTTACCAAAATCGTTTTTGTATATATATATTTTCAAAAACCGAAAACATCTAAAAGCAAAACATTCTTCCTAGAGTGAAACACCGATATAAAAATTAAAAACCAACAAAACAAACCCGAGCGTCAATGTTCGTCGGCTCACCTTGAAGGTACAACCCATACGGGGTATAAGGAAAGTCTTGACATTAAATTGCGAGGCGAAGAGCGATTCTTAGTTTCGCTCCATTTAGCGTATTTTTTGAAACTCACAGAGCAGATTGACGAAAGGCGGTTACAAAAATATTGTGTTTTCAACATTTTCTTAAATATAAAAACCCAAAAAGATTTTCCTTTTCAAAATTTGTTTTAAAAACCCAAAAATATTCTTCTTTTATCCTCTAAACCGATAATTCTTTCTCCTTAACCCTCTATATGTTCAATTCCCATGGAAACAATCAAATATCGTCATTGTTTTCATTGCAAAGGCCGTATGGAAGAAGATCAGTATTGTTGTTTGAATCGAGAATGTGTATGTGGCGATGTGGACACCCGATTCTAAAAATCTTGCTATTGGTGCGAAGCTTAGCCAACAAACAATCTCGATGACTCTAAAAGTTTTTTCTAACCATCCCCACAACCGAGATATGTTCTTATGATCGTTGCCTTCATTGTACCAAAGCGTATGGAAGAAAATCAATATCGATGTTTGAAATGTATTTGCGGCAGTGCTTGAGGAAATAATTGTCGAATGGATTTTGTAATATATGCAGAAATTTTATTAATCAAATCCAGTCTGCTGAGTCTTTATGCGCGTCTAGAACAAAGGGTTACTCTTCATAATGATGATGATATAAAAGCATGGTGGAAGAATTTAGTGGAGAAACCTCGATTCCTACTCCTTCTCCGGTGAGAAATGGAATATGTTTACGAACGAGAGGTGAATCCGTTCAAGAACCGAGCCTATGCGGAAATGGTGGAAATTGCTAACTCTTATCAGGATAATTCTTCGATTTATCGACTCTTTGTGCATATGGTGCGAGGACCGAATATGGTGGGGAATTGTCGGTTGTAGCAATGGAAAATCAGGAACCTAGTTTCACCACAATCCTTACAACGAGACAACCGATTTTCCTAACCAACCTCGTACCGTGAGCAGAATCATACTCTTGTGAGAGTATTGTGGTGGTCCTACCAAGGTTTTCAATGTCAAGTTCAATTTAACAACTCAACCTTTGGTTATGAACCTTACCCTAATTCGTCACAACAATCATATTGTTGTGAGTATTGTGGAGGAAGTCGCCGCGTTAATTCCGATTGTCGGATGCAAAATCCGGTTGTTTTGAGCAAGTTCTTATAACAATTCACAGTATCCTTATAACCCACCTCCACAATACTAAGAAGTTCAACCACAGCCTTCACTAATATCTAATCCACTTGAATTCTGGAAATAATGAGTGATCTTAAGAATCTTCTTGATAAAATTACCCACGGAAAATAAGATCCTCCTCGAGAAGACCTATAAGTGAATTATTAGTTTGGAAGAAGCGCGAAAGTGATCAGCATTAACTACCTATTATTCACGATTCTGAGGTCCCGATTGATTATACTCCTCAGTGGCAATCCCGCTCCCGTTTGAGCCTTTAATTTCCGACCTTTCCCTTCTCTCCGCGCCGGTTGAAGAGTGGCGTCGTTTTAGAAGAGTCGATGATCATATTTCTCCGAACATTGTTGAACCGTTGACTCTCTCATTAATGGGGGTAGAGCCTCTTAGCACTATTACGAAGCGGAATGAGTCTAGTGTTGAGCCTAGACCCAATCTGAGTGAGTCAGGATGTATCGGCCCGAGTGATTGTGATTAGCTTTTATGTGATTCTTTTGACATCTCAGAGTTACCTTAGGGATTTTCTCAAATCACTTTTGAATTCAATGATAGTAATGCAGCTATACCTTTGCGAAGTTAATCCTCTTTACGACAAAAGATTTTGAGTCGGTCCGGAGACATGCGCTTGAAGTGGTAGATATTGCTAGCTCTCGAGCACACCCATCCCGTCTACGTGTTCCAGGCTTTTTTCTCGTCATGTGATGTTATGCAAGATGAAGAAAGTGATGAATCCATGCAACGAAGATATTATGGAGATTGATTTGAGAAATGGGCCGAGATGAATGAATCAATTAAAGTGGTTGAGCGATATTCTTGATAATCCGCCTTATGATTACGATATGGAAGAAATGGAAGCTTATTTCTTGATGATCCAATACATGCGGGTATTGAGAGTGGCAAAGATGCGACTACGATCAAGATGTACTTTTTCTTGAAAGCTTGTAATGCGATTCTCCTTACTCTGTTGAGTCAACCTCACTTATCCCGTTGAGCCCGCATGTGAAGACAAAATCTTTAAACCCGGGATATGCATTGATGAGCCTTTTGTTAAAATCATATCTGGAGATAAGGATCCTCGGATGGATGCCTTCATTTGTGAGCCTAAAAGTCTTATCCGTTACCATGAGCTCCCGTCTTTCTTGAAGTTTTCTCATTTCTATCCATCAATCCTTTACGTCCACCCAAAACCGCCGGATGATGGATCGATCTTCATATACCTTATGTGAGTTTGGGAGAGTCATTTCTTATGTGCTTGAGCCCGACATTTTCTTTCCTCCCACCCATCCGGTCTCATTCTTTTCGGGAATGAGGACACGTTTTACCCGCATTATCTCTACCATTTCTTCCCAAGGACAAATAGGTCGGGGCCGAGTCATAACTTGACTTCGTAGAAGAAAAGCGATGGCGCTTAGGAAGGCACCCCATGCTTATCTACCATCTTTTATTTTCTAATAAGTGGCGTGAAGGGGTTAGCTTCTTGATTTCGTGTTTGGTTGTTTGTGATGTTGTAGGATTCTCCCGATATGAAGACTCGTACCGAGATTGTCTTTTACCTCTCGAGTTTCATGATGCGATGTTGTGGAAATCGATATCCAAAATCTTATCGACTAACGTTTATCTTTTGAGCATACTTAATAAGGATTTTAGACTTTCGTTGATACCCTTGCTTTTAAACATTGAGGACAATGTTTAGTTCTAGTCACGAAGTGGGGTAATCTTGATTTGATTTGGAACTTATACATTTTTTTTTTTTTTTTATACGTGAACTCACTTGGCCAGTTTTTCCTTAGAAAATGAAAAATATTGTCTTTATATATGTAGATATATTTTAAAAAATTTTAAACTTTTGTTAAGTCTTTTTGATTGAAAAGTTTGCTAGTCTCTTAGACAAGAAGCTATAAAAGCGAATTCTAGCTCACAAGGCCAAGATTTTTGCAAGTTTCCTTGGTGATTTTAAATATGCATTACTTAACTTCATTTTAGACAAAGCATTTGCTAAGTTAATATATACTTTGACACCTTGTTGACTTTCATTTGGTGAGAGTAGGAATGGAATTCTGACTTGGCCGAGGCGTGTTGAGCCCTAGCTTGTTCTCTTAACCATAGATAATCTAATTATCGGCTAAGCATCCGCGGATCTCATTATTTCAGGATTTTAAAATTTGCGGAGATCGAGGAATGATAGAGTTACTTATGAGTTTAGATGCTTAACGTGGAGTAGTTGGTTCTCTTTAGAGCCCATCGAAGGTACTTATGGCTTTTTGTTCCCATAAAATTGTTTCACCCCATATTTGTTAATAATAATTAGAGATGTTGAGTTTTTGGCGATAGTTAGTTCTTTGTCTTCTTTAGAGAATCTTTGCCCAGTGAGAGTTGGGTACACATGAGAATGCATGGAGTTACGGTGTAATAGACAACTGATTCTGATAGTTTTTGCTATTGTTTCTATTGTTATAAAAGCCGTAGGGTTTGGAGTTTGGCACAAAATTAACATGAAATAAAGCCCAAATGTTTTAAAATTAAAATCCAAAGCTATAAAAGTTGTCTTAGACTTCTATAAAAAAGAGGAAAAATCCAAAGTCATAATAAGACTTACGATAAAGCGTAAATCCCGTTGAGTTAGTAGTTGAAAAGACCAAGGGCCTAAATTGCAAAAATACAAATGTGCTGAAATAGTGTTAAGCCAAACTTCGGATCCGGGAGATGTCTAAATAAAGCTTCGTCTGGACTCGTAGATGAGTTGTCTCGATTGCGCCATAAAAAGGATATTCTCCTAAATAGCGTGTGAAATTAGGACCTTGATGTGGACCTCATTCTTGTGTGCAATGGTTTTCGAGGGAAGATGGATAACTAATTAGCGACTTAGCTTTATATCTTTATCGGAATAAAGTTATCGAAACGAGAATTTGAAGAAATTCATTTCTCACAAAAATAAAAAATCTAGAGGAAATAGGAAAATGGGAGCAAAAGGTAATTACACAAGTAACTTCCATGGGTAGTGTTAGCATCTAGAATCATATTTAACAATGATTTCGATTTTACGCTTAGTTTGGGAACTTGTGAAAAATCAGCGACGATGTATTCTATCCGTATGGTCACTTCCGCTTTGTGTGTGTTTTTCTACTCCGTGATCCTAACGTGTAGTTTGAAAAATGTTGGAGTTATTGATACGACATAAAGAAAGTTCAACAAACCGTCACTCGTAATATGAATGGCCTTAATACATTAATATCTATATGTGAATTAAAGGTAAGCAGAGCGTTTTAGAATTAAGGCTTTCTTGATCTCTTTTGAGGAATCTTTGCTACTTCTTAATAGGTTTAGTAGAAGAGATTGAATCCTTGGTTTTAAAGCGTGAGTTGATTGCATTCGCGTGGGGACAATGATGGTCACCGTCTGGGGTATTTTGGTA
>OU343216.1:135561067-135640720 GCA_910596185.1 Chrysanthemum makinoi
AAGATTAGGATATCGGATTTCCATCAGCATCGATCATGAAACTCGAGTGGAGAAAATGACAAACTTCGAGCACGAGAGTCTTCATATCAGGAACATCCTAAACACAACATCACAAACAACCAAACACGAGAAATCGAAGAGGCAGACCCCTTCGCGTCACTTATTAGAAAATAGAAAGAAGATAGAGATAAGCATGGGGTGCCTCCCACGAAGCGCTACTGTTTTTCTTAAACGAGTCGCTAGCCTGACTCGTCCCCGAATTCATTTGTCCTTGGGGAAGAAAGTGGTAGAGATACCAGGGTCAAAAACGGTGTCCTCATTCCCGAAAGAATGAGACTGGGTGGTTTGGGAGGTGAAGAAAGTGTCGGGCTCAAGCACAAATGGTATAATATGAAAGAATGATCCATCATCCGGCGGTTTAGCGGGCGGACGAAAGAATGACGGATCACAATGAGAAAACTCCAAGAAAGATGGGAGCTCATGGTAAAAGATAAGAGGTTTAGGCTCACAAATGAAGGCATCCATCCGAGGATCCTTATCTCCAAAAATGATTTTAACAAAAGGTTCATCAATGCATATCCCGGGTTTAAAGATTTTGTCTTCACATGCTAGCTCAACGGGATACGTGATGGTCGACTCAATAGAGAGAGGAGATTCAAGAAGTCCATCAAAAAACATCATATCCCCCTCGGGATCATTCATAACAACATCCTCAATACCCGGTGGTATCAAGTCATCAAAAGCAAGAAATGAGTCGGCTTCCTCAATGATCGGATCATTTGTCGGAGTATCGGAAATATCGTTCAAAACCTTGCTCAAATCAACCTTGAAGTAGAATCGCTCAAGAATCGGAGGATAAACATCTGCCATAGTGGGACTGCCACTAATCTCTTCATCAAATCAGAAAGTCTCAAGCTCGGGTAAGAAATCACTATCTTTAACGGAGATAGGAGGCGAACTCGAATTATCGTTCAAGGCTTCAATCTTAGAAATGAGAAGATAAACATTCGACAATGTTTCTCGTAATGCTTCATCCTCAATCTGAACATCATCGGGCTCAATCTCTTCCTCTTCTGGCTCAAAATCGTTTACTTCTTCTATATGGACGGGCTCAGAAGGTAAATCGTCGACGAAATCGATGTCTCCATAAGAATCATCATCGGAATCGGAGAACATCTCATCATGATCGTTAGAAATGTCAAGAGAAGGCTCATCACAAACATCAACAACCCCAGACTCTCTTGGGATTGGGATAAGGATCTCTACATTAGCCGCTTCCGTTTCCGGAATAGTACTAAGATGCTCATCCCCCATTATGAGAGAATCAACGGGTTCAACAATGTCTGTAACAATAGAATCATCGACCTCTTCCATAAGAACGTCACTTCTCTCAACCGGCGTGAGTGAAGGGGAAGAGTCGGAAATGCAAGGCTCAGAAACGGGAGTGGTTTCAGCCGACAAACTTTCATAGTATTCTTTCATTTGGATGGAATCCTCATCATCATCGTCAATGCAAGTCGCGAGCCATCGGGCACGTCTTGCAAGTGCTTGTTCCTCAATTCGTATTTCTTCAAGACACTTTTCAATCTGAGCTGCTCGTTTTTCTTCTTCGAGTATTTCTATCATAGATCTTTCGTTGCGAGATGCTCGATCTTCGGCAAGTAATTCACCATACGTTTTCTGATGAGGATCCATAAATTCTTCGAGTGTATTAATACATCTTTGGAAATTATCTTGAGGAATTTGCGGGTAGTGTGGTTGAATCTCTTGGTATTGTGGAGGTGGGTCATAGGAATAGTCATAAGAAACTTGCTCGTAAGCAATCGGGTTCTGCATCTGACAATCGGAATTAAAGTGCGGACCTCCACAATACTCACAACAGTATGATTGTTGTGACGAATACGGGTAAGGTTCATAACCAAAGGTTGAGTTGTTAAATTGAACTTGACATTGAAAACCTTGGTGAGGACCACCACAATACTCACAAGAGTATGAATCTGGCTCATGGTACAGAGGTTGGTTAGGAAAATTGGTTGGATCATAGTCAGGATTGTGGTGAAACTCGGTTCCTGATTTTCCATTGCTACAAGCAAGACAATTCCCACCATATTCGGGTCCGCTGCACCATATACACACGAGCTGATAAATCGAAGAATTATCCGGATAAGAGTTAGCCATTTCCACCGTTTCCGTGATAGGCTCGGGTTCTTGAATGAAAGTCACCTCGGGCTCAGAAACATGTTCCATCTCCCTCACCGGAGAGGGAGTAGGAATCAAGGGTTCATCAAGATTATGTTTCAAAATTTTTGACAAGGCTGCAAGTTTTTCAATGTTGTTCAGAAAAGCACGTTGTTCAAAGAAATCGTCTCCGTCAGAATTAAACATATAGAGGGTAAAAGAAAAGAATTGTCGGGTTAAGAGGATACAAGAAGAATATTTTTGGGTTTTTAAAACAAATTTTGAAAAGGAAAATCTTTTTGGGTTTTTATAAAAGGGATATGTACAAATATCAACGATAACTTCACGAGGAAGGATCTTCAAATGCACACGATACGAGACGGAATACGAAAACTCGCTACAAGCCCTCCCCGGCAGCGGCGCCAAAAATTGATATCAGGTCGAAACGTCGTCAAAGCTTTGCTCACACAAGCTAGCCACTTGTGAATGACTAACCGTAAGAAGCTTAAAACGGCTCGGACACTGACCAATAATAAGAAGTGTAGTATATGGGTAACTCAAACGTGTTAGGTTTGAGCACCGAGATCGTTCCGAACGAGGGTTGAATGGAATTTCCAACTCACGTCTCAATAATCGGGATTTGAATAACAGAAGGGGATAATATGATATATTCTAAACTACGGGATAAGGAAAGCATAAGGAACTAAAATCTATGGGAAATCCTAAGAACTAAGGCAAACTACGCAATTCTACATTAAAACGCAAATACGGAAATTAAACGAAACGCGAATAAAAAACAACTATGACCAATCTAACTCCTAAAAATAACCTAAAAATACTTTTATGCTAAGAATAATATTAGAAAACTAATTTAGAATTAAAACTATTTTTTTGGATTTTTCTGGATTTTATTTAAATTAAAAACTAATTTTTAACTAATTAAACTAAATTAAAATACTAAAAATTATGAAATTTAGGGAGAAAAATATGAAACTACTTTCTAAAAATCTAAAATATCACTAAAGACTTTTCAAAACTATTTTTTTAATTTTCTGATTAATTTCCTATTTTCTATGAATTTAAATCTATTTAAATCTAATTTAAATTATGAAAAATACCAAATAAAAGGAGAAAAATAAGGAAAAATATTTTTTATGCTTTTTATATTTATCTCAAACTGGGAAAATTGAAAAACTATTTTTTGGAACTTTTTCTCAATTAATTGCAATTAAAGCTATTTAAAAATGATTAAAAACTGAATTAAATAATGAAAAATACTAAACAGTGACCAAAAATTATGAAAATTGCAGGGAAATCCTAAAATATTATTCTAAAGCTGAGAAAAATAGAAAAACAAGGGCCTATGTGGGAGAATCTGAAGCTGTAGTGTAACTTGAGCTAAAATAAGTACTTGAAATTAAGCAAATAAGCACAAAAGTGAGCCAACTGAAAACATAAGCTAAACTATAGTGAAACTACTCTAAGGCAACTGTCTACATCTAATCCTAACACCTAATGAGCATACTACCTATGATTAAGGACAACTGATTCACAACAGCAAAACAGAAACTGGACCCTAGTTTAAGCAGTTGTAACTACTTATCTAAAAAGCTACAGAGCAAACCAAAAGTAAGGTCCTCAAGACCACCAACCAGAGACTATATATCCAAAGTTTCAGATCAAGAGGACCAGTAATGAAGCAATAGAGGTCAAAACAAAAACTGGCCAAAAGGGTACTAGGCTGCTGAAGCAGTAACAGTGGGACAGGGAAGCTACTTTAAGCTAGTCTACAAGCTAATCAGAGAAGCTTTAGCTAAAACCAGAAATGTGGGCATGAAGAATACCTAGCCTACTGCAAATGTGCCAAATCTTAGACCCTAACTAGCTAAAATGAACACCATGCCATAGCTGCAAGATCTGTAAAACACTGATTCAGACCTGCAGTTTTGACTTTTTAAAATCAGAAGAGAATGTTGACTTTTGTGAGTTTTAGAAGCAATTCAAGGACTGAATTCAATGTAATGACATGAAATAAGATCAAATTAAGCAACTCTAACAGATTCCAAACCTATCTGTGGTGATTTCAGAGATTGGTTTCAACAGATATGCATATAAAATCAGTGAAATGGTGATGTTGACTTAGAGCACAAATGAGAACAGAACAAAGACAGATATTACATCAAATGACTATAACAAGACTAAGGCAATTGATCTAACCCATAATAATAAACCTCTAGCAACAGATTATCAAGCAATCCAAACACCCCTTCAAACTGCCAAAGCACAATTACACTACTGAAAATCAAAGAAATCTAGGCTAGGCTCAATCAAACAACTCAAAACACATTTAAACTTCAACAATACACAATCTTAAGACAGATTTAATACCAAAATGCATTTGACTAAAAAAAATTGACTTTATTTGACTTTTGCTTAAAACTAAAAGTGAGAACAGATGAAAACAAGAATAAGCTCTCATAAGCTTTAACAAACTTACTTGAGCTTATTTGAGCAGTGAGAAAACTTTTGAGACAAGATTAATCCAAAATTTAATAAAAGCTCATATGACAAGGAAATATAAAATTGCATTAATTGAAAAGTGTTTACAAAACTGAAATTACAAACTAATTAACTACTGGTAATATAGAATGACAGGACAGTAAATGATCAAAACTCCTCTAAATACATGAGGAATTGGACGAATACAAATGTGAACTTAGAGGTGTATAAATAGCTGAGCTTGAGCCTTGCTTGGATTCCTTTCAGAAGATGCTAGAATGCCATTTTGAGCCACACATTCCTTCCATCATCATAAGCACCAATCACTGCCTTCCAAATCCTTTCATGAGGTGTCGTGGCCAATAGAGATGTGCCATTTGTCCACGTCTGCATTCCCTCTGACAAGTCAGTGATTCTAGAAACTTTTGATAGATGCTTAGTACAATGTTGAGTGTTTGGGACTGGTGGTTGGTCAAAACGGGGTGTTTGGTTTTGGGGAAGAAGCACAGTAAGGCGCGTTTGGGTTTATTTTAGTGTTTTTCAAAAGGGAAGACCGGGTATTATTGTGTTGACCGGGTTAAATGAGTGGGTCACGGGTTGGTTTAATATAAAAGTGGCCGGGTGTTTGTATTGGACCAGATAGGGTGAATTTGGGCCAAAGTGTAGTGTTATGGATTGGATAATGGATTGGATTAAACAATTAGTAACCATAGGGACCAAGCATGTAAATTCTGAATTATGAGGGACCAAACATGTAAATCTGACATTATCTTCCAAGGACCATCTTTGTCAATCTTCAATAGACCAGGGACTGAATTTGCAAGTTTTGAAACTCAAGGGTGTTTTCTGCCAATTCTCAAAGTTGAGGGGCCATTTTTGCCAATTCATCAAACTTGATTAAAACTTCCAAAAATCATCCTCGGAGAATAAAATCATCATAAATGCACAATTCTGCTCTTCCGGCTCAGCTTAAGCTCTCTTAATCTCTCGTGCTCGGATTTACGTCTGATTTGGGTCCTTTTTGCGTGTTTTTACATATCCGTACCTGCACAAGCACAAACTCAAGAAAACCACAAATATTAGCAATAAACGGCTCTTTCTTGGTTATTTTGGGTCTATTTTGATAAAGAAAAGGTATGTGTTTTAGCACATACCAACCAGCGCTGCTAAAAACAAGGGATCAGGCCAAGACTTGGTCTTCCCTCTGGTGAAACCGCGCTCGGGAACAACCCAAGCCACTACAACCACCACGAGTGGAGTAGATCCACTGCGCACCGTCTTTACTACTCCCTTTCAATCGGTGCTAGAAACTGACCTGACAAAGGCACCAGATGCACCTGACCGAAATAAGGGTGTAGTGATAGAAACAAACACACTCACTCTTGAGGGTGTCGCACCAGAGCTTGCACCAGAAGATTTCGTATCCCAAAACTACGAAACATTAACTGCCCTCATGCAAGAGGAAGAGAAGAAGAGATCAGGTCGGAACTTGAAAGCCCGACTCAATTTCGATTCTGAATACGAGACTTCCCCACTGCGCCGTCAGAAAGAGAAGCGCGGGAGAGACAGCCGCCGACCCCCAGTATTCAACAGAATCGGGAGGAGAATCGAGGATGATGAGACATCTCACTCGCATCATCTGAGTGAGAATGATGAAGATGAAAAGCGTACCAATGTCCACACCAGACTTGGTAGCCGCAGAATCCAAGACAGGCTTGGACGACACTATTCCCCAAGTGAAAGTCCTCCGAGTACAAACTCAGAGGACAGTCGGCGCAAGCGCCGAAAGAGGAAAAATTCGTCCTCTGAAAATTCCTCGGACAACGAGGATAGCGAAACTGGACACTGGAAGTCCAGAAACAGATATAATGACCAGGAGGATGAAGATATATCCCTCCCTTGGCGCCGTCAAAAGGTGGATGCGTTTACTCGGCGCATCAGTGACTTCTCAGAAAGCAAAAGAAGGCGCATGCCTGCCAACGTAAAGACCTATGACGGAACAGGTGACCCTGATGATCACCTCAAATTTTTTGAATCAGCCGCGACAATTGAAAACTGGCCACAACCTGTGTGGTGCCACATGTTCAACTCCACACTAGTGGGAAACGCGCGGAACTGGTTCAGCAAGCTTCCACGCAGAAGCATCAACGGCTTTGAGGAATTGAGAAAGGCGTTTCGCCTAAACTTTACTCAGAGGAAGAAGTGCGCTAAAAATCCTGTCGAACTCGCCAGGGTAAAGCAACGCCAAGGAGAATCTACAAGCGCATTCATGGAACGCTTCAAAGACGAATGCATGCAAGTTAAAGCATGCCCGGAAGTATTGAAAATTTCTGGTTTCATGAACGGGATTAATAATCAAGAACTCATCAGGAGGTTGAACGACAAGATTCCTGAAACCTTTGATGAACTCATGAAATGCTCTCGGTCCTTTGTCCAGGGAGAAGCCGCCGCGGCGGATAGCAAAAGGAACTACTCGAACTACCGGTCACAGGAACAACCTGGGAGACAATCCAGCGACCGGGGTAGTAACCGTAATAGGAGCTATCGCAGCCAGGGGAGCGGGAGGGATAATGATAGATACACCCCGCTGATCAAGACACCAAAGGAAATACTCGCAACGGAAGGTGCGAATTTTCCAAGACCGCCGCAGAGAAGGGCCATACCACTAACGAATGTGTCCAACTGCGCCAGCTCATCGACAAGATGGTTAAAGAAGGTAGATTGGACCACTTGGTCAAAAACATTAAAGAGGGAAAGGATAAACAAAAGAGTGGAAACAAGAAGGAGACACCCAAAGATAAGGCCGACACGATCTACATGATACAATCATGGCAGCGGATCACTAGACAGAAGGTCAGCCAGGAGTTTTCCCGAAAAAGCGAAATCTCTTTCCCTACTATAACTGCGGACAACGCAGTAGTAGAGCCACTCACCATTGAGATCAGTGCGGGGGGTCACGACATCCACCGCATGTACGTCGATGGGGGAGCATCGGCGAACATCATGTATGAGCACTGCTTCAAACGACTGCGGCCTGAAATACGCAGCCAGTTAAGCCCAGTCAGAACGGCGCTAACTGGTTTTACGGGTGAAAAGATATGGCCCATGGGGCAATTACGATTATCAGTCAGCATTGGCAATGCAGAACACTCTGTGACAGCTTGGATGGAATTTATGGTGATCAAATCCCCTTCGCCATACAATGGCATTATCGGAAGACCCGGGATATCAGCCATGCGCGCAGTGCCATCAACAGCGCACGGGATGCTGAAATTCCCAGTAAAAGGGGGCATTGTTACTCTTTACAATGCCACGGTACCAAATAGAGAATGTAACACGGTTACATGCGAAACGGCACCGATCCCAGAACAGAACGCAACCAAGGTCCCAAACCTGAAGGTTGCGATTCACCCGGAATACCCGGAACAGGAAATAGCCATTGGAGGGTTATTGTCGGACAACGGCAAAGCAGCCGTGTGCGCGCTCTTGCAAAAGAACTTGGACATTTTTGCATGGGAGCCAAAACACATGACAGGAGTGCCACGCTCAATCACAGAGCATAAACTGAGAATCCGACAAGGGTACTCACCAATACGCCAGAAGAGGCGCGACCAAGCCCCAGAGCGCGCGCAAGCAATTCTGGCAGAGATACATAAACTGGTGGATGCGGGAATCATGCGTGAAGTCTACTACCATGACTGGCTTTCTAACCCAGTTATGGTAAAGAAGAGCGATGGTAGCTGGCGGATGTGCGTGGACTTCACCGACCTCAACAAAGCATGTCCACAAGACTGCTACCCACTACCAGAGATAGACTGGAAAATAGAGTCCTTGTGCGGATATCCCTTAAAGTGCTTCCTCGACGCATACAAGGGATATCACCAAATACAGATGGCTAAGGAAGACGAGGAAAAAACAGCCTTTCATACAAGCCAAGGCGTTTACTGTTATACAAAAATGCCCTTTGGCTTGAAGAATGCGGGCGCTACCTACCAGCGGTTAGTGGATCATGCTTTCAAAAAATAGGTGGGCCGCAACCTGGAAGTCTATGTGGATGACTTGGTTATAAAGAGCCATACTGAAGATGAGCTTGTGCGCGACATAGAGGAAACGTTCAAAACTCTACGAGAGATTAACATGAAGCTAAATCCGAAGAAGTGCACATTCGGCGCTACTGAAGGCATGTTCCTAGGATACTTGATAGAGCCTGACGGCATAAAACCTTGTCCAGAAAAGACAAAGGCGGTCACCGAACTTCCTTCACCGCGCACGCTGAAGGAAGTCCAATCTCTTAACGGAAAGCTGGCCGGCCTAAATAGGTTCCTATCCAAGTCAGCAGAAAAATCCTTACCCCTTTTCAAAACACTCAAGAAGTGTATAAAAAAGGGTGATTTCCGGTGGACCACGGAGGCGGAAGAAGCCTTCACTCTGCTCAAACAGCATCTAGCAACGCTCCCAACACTTGTCGCACCCCGACCAGGGGAAGGGCTGATCTTGTATTTATCAGCAACTCATGGAGCAGTGAGCGCAGTGCTACTAACAGATAGGGATTCGGTACAAACCCCTATCTATTTTGTAAGCAAAGCGCTCAAGAAGACGGAGATGAACTACAGCGCCATGGAAAAATTAGTTCTGGCATTGGTGTTTGCTGCCAAGCGACTACGCAGGTACTTCCAAGCGCACCCGATAGCAGTAATCACAGACCAACCGATCAAGCAGATCATCTCCAAACCTGATGCGTCAGGCCGACTCCAGAAGTGGAGTGTACTGCTAGGTGAACACAACATCTCTTACAGACCGCGTACCGCGATCAAAGGACAGATTCTGGCAGACTTCATCCTTGAGAAGCCAGACACCGACGAGGTACCCGCACCAAGTAAGAAGGAACTACAAGATCCATAGATCTTGTTTACAGATGGATCCTCATGCATGGACGGGTCAGGAGCTGGTCTCATTCTCACAAATCCAGAGGGAATGGAATTCACTTACGCACTGCGTTTTGAATTTACAGCGACAAACAATGAGGCAGAATATGAAGCTCTAATCGCCGGATTACGCATTGCAGCTCGAATGGGTGTACGTAACCTGGAAGCAAATGTGGATTCCCGGCTAGTCGCCAACCAGGTGTTGGGCGAATACGTGGCTAAAGAAGAAAATATGATTCAGTATCTCGACAAGACCAAGACACTGATTAAAGGCTTTGATAGATTCACCATCAAGCAAATTCCAAGAGGAGAAAATCGCAAGGCAGATGCACTAAGCAAGATCGCCTCGACAAGCTTTGCACACTTGTCAAAGCAAGTGCTGGTGGAAACACTGAAAAGCAAATCCATATCGGAGATGGAAGTCTCCACAGTAATAGAGGAGGAAGGTCCTACGTGGATGACACCGATAACGGAATTCCTAAACAAAGGAATGTTACCCCAAGAGCAGAAGGAAGCTCACATGATAAGGCGCACAGCACAAAGATTCGAACTTCGAGACAACATACTGTACCGACGCTCCTTCCTTCAACCATGGCTCCGCTGTGTGGGCCCACTACAAGCAAATTACGTGCTGCGAGAAATCCATGAAGGTTCATGCAGCATGCACTCAGGACCACGGTCTGTTGTGGCACGCGCCATGAGGTCAGGGTACTACTGGCCAACCATGCACCGCGATGCGCGGGACTTAATAAGGAAGTGCAACGATTGCCAAGTTCACCGACCCATCCCGCGCAAACCACAGCACGAGCTAACGCCAATCACATCCCTATGGCCATTCTACAAGTGGGGTATCGATATTGCAAGACCTTTTCCAGTCGCAGGTGGAGGATTGAAATTCCTCATAGTCGCCATAGACTACTTCACTAAGTGGATCGAAGCAAAAGCAGTGGTAACAATCACTGGCAACCAGGTGAAACGCTTCGTCTGGGAAAATATTGTATGCCGCTTCGGTTTGCCTGGCGAAATCATCTCGGACAACGGGAAACAATTCTGCGAAAATCCTTTCAAGGATTGGTGCGAGAAGTTGAACATCACACAGCACTTCACATCAGTTAAACACCCACAAACCAATGGCTTAGTAGAGCGCGCAAATCGAAGCCTAGGTGAAGGAATTAAGGCACGCCTAGAAACGCACAAAGGAAGGTGGGTGGAAGAGCTATCACATGTCTTATGGGCGCATCGAACCTCAATCAAAACTAGCACGGGAGACACTCCCTTCTCTCTAGTCTACGGGACAGAAGCCGTCATACCAGCCGAGATCGGCATGCTAACTATCCGCACCGCTGAAATCAATGCGGCAACCAATGACGACGAGAGACGGATCGACTTAGACCTGTTGGGAATTATGTGAAGTAGGATTTCTGCTGTCATTACTGCCGAAGGTTTCTGCTGAAGTAGAAGCAGAATCTGCTGAAGAAGTGATTCTACTGAAGAGTACAAGCACTACCGTGTTACTACTGAAGGGTAAAAGCTGACTAGGATCAGCATGCGCTTATTGTATTAAATGCTAACTCATTATTATCTTTGAACGGCCCGAGGTTAGCATGGGTTTTATTGTACTGCTCAATATAGTCTAGTGTATTAGTCATTAAATGCATGCTTGCATGTTTAGTCGATTGGGTAGTAAGAGATTAGGGTTCCTTGTTTATAAAAGAAACCATATAGCTTGTAATAGAGATATCCGGAACATAGAGTTTCAGTGAATAAAAAGATCCATAGAGGATCTAAGTGTTCTTAGTAATAACAACTTGTGTTTACATTCCGCTTTAGAACACGAGTTGTAGAGATTTTCTATTAGTTTGCTTATGATTACATAGGCAACACTAACAATCCACGAGTGCTAGATCTTTCAAGGTCTGAGAGTGTGCAACGTGTCAAAACGTTCTAACAAGTGGTATCAGAGCCTCGGGAGAGTCTCTACGATACTGAGAACCTTATTTTTCTCACCCACATACAACCAAAAACTTATTCACAATGCCTGGAACTGATGATGAATCAGATGTCACAAACACCAACAACAACAACATCATCAAAAACACCACTTCTATGCAGCAACTTAGTCTCTCCAACAGTAATGGCAAGTTTCCTTATCTGAAGAAGGAAGAATATGATCTGTGGACCATGAAGATGCAGAACTGGATCTCCAATATTGATTGGAATCTATGGGAGATAGTGAAGAATGGTAACAGTCTAAAGAAGACCATCCCAGATCTTGATGGTAAGTTTTCCATTGCTCCTCCCACAACTGCTGAAGAGGTTTTGGCTGTGCAAAGAGAGCACAAGGTAAGAACCATCCTCCTCCAATCAATTCCTGAAGATCACTTAGGTGATTTTCACCACATGGTTGATGCAAAGGACATCTGGATGGCTCTTAAAGCTAGGTTTGGTAGTAATGAAGAGTCCAGAAGAATGAGGAAGTCCATGCTTAGACAACACTTCCAAGAGTTCAATATTTCTGAAGAAGAGGGTATCCACAAGGGATACGACAGGTTTCACAAGATTATGAGTCAGCTAAACCAGTGAATGCTAAGCCGACAATGATGATAGCAACTCTAAGTTCCTTCGATCTTTGCCTCCATCTTGGTTGCATGTGAGTATAGCCCTGAAAGCTAAAGGTGGACTGGACATGCTCACTTTTGACGAGCTATACAACAAACTCAGATCTCTTGAACCTGATGTCAGATCTCCCTACCGTGCAACCTCCTCTGGTCATTCAGCCTTTGTTGGGACATCCCACTCGAATATGATGATGCATGCTTCAAGTCCATCCTATTTACCATCATCATCCTATCGTCCCACTCCTTCTCATCCTCAAGCTAAGTCTGGAAGTATATTGGAGGATGTCCTTCACTCCTTTGTTGCTGATTATGACACTCAGCAGCTGTCACACCCTCGCCGGAGGCGGAAACGCGAGGTGTAACGGAAGGGAACATAAGCACAAGATAATAGAACATACCAACGTTAATATTTAAAAGAAAGAGTACACCATTACAATACTAGTTTAGCCGTCATCGGCAAATATATTACAAAGTTTAGATCCCAAAATATTGCGTTCTATTACATAATGATTTGTAGTGACAATTGAAAACTTCATTATGCAAGACTTGGTAGAAAAAGCTTACTAACGATCACCTGAAATGCATGAGAGAAAAACGGGTCAACTATGAAAATAGTTGGTGAGTAAACACGTTTAACAAAATAAGAAAACTCGTAAGAAATATTCAAAGCTTTCGGTCAACGAAAAAAAATAGTCCACAAAGCAAAGGCATTGTGTATCCACTCAGTTCCAAATTCCGCCCATACAAAACTTGCAACCTGTGTGTACACAACCCATTGCACAAAAATATATAGTGCGTCAAGTAGTCAAGTGTAAGTGGTCATAATAGTTCCCAATATAATACCAAGTATATAATAATTTAGAGATGCTCCGAACATGGGAGACTTTGCACTGCTCCGAACAGGGGAGACTTAAATTGATGCTCCGAACATGGGAGACTTTGCACTGCTCCGAACAGGGGAGACTTTAATTGAAAATGCTCCGTTCCCATAGGGAGACATTTTGCTCCGGACCGGGGAGGCTTTAAGTTGATGCTCCGAACATGGGAGACTTTGTAGTGATGCTCCGAACATGGGAGACTTTAGGACAAGGTCATAACACGTACGGTTCAATAAGTTCAAACAAGTCATAAGTTTGTATTTAAGTTCAAAATTTAAGTCGAGTTCACAAGTTCTAGTCAAAAGAGTTCACAAAAGTAAGAATCAATTTAATTCAAGTATGGTTCATGCATTCAGCCCCAAAAATATAGTAAAACGGTAAAAAGGGGGTGTGATTACTCACTTGATAAACTGGTGTGACGACAAAAGTGGTTACACCAAAATGTAGCGGAAATCTCGAAACTGACCTATTATGAATGATATGATATGCAATGAGTTGCAATGTAATGTTATGCATGCATTTCGTATGTTATTTATACCATTTGCGAGTTTTGAACATAATACTTATCGTCGAAAAAAATACTCTTTTGACGTCTTGACCATTCAAAAATTACTTCACAAGTATTTACGTCAAAATGTCATCCTACAATGGTTTTATAATGATTTATAGTGAAATAATCACTTTTCGTCGTAAAACAATGTCGTCGGAAATTTCATAAAAGTGACAAAAATGGCTCCGAAAAACTAGTCGTAAAACGGTGTACGTCGATCGTTAGAAAACGAACTCGACGGTTTTGGAAAGTTTGTATCAAAATCTAAAAGTTTCAGTTAAGGAGTTTTCGTCATAGAGGTCTCGAACATAAAGATAATAGGGGTTAAATATGGTGATTTTAGTTACCGTAACACTTATCTCGTAAAAATAATATAGTTTTTCTAAAAATAATAGTTACGGCAAGTTTATGAAAACGTGTATATCTTAGTCGTTTCAAATCCGTTTTCTACGTATTATACGTCCTTAGCTTCGTATCAAAGTATACTAATATATTTTTGATAAGTCGAAATAATTTGTAAAGCTTAGGACTCGTTTTTGACTCGTACAAAACTAAAATAGGTTGCTGAAATTTCAGAAAATATATATTTCGTCGTCAAACTTGAAAAATTCATAACTTCTTCGTTATAACTCCGTTTTAATCCGTTCAAGCGGCCACGGATTCGTTTTAAAGTATATTTTCTAAATATCAAGGCCAAAAATTTGTGCCCACTGTCGGATTTTCCAGAAAAACAAAATAAGGACAGAACACTTTATATACTTGTCGAAAATAGTTTTTCTCGTACTAAACCTATTCCAATCCCTTCAAATCAACTCCAAAACTATTCTAATCCTACCATACACCTTCTTAGGGTGTCATGGGTTCCTAGACATCATCAAGACCAATATATAACAAGGGAATAATTATAGGATGACTTTATATATATATAACTCTAAAATCATGTAAAAATGGTATAACTAACACAAGTCTTGCATACTTGCTCCAAAAATGAAGAGATAAATATGAAATGAAAGTGAAATATGTAAAATGAAGTGATATGCTTACAAGTAAACTTGATGAGGTGATTAGAACAAGGGTTAAACCTAAACACTCTAGATTTTTATTTCAAAACCTTTAATAAGAGTGTAATCTAGATTGTTTTAACTTGAAAATGGAAAACTTTGGATGATCCCTTCTTAACACCTTGTATAACCGGTTCTATGGAGAGGAAGAACATGATAGAGAGAACTTTTATCAACTTTGAAATAATGAGATGAATGAAGTATAGAAGTGACTTGGAGTATGTATCTAAACAAATCAAGAAATTTTTACCATTTCATTAATTGCATACCCCCCCTTGGTCGGCCAAGGGGGGAAGTACTTGTGAAAATATTTTTTTTTTCTTTTATATATTGTGTAATTGTTTGAATGTAAAATGTATAGGTTAAATGTGTTGTAACTTGTAAGATTGTATATTCATTAGTGTATTTAAGATAGTTTTAGGTAAAAGTAATTTTTAATAGATCAAAATAAAGTATAATGAGATCATAAAAATTGTAAAAATACATTTCTTGTAAAATTTGAGTGATATAATAATTATCGTGTAGTTTTTAAGAAAAGCGTCGTAATAATATAAATTTAACGATTTATATACAAAATAAATTTAAAACACTAGGTAAACTCAAAATATTGTTTTTATAAACTAAATGTAAGTATAAAAATATATCGGGATCATTTTTGAAAGTATCGGATTAAATGTTCAAAATAATAACTCACGCGATAACGTTTATTTAATATAAAATTTACGCGTTTATCGTGAAATGTAAAATCATGAATGAACCGTTATAAAATGATGAATATGGAGTATGAGAAATGACCGGAAAATGAGAATTGTGACATTCTTCCCATGTCAGCGGAATCACGTCCTCGTGATTCGATTAATGATACTATGGTCCGAACCTCGACAAGAGTTCTAAAAGTTCATGCTCGTACGAACAGTCTAAATGATCATATCAATGCCCATGCGTACAGGTTCCCCATTCAACTAAGTACGTGCCCGTGATTAGATTTAATAGGGTAAACTTACCCAATATCGAACGTAGCTCTCAAAAGGCCTTTAGGTTGTCGATTATAATCTAATCTCACAACTCATCAAACAAGAACTGTCATGAGATTAAACTAAACCGACCTGAGTAAACTTGTCTCTTAGCTTGATTTTCGCAACTCATCAAACAAGAACTGTCACTAGATCAAGCTAGGAAACAAGTTGTTAGAAAGGTAGGATTCCACATCCTTGAATGAAGTCTTTTGAAAGATTCGCTCGATATTCGATTTGCTTACACAATCAAATCAAATCAACAAAATATATAACAACTAAGGTCGATATCAATAGGTCTCAAATTAATCAAGGTCGTGAACGTGGTAAGAATTGGAAGGATGTTATGTACTCAAAATCATGTCGTACAGAAATAAGGTAGTCGTTCGAAAGAATGTACCCGTTAAGCGTTGCGGGCTTCCTCGGTACCCAGATAGAATGCTCGACCACGTGCGGGAGGAATTTCAATGTTCTGATCTTGTGGGCCTTCTATTGCCAATGCCAAGTTTGGACGATTTCCTCCTTGATTGGGAGTTCTTTTCAGCTTTGGACAGGTATTGCGAAGGTGATCTAAACTTCCACACTCGTAACATGCTTTTCTGTCCTTGATTCCCAGTTCTGTTTGAGCAATTTCGGCGAAGTGGCCCGTCTGTCCACATTTGTCGCACCTTCGGCAGTCTCCTGAGTGATGATAATTACATCGTGTACACAAAGGATGTGGACACGTATATCTTTTGCGCTTCGGGTGATCGCCCCATAGTTCGGGTTATTCACGCCTCTTGTTTTGCTGATTCGTCTCGGTTTCCTGGTGATCCTCCGCCGCTTTTGTCCATTGTCGTTTGCTTTTGTTAGTTCTCCAGACCTGATCACATCATTTGTCAAGCAATACGCCATACTCACGGCGCGTTGTTGTTTGGATTGCCATTGTTGTTTGGGTTGCCGTTGTTGTTACCTCCTGAGCGTGTGTTTCTTGCAGCCATGATCTTTCAGTGGACCAAAACATCGGGTTGAGTAAACGACATTCTAACGAAGTCGGATGAGGTGCAGAACGGTGGTAATGTGTTATAGTGATCGAAACATGACAGGAACAGAGACATGCTATGTCTAACAAGTCGAAAGATAGAAAAGAGAAGATATGAACGAGGTACGGTAATGTAGACGTGAACGTAAAACATGCCATGCATACCCACCCGACCAATGCAACTTCAGGTGACCAGACTCAAAAGACTCGACTAAACATGATTTAAAACTACCACTCTTATCATTGCATGGTTCTTCATAAATTAGACATAGTTGATCAGGCTATGTATAATTTATGATTAACGATGCAACGATAGGACTAGATGACTCGGATGATGTTCAATGTTTAATAAAATAATATATAAAAAAAAAAAATTTTATTCCGGTTATAGCTGTGATTTTTATTTTTGAAAAATCGGCATTCTCTATAACCTTTGGCTTTGATACCAATCTGTCACACCCTCGCCGGAGGCGGAAACGCGAGGTGTAACGGAAGGGAACATAAGCACAAGATAATAGAACATACCAACGTTAATATTTAAAAGAAAGAGTACACCATTACAATACTAGTTTAGCCGTCATCGGCAAATATATTACAAAGTTTAGATCCCAAAATATTGCGTTCTATTACATAATGATTTGTAGTGACAATTGAAAACTTCATTATGCAAGACTTGGTAGAAAAAGCTTACTAACGATCACCTGAAATGCATGAGAGAAAAACGGGTCAACTATGAAAATAGTTGGTGAGTAAACACGTTTAACAAAATAAGAAAACTCGTAAGAAATATTCAAAGCTTTCGGTCAACGAAAAAAAAATAGTCCACAAAGCAAAGGCATTGTGTATCTACTCAGTTCCAAATTCCGCCCATACAAAACTTGCAACCTGTGTGTACACAACCCATTGCACAAAAATATATAGTGCGTCAAGTAGTCAAGTGTAAGTGGTCATAATAGTTCCCAATATAATACCAAGTATATAATAATTTAGAGATGCTCCGAACATGGGAGACTTTGCACTGCTCCGAACAGGGGAGACTTAAATTGATGCTCCGAACATGGGAGACTTTGCACTGCTCCGAACAGGGGAGACTTTAATTGAAAATGCTCCGTTCTCATAGGGAGACATTTTGCTTCGACCGGGAGGCTTTAAGTTGATGCTCCGAACATGGGAGACTTTGTAGTGATGCTCCGAACATGGGAGACTTTAGGACAAGGTCATAACACGTACGGTTCAATAAGTTCAAACAAGTCATAAGTTTGTATTTAAGTTCAAAATTTAAGTCGAGTTCACAAGTTCTAGTCAAAAGAGTTCACAAAAGTAAGAATCAATTTAATTCAAGTATGGTTCATGCATTCAGCCCCAAAAATATAGTAAAACGGTAAAAAGGGGTGTGATTACTCACTTGATAAACTGGTGTGACGACAAAAGTGGTTACACCAAAATGTAGCGGAAATCTCGAAACTGACCTATTATGAATGATATGATATGCAATGAGTTGCAATGTAATGTTATGCATGCATTTCGTATGTTATTTATACCATTTGCGAGTTTTGAACATAATACTTATCGTCGAAAAAAAATACTCTTTTGACGTCTTGACCATTCAAAAATTACTTCACAAGTATTTACGTCAAAATGTCATCCTACAATGGTTTTGTAATGATTTATAGTGAAATTATCACTTTTCGTCGTAAAACAATGTCGTCGGAAATTTCATAAAAGTGACAAAAATGGCTCCGAAAAACTAGTCGTAAAACGGTGTACGTCGATCGTTAGAAAACGAACTCGACGGTTTTGGAAAGTTTGTATCAAAATCTAAAAGTTTCAGTTAAGGAGTTTTCGTCATAGAGGTCTCGAACATAAAGATAATAGGGGTTAAATATGGTGATTTTAGTTACCGTAACACTTATCTCGTAAAAATAATATAGTTTTTCTAAAAATAATAGTTACGGCAAGTTTATGAAAACGTGTATATCTTAGTCGTTTCAAATCCGTTTTCTACGTATTATACGTCCTTAGCTTCGTATCAAAGTATACTAATATATTTTTGATAAGTCGAAATAATTTGTAAAGCTTAGGACTCGTTTTTGACTCGTACAAAACTAAAATAGGTTGCTGAAATTTCAGAAAATATATATTTCGTCGTCAAACTTGAAAAATTCATAACTTCTTCGTTATAACTCCGTTTTAATCCGTTCAAGCGGCCACGGATTCGTTTTAAAGTATATTTTCTAAATATCAAGGCTAAAAATTTGTGCCCACTGTCGGATTTTCCAGAAAAACAAAATAAGGACAGAACACTTTATATACTTGTCGAAAATAGTTTTTCTCGTACTAAACCTATTCCAATCCCTTCAAATCAACTCCAAAACTATTCTAATCCTACCATACACCTTCTTAGGGTGTCATGGGTTCCTAGACATCATCAAGACCAATATATAACAAGGGAATAATTATAGGATGACTTTATATATATATAACTCTAAAATCATGAAAAATGGTATAACTAACACAAGTCTTGCATACTTGCTCCAAAAATGAAGAGATAAATATGAAATGAAAGTGAAATATGTAAAATGAAGTGATATGCTTACAAGTAAACTTGATGAGGTGATTAGAACAAGGGTTAAACCTAAACACCCTAGGTTTTTATTTCAAAACCTTTAATAAGAGTGTAATCTAGATTGTTTTAACTTGAAAATGGAAAACTTTGGATGATCCCTTCTTAACACCTTGTATAACCGGTTCTATGGAGAGGAAGAACATGATAGAGAGAACTTTTATCAACTTTGAAATAATGAGATGAATGAAGTATAGAAGTGACTTGGAGTATGTATCTAAACAAATCAAGAAATTTTTACCATTTCATTAATTGCATACCCCCCCTTGGTCGGCCAAGGGGGAAGTACTTAATGAAAATATTTTTTTTCTTTTATATATTGTGTAATTGTTTGAATGTAAAATGTATAGGTTAAATGTGTTGTAACTTGTAAGATTGTATATTCATTAGTGTATTTAAGATAGTTTTAGGTAAAAGTAATTTTTAATAGATCAAAATAAAGTATAATGAGATCATAAAAATTGTAAAAATACATTTCTTGTAAAATTTGAGTGATATAATAATTATCGTGTAGTTTTTAAGAAAAGCGTCGTAATAATATAAATTTAACGATTTATATACAAAATAAATTTAAAACACTAGGTAAACTCAAAATATTGTTTCTATAAACTAAATGTAAGTATAAAAATATATCGGGATCATTTTTGAAAGTATCGGATTAAATGTTCAAAATAATAACTCACGCGATAACGTTTATTTAATATAAAATTTACGCGTTTATCGTGAAATGTAAAATCATGAATGAACCGTTATAAAATGATGAATATGGAGTATGAGAAATGACCGGAAAATGAGAATTGTGACAGCAGCATCTGGTATATGAAGACTTTGATCAAGTGGACCCACTTGAGATGGAGGAGATGAAGCTGAAATGGCAGGTGGCCATGCTTTTAGTGGATATCAAGAGGTTTGAAGAGAAGGCAGGAAGGAAGTTTGGTTTCAAGGGGAAGGATCCAGCTCGATTTGACAGAAGCAAGGTCAAGTGCTTCTCTTGCCACCAGATGGGTCATTTCTCTAAGGAATGCAAAGACAGGAAGAGTGGAGAGAGTACTAGCTACAATTCCTATCGCAGAATCGAAGGAACTAACACTTCGCAGCTCGGTCACCATGGATGAACAAGTCAACTGGGCCGCACATGAACCGTGAATGAGGAAGCTGCTAATACAGAGAAGCTAGGATTGCTGGCTAGGTGCACTTCAGCAGATAGGCATGATCAATTTGCCTTCATGGGTCTTTCTCAGTACACAAGCGTATATTTGGTTGTAGTGAAAGATATACTGAAATGAAAGAAGCCTATGATACTATGAAACCTAAGTACAATGCATGCTATGTTGATAATGAAGCTCATAAACTTTCGTTAAAAACATTAGAAAGACAAAAGGTTTGGTTTCAAAATAATCAGATAGCTTATGAAGAAAAGATTAAGGTGCTTCAGTTGGATCTAAAATTGCTAATATTAACTTTAAACGACCGAAAAAGAAAAAGTGAAACTCTTCTGAGAATCTAGAACTTAAAGAGAAACTTGCTGAGGAAATAGCTAGACATAAACAATGGTTGATATCAGGTGACAATCTAGCTAAAGAAATCTATAGTAGTCGGTCAGTGAACTCGGAATAGGTTTAGGTTTTCAAAAGTATGTAGGATTGGAAGCTAGGAATGATGGGCGTAAATCTACACCTGCAGGCTTAGAACATTTTAGAAAGGAAGGTGATTTGCATGCTGTCCCTGGACCTATTATAGGTGAATTCATGCCCACTGACCTGTCTATTACTGTTGACTTTGATGGATCACACCATCTGTATGGCAAAAAGTCAAAAGACTTGCTAGACAACGATGCTTCATCTTGTGATTTTGTCTCTTTCTCTGACAGTGACAATTCATCGGATCAAGGATCTACTTACATCTGTGATTCAAGTGATAAGTCCGACCTTCCCAAGCCCTCACCTGAGCCTACACCCAAGCCTGCACCCAAGACTATCTACAAGCCCCCTAGGATAGCTGCTGAGGAATCTACTTCCAAGCCTATTTCCCCTGAAGACTTGTCTTTTAAATCTTTGCATAATCATTCTGTTAAAAACAATTCCTTTAATGTTTCTGGTTTAAGTACTTCTGCCTGTAATAGAACATCTTCTTTGTTGAATAAATCTTCCAAAAGGAAGACATGTTTTGTTTGTGGAAGTAAAATTCATTTGATTAAGGATTGTGATTTTTATGAGCAAAGATTGGGTGTTTGTGCGAATCGTGCAGAAACCAAGACCTATGTGGACCAATGTTAACAATATTCCACCTTATGTCCCACAAGCTAGAACTGACCCTTCTTGGAGGAAAACTCCTAATAGACTTTATGTGCGACCCACTAGCCCATACCTTAAACATAGTTATTGGCCTGCATATGTTGACTCTATGAAAAATGGGAAAGGATGTTGGGGCACTGCTGTCAAGTCCTTAGCAGGTTGTTCTTGGAATAATAAAAGACCTAACTTTCAATGGAAACCCAAGAACAATGGTGGATCTTACTCTTTTGCTAAACCTAAATCTAATGATCCACAAGGCAGGTTCAAGTCAACAATGACTTGAGCCTCCTCAGTATACTAACATTCCTTTGTAAATATGTTTGTTTTATAGGATCATCCCCTTAAACATAAAGATATTGGTATTGTTGATAGTGGCTGTTCACGGAGTATGTCCGGTAATAGAGATATGATGCACAATTTTGTTCCTATTGAAGAAGGAGGGAATGTGACCTTTGGTGGAAGTGATGGTAGAATTACTGGAAAAGGCACAATCAAGACACCTCTTCTGAATTTTGAGAATGTGTACTATGTTAGGGAACTTCAGAACTTCAACTTGTTCTCTGTCTCACAAATTTGTGACACCAAGAACAAGGTACTCTTCTCTGAAAATGAATGTCTTGTGCTTTCTAAAGAGTTCAAGCTTCCAGAAGATACCTCAATCCTGCTGAGAGTCCCTCGAACTCACAATCTGTACACATTCAACCTCAATGATGTTCACCCTAATGGTGACCTCACCGTTTGTCGGCTAAAGCATCATTGGATGAGTCCAATAAATGGCATAGGAGAATGGCTCATGTGAATTTCAAAACTATAAACACTCTCTCCAAAAGGGGTCTTGTCGAAGGTCTTCCCACCAAAGTGTTCTCCAATGATCATAATTGTGTTGCATGCAACAAAGGGAAGCAACACATAGCTTCCTACAAAGCTGTCCACAGTAAGCATCATCTCTGAACCTCTTCACTGTTACATATGGATCTTTTTGGTCCAACTCAAGTCAGAAGCATCGATCACAAGTACTATTGTTTGGTTATCACTGATGGTTATAGAAGATTTTGCTGGGTGTTCTTCCTAAGGACTAAAGATGAAACAACTCCAGTTCTGAAAGAATTCATCACCCTAGTTGAAAATCAGTTGAACAAGAAGGTTAAGGGAATTCTGTGTGATAATGGGACAGAGTTCAAGAATGCAATTATAATAGAACTCTGTAGGTCTAAAGGGATAAAGAGGGACTATAGCAATCCAAGAACCCTGCAACAAAATGGGGTGGCTGAAAGAAAGAATAGGACCTTGATAGAGGCTGCAAGATCTATGCTTGCAGACTCCAAACTGCCCATTATGTTTTGGACTGAAGCTGTTGGCACGGCTTGCTATGTGCTTAACAGGGTCTCCATTACCAGACCTCACCTCAAGACACCATATGAACTTCTCTTTGGGAAGGTTCCAGTCATTCATTACCTCAAACCTTTTGGTTGTCAAGTGACCATACTAAACACCAGTGATCCGTTGGGGAAGTTCGATGAGAAGGATGATGATGGTTATATTGTGGGTTATTCAGCTAATAGCAAGGCTTATAGAGTGTACAACTTATCTGCCAAAAGGATTGAGGAGACCTTGAACCTAAAGTACCTGGAAGATAAGCCCAATGTTCAAGGACAGAGTCATGTGTGGTCTTTTGACCTCGACTACCTAACGATTATCGGGGTATACTAGACATATGGCTAACCAAAGTGCAGGCTCTCAAGAATCTTCCACTAACAATGCAGGTACCTTGGATGTCGACTCGGAAGTGAATTTGAAGATGATGAACATCCCATACTTGTGCCTTCTTTCTCCCCTAACAATGTTGCTGGTAACTCTTCTAGAGATACTTCATTGAGAGTGAAGATGAATCACACTATCTTGAGGACCTTGCTAGGCTTCGACCCAAGAGTTTGCAGCTATGCTTGAAGTGAGAAGGTGGATGGGGAGCTTGCAAATGAGGTCGTCGGTGGAAACCATGTTTCACCGACACCGATGCGCTCTCCCATTGTCAACAAATCTGCTGAAAGCTCGTCTATTACTACTCCTATTCCTACTAGAGTGTCCACAGACTTTGGTGACCCGTATACTCGCTTTCCAAGTCCTTCAGATCTTGGAAATCATCAACCCAAATCTGGCATTTTCTCGTCACCTTCCTATGACACAACTTTTGTACCTACTGTGTCTAATCTTGAACCTACCATTGATGTCAACCCCACTGCTACTAAAAGAATCAACATTACTCACCCTCAATCCAATATCATTGGAGACATTCTAGCTCCTGTTAGAACTCGAAAGGCTATCTCTAGCCCTAAATTTGGACAAGTTGCTTTTCTTTCCTATGTCTCAAATCAGCAAAGAGACAATCACTCAGACTACAAGCATTGTCTGTTTGCATGTTTTCTTTCCCAAGTAGAACCAACCAGTGTCTCTCAAGATCTTGAAGACTCAAGCTGGATTGAGGCAATGCAAGACAAAATGCAACAGTTTCAGAACCAACAAGTTTGGATCTTGGTACCTTTACCAGATGGGAAATATGCTATTGGAACTAAATGGATTCTGAAGAACAAAAGAGATGCACGGGGTATGGTGATTAAGAACAAAGCAAGATTAGTAGCTCAAGGCTACAGGCAAGATGAAGGGATTGACTATGATGAAGTGTTTGCACCTGTTGCAAGAGTAGAGGCCATTCAAATTTTCTTGGCATATGCCTCTTACATGGGCTTCATGTTATATCAGATGGATGTTAAAGGTGCCTTTCTGTATGGAGAGATTGAAGAGGAAGTTTATGTCACACAACCCAAAGGATTTTAAGACCCAGATCATCCTACACATGTTTACAAAGTCGTTAAAGCTCTTTATGGACTTCATCAGGCACCAAGGGCCGGTATGCTAGCTTTCATCATTTCTGCTGAAGCATGGCTACAGAAGAGGTGCCATTGATAAAACTCTTTTTTTGAAGAAGAACTCGACAGATATCATACTTGTGCAAGTGTATGTGGATGACATCATTTTCGGATCCACTAAAGAAGCTTGGTGTAGGGAATTCGAGGATCTAATGAAGGGAGAATTTCAGATGAGTGCCATGGGAGAGCTCACTTTCTTTTTGGGTCTCCAAGTTCAGCAGGAACAGGATGGGATATTTATCAGTCAGGATAAATATGTGAGGGACATGTTGAAGAATTTCGGCATGGAAGGTATCGGATGCCACAACACCTTATGAAGCTCCAAAAACAAAAGCCAACAATGATCCAGATCTACCCGTGAATGTTCATTTATACAGATCTATGATTGGTTCATTAATGTATCTAACAGCTTCAAGGCCCGATATTACCTTTCTTTGTAGTGTGTGCTCTCGACATCAAGTCACTCCACTTACTTCCCATCTCAATGCAGTCAAGAAGATCTTTAAGTACCTCAAAGGCCAACCTCTCTTGGGCCTTTGGTACCCAAAAGAGTCTCCTTTTAAGTTGGAAGCATATAGTGACGTGATTAAGCGGTGCAAATCTGGATAGAGATCCACAACCTGGAGGATGTCAATTCCTTGGAAAGAGATTGATCTTGTAGCAGTGCAAGAAACAAACCGTTGTGGCTACCTCAACTCAAGCGTAGTATGTTTGCGAACCGCCGTGGGCAAGTACTTTGGATCCAAAACCAGTTCTTTGGACTATGGGTATAACTTCATGAACACAACTCTTTTATTGATAATCGAGTACCATATGCATTGTCAAAAATCCAGTTTTCACAAGAGAACCAAACATATTGAAATCAGACACCACTTTATAAGAGATGCATATGAAAAACATTTGATAAATGTAGCTAAAATTCATACGAGATGATAATGTGGCGATCTGTTAACTAAAGCTTTTGGTGGACCAAGGTTTCAACACCTAGTGGTCAATATTGGGATGCTTAACCCTTAACTGCCTAGTTTAAGGGGAGGCATAGGCCTCAGGGGAGGCATATACCTCAAGAGAGTGTTGTATTTGGTCCTTTGCATTATTTGTTTTATTTTACTTAATAATGTTTCTATTCCTTGTATTGTTTATTCTTAAAAAAAAAAAAAAAAAAAAAAAAAACTCTCTTTTGCAGATTTGTTGTATTTTGTTGATGGTTTTTAACTCACCAGATATACCTTGTGTATATCAAAAGTTGGCTAGTCCAAAGGGTACAGCTTTGGTAAAGACATGTCAAATCTGTTGATAGCTGTAATGGTTTGCTCAAAACCATAGGGTCTGCAACCACCCATGCTTAATTGCTGAGAGTTGTATGGTCCTCAATTCACCATGGTCTATTCTTTTTTGGAATCCAAGAATTGACAAGCCCACACGTATATGGATTGTGGTAAAGGCAACTATCTCCATATTTGGTTATCAATTCACCAATTCTAAGAATTGACTAGTCCTGAGCAAACGGCTACAGGTAAAGACACCTCAAATCCGTTAATATAGTTGCTGATTTGCTCATAAATCAGATGGTTATCAATGTACCATAGTTTACGAACTTAAACATTTGGCTACTCAGTAGTAATGGCTATTGGTAAAGAGACATCAAATCCATTATTTTCAATGATTCACCTCTCTTAGATGTTAACACACCTGGATGTGATGAGAATAGTATGCAACCGATAAGTATTGATGTACATTATGTCATGTGTTGTGCAAAGACCTGAGTCTCAAAGGTTGATCATCATAGAGATGAGTTTGTTATTGGTTCTTTCTGCCGATGTGTGATAACAATCCTCTAGTATCGAAGTCTCAAAGATCTTTCAAGGTCGGAAACGGGAACTTAACCAAGTCAAATTCCAGTTTAGGGGAGGATTGTTGGGAATTATGTAAAGTAGGATTTCTGCCATTCTTGCCGAAGGTTTCTGCTGAAGTAGAAGCGATCTGCTGAAGAAGTGATTCTCTTGAAGAGTACAAGCACTACCGTGTTACTGCTGAAGGGTAAAAGCTGACTAGGATCATCATGCGCTTTCTGTATTAAATGCTAACTCATTATTATCTTTGAACGGCCCGAGGTTAGCATGGGTTTTATTGTACTGCTCAATATAGTCTAGTGTATTAGTCATTAAATTCATGCTTGCATGTTTAGTCGATTGGGTAGTAAGAGATTAGGGTTCCTTGTTTATAAAAGAAACCATATAGCTTGTAATAGAGATATCCGGAACATAGAGTTTCAGTGAATAAAAAGATCCATAGAGGATCTAAGTGTTCTTAGTAATAACAACTTGTGTTTACATTCCGCTTTAGAACACGAGTTGTAGAGATTTTCTATTAGTTTGCTTATGATTACATAGGCAACACTAACGATCCACGCGTGCTAGATCTTTCAAGGTCTGAGAGTGTGCAACGTGTCAAAACATTCTAACAAGACCTGCTAGAAGAAAGGCGCGAACGCGCAGCTATACGTGAGGCGAAATCAAAGTCAAGGATGAAAGGATACTACGACACTAAAGTGCGTAATGTTTCATTCAGACCAGGTGACTTCGTCTACCGCGCCAATGACGCGAGCCACGCAGAAGACACGGGCAAGCTCGGACCAAAGTGAGAAGGACCCTATGAGGTTCTTGAAGCACTAGGAACAGCGCGCATACAAGTTACGAGGCTTGGATGGTCGAGAGCCGCCGCGCACATGGAACATCTGCAACCTCAAGAGGTGCTACCTATAGGAGTGGCCACGGCCCGCGTACAGCACTCGGGCACTTTACTAAAGTACCCAATAAACATCTATGTACTTACTTTTTTTTTGTTTCCCTTATTATAATGTCTTACCTATTTAAACTTGCAAGTATCAATAAAACGTCTCGGTTTCTAGCTAACTCCGCGACACATTTTAATTTGTTATTTCCATATACTGTATGTCTTAACAATTTCTTATCTCTTGCCTACATGGCGTGCATGCACTATAATAAACCCACGATGGTAAAAGGATAAGTTAACCTACTAAACAACTTGTTGAGTAAGAGGGTTGCAAAACCATCAACACCGGATCACGTATCCTTGTTAAACACCTTGTTCTCAAGACGTTGGAACAAGTTTTCTGCGCATCCCACGACGGGTGCGCCACATCGCATATGGTGCACGTTTAACAACTTAGGAACCAAGACACTTGATTCCTTAAATGTGATATTTACAAGACGAATATCATAACATACACGACTATGATAAAGTACTTAGAAATTATTTCTCAAGTACACTATGATGATTACGGACTTCCTATATTGTTCGCACTGGCATACACATTTGTTTCTTCGGCAACGAATACGTCTTTTACGCAAAGACAAACAGATAAACATGTACAACACAAAGTTACAATAATACTCACATGCAAAAGAAGATTCTTATTAATAACTACGAGTTATTACAAAAGATGGTTACTTCACAAAGTACAACCTACCAACTATGACAACGCTCAGTAGATGAGCTACCCACGTGGTTTGCGGTATCTTTAGCCTCGCTAAGCCTCTTCAACAAGTCGAGTCCCGACGAGACACAAAGAGCAACACTCACGGCACCCCGCCGACCTTGGTGATGACGCACCAACCCCACACAAAATCGCTTTACCTTTAATACCTTCCTTTTAGCAAGTCCGTCGCATGCGCTTCCAACACTTCCTTCAAAGGTACTTCTTTCTCTAAAGCAAAGGGATTCGAATATCCCCTGGGACGAACGAAGACAGTGTACTTGAAGCTGAGATTCATGGGGCTTCAAAAGTAGTCGGCTTCGCACCCTCGCACGATGACGAGCTAAGGTCAATCCCGCCATAATAGCATTTATAGGATAATCCTGATCGCGCTCCAGTTCAGCAATCATGGGGAGCTCTAAATCCTTCATCCTCTTCATAGCGTGACCGGTGATCATAAGACTTAGCATCATAATTTGGTACCTTCTCAATAGGCACCTTCAACAGATGCGCCTCGTGAAGCTTTTCAACTGCCTCTGCCTTACCATGCTCCGAGCGCCTTGAACTACCTCCCGAAGGCATTCACCACTTCTGGCGACTCTAGGGTACCGAGTGCGGCAAGACGAAGACCATAGCCTATGAGCCATCTGGCTCGGCTATAGTAGACATGAGATGAGGATACAACTCCTCGTCATACTCAATGCTAAGCTTATGCGATTTTGCCTCTTGCACCTCCAATGCCCAACTCACAGTGGCGCCAAGATCTCCTAACGTGTAAGCAAATCTCCTTACCTGTTCCGGATACTTAAGGGCCCGATTACATGACAACTTGTACTTTCCCGCTTGAGACGCTCTGGTTTATTTGGGATAGTAATGACATTTTTCTCCTGCAAGCCTCTCTGAATACGCATTGGCCACCTTTATTTCAGCCTTGGCACCGCCAATTGCGCCTCAATGACGCAATAAGGCGATCCTTTTGACTATCATGGCTACTTTCTCCAACAAACTTTGCCTTTAACTGCGCAGCCAGAGAAACAAGATCCTCAACCAGCTGACCCATTGGCACATCCCCTGCTGCCACCGGCACCTCGCTACGGATCTCTGGTTCTGCAGACTCAGAAGGAACAGGACTCTCTTTGGATCGCGACTCCGCACCCTGTTCAAACCTGCAGGCACAAACATAGAAGTGTCAATTTCTCTTATGAACAGTTGACAAAGCAACAAATAGAGGGAAAACAGTATTGTCAAGATTACTTACTGGGGGCCAGAGACATTCGCCGATGGGTGCGATGACGCAGCCTCACCGCAGATGATTCCAGATCGAAGACCACGAGCGTTTCTTCCTCGATGAGCTCGCGCCATCTTCTCCACGCGACCTTTTGTGCAATAGCCCAGACTCTTGCTCCTCCACCTCCTCGTCCATAGGCTCCGCCACTACTACGGGTGGTGGCTGCGCTATGGGGGAGGGCACTTGAGGGCTTGGCACGCTTTGCAACGGCGTCGCCTCTACTGCAACGGAAGAACTAGTCCCTGTCTCCCCTAAATTCATCTCCATGGTACGCCCTGCAGTACCTGCCAATATAGGCTCCTCTCCTTCTTTCAACGGCCGTGTCCCTGTCTTCACCTCAACTGACTTCGCTAGGTGCACGACGGTAAACAAATCCATCTCTGCGCAACACAAGACAACAAATAACACAGGTTATATAATGCGCGGAAAATAGAAGAAAGTTCTTACAGTAATTACAAAAGGGGGTGCGGAAGAACGAGTACCCACCTCGCCATGGGCCTAAGAAGATTGGGATCTCATCTTGGGACCAAAATAATTTGGTGATGCCCATATACACCAGAAATTCCTCAGGATAGGAACTAATGGGGATGCGGTTAGCATTTATCAGTTCCACATCCTCAGCGACATATGACCCAGGCGGGGGCACTCATCCTTCTCCAACGAACCGGTGCGAAAATTATAAGGCCACGGAAACACATGTCGTCTACCCGAAAAAGGATTCCCTCCAATTCCTAAGCGCATCTAGTTTCTCAGAAAACATTGAAGTCTACCAGCGCGCTTAGCAAAGGATACCCACCCATGTGACCATGTTGTGTGATAAAATGCGCGGAATAGGTTGATGATTGGATTTACCGCCAAGAAGCACGGTTCACCTCAAAATTCATAATTTTAGCGGCACCAATACAAAGCTGGGATATGTGCGATTATAATAATTTAATATGTCGCACGTAAATTGGGACGAGGCACCCGTTGATTCGCGAATTCGAAAAACGTGTGTATACCCCACCTTCCTTCGGGGAAGTCGCAATAGAGTCCGCGCACCGGAACAACGGATGCACATCCGAGGTATAAAGTAATCCGAGGTGAACTCTAGAAGATCACTCTCTGTGAGGTTGGAGGTGAAATCCGACAACTGTTTAACCATCGTTTGTTTTACAAAACGCACGCGCGCTACCTCTCGCAATATGTTGGTTTCGGATGCAATCGCAAATTTTCTTGAACAATGGCGGATCAAGTTTTCTTTTTACTGTGAGAAATACAGTGAAAATAAAGCGATATGTTATATAACCTTCCTCATCCACGCGATGAGTGACACGTAGATCCCACCAACCCTACCTATGTGGTCGAGATTGCTTGATGGGACATGGGTGCAGTAACTTTCCCCCGAATTACGAGGCGCCCATTTTTTAATCCAATGTCTCGATACAATGTACCGGTTGGTATATTTTTATGGCTTCTTGGCTACGCTTCGAAGTTTTTTGATGACTACGGTTATTAGTCTAGCATCCGCAGTTAGTCACTACGCATACTAGACTGGGGGGACATGATGACGTATAGTCTATATCCGGGTTATGAACCCGACCAAAGCCCATCTCGATAAGCCCAGACTAACCGGGCTACTGATAAGCGTTTAGGACCACGAAGGCCCAAATACAAATCTATTTACGAAATAGATATCGGATATCTCTTAATCAAGGAGATAATCATTCCCCAACCGACTTAGGCGGGATACGCCGAAGGTTGAGGAACACGGAACCAACAAGGATTCCGTGTGTATATAAAGGGAATCACATCCCTCGTTTAAGGTACGATCTACAAACCCTAATTCTCCTTAAACCCTAAAACCGATTACTTACTCTCACGCCGGAGGATAATCGTGGGAGACAATCCCACGGTAAGCCTAACGGTGTCTTTTGTCTCTTAGTGCGCATGTCTCAAGCAATAATTCTCAATTGGTACGAGAGCCGGAGCCTCAAACAAGGAACGCCCAACTTTTGTATCAACAGTAAGCAAACTCGAACTCAACTCGTTTTGATTTCTATTTTGCATAGTTATACGTTTGTGTTACAAAACTCGTTCTATTCAAAAGTATGCATGCTTCGTTATTTAACAAAACACATCGAAGCCTATGCTAAACTAGGCTACTATGAACTAGTAGATCTTTTAAAGTGTTAATAAGCTTATGTCGAGTCTTTTGATCGTAAACTATGATGCATTTAACGTGTAACGAGTGCATAGACATTGTGCTCATTTGGGTTTTTAAATGAGTTTAAAGGTTTTTGAAAACACTTTAAGATGTTTCGAACATGTACCAGTGATTAAATGACACATATATAAGTTTGGCTCGACTTGGAATAACTTTGTATCTTGGCTTCATGCTTACTTTCGTGCTTATTTAATTACTTCATATGCTCATCGAACTCATTTGTACACAACGTGTACTCGACCCTTTTGGTTCACTCGAGCACATATTTGTAATAAACACTTGACGTTCACTAAGCTAAATGGCAACCAGTTGGGAGAAAACGAAAGCAACAAAAACACTTCATGCAAAACACAAGCTCAAAGTATAACACTGGGAAAAATAATTTTCAAAACTAAGATAACTAACCTTAAATATAAATAAAACGTAAATCCTAGTATGAAACACTCCTTGGTCCAGTTGGTTTTGTCGTTTGGTTTTGAGCAAAAAGGTCTAAAGTTCGAATCGCAAATGCCACATATTTTTTTAAAACTTTTACAGCTTACGCGAACTGGCAGCTTTAGCCCTCCAAATCTAAACGACCTTACACTTTTATCTAAGACTTTTATAAGTTTTATAACTTATATCAAATGTTACATTTTAAACCCTTCAACTTTAAATTACTTGACAATTTTCTCAAAACTTTTATAAGTTTTATAAACAACCCCTCAAAGTTAAGCATTTGATGCTTTTCGCCCAAAATTTTTAATAGATTAAATAAACGTATGTATTTTACCACTATTCGTCTAGGTAAATATGTTTAATACATATTTTCATTTAACGACCACATCCGCGTAAACTATACATATTATATTTTTCCAAATATAATATTTTCTCACAACTCCGATAAATATATATTGTATATATATTTATACCCTTCGAAACTAAACAGAATCTAATAAATACAAGTTGATTTGTAATTATTTCCACTTCGATAAATACTTAAGTCAATATCCGAGCCAACTCCTATACGAAAGTTTCGTAAACCTTTCCACTCACTATTTCCAAGAGCCAATACTTAAGAAATATTTTCACAGCCGCATTTTATGTACGTCGATAATCAAATTAACATATGACACATCCACATAAGCTATGTAACACAAATACATGAGAAAGTATTTGAAAACATTCATTTTTGAACTATAAACATTTTAGAAACTCAAACATTTAAAAACCTTTTGTTTGTGAACTTTATGCATTTCCACACAAGTTAAAAATGATACAAGTGTCTCACAGCAAATCATTTTTCAAATATAACCATTTATGGTCATAAACGGAATATATTATCTGAGACTTGTCATATTAAATCTAGGTTTCGTGTTGAAGCCGTTGCCATATCATACTTGCTATTGTTGTGCATTTCCTACAATATCACTAAGGTGAGTTCATAGCCTGCTTTTACTTATATTTACAAACCCCGCGAGGGAGATACATGCTATAAACTAGAACACAAGCCTTTTTGCAACTGTACGCTACTTGATTATTGGTATTGCCTAAGTTGTTAGCCGAAAGACCCTTGCATCATGAACCATTAGTCAATTGCGAGTGAACGCATATATTGTGGATAGTACTATGGGGATTAGCGACCCAGTCTTGGTTATCAGAAATAATTGGGGCGCACTATATTTGAATTGCATTAGGCAATTGGCAATTACCTCCTTGGGGGCAAACTATTACGTACACCAGTAATTAGGTGTATGCAGTTGAGTATTGGTGTCATGAGCTTAGTGCATAATAATCTGTGATTTTCTATGATAAGTTGTCTTCGAAGCAATTATCATCTATCTTCTTGTATCCAACTGATTAACTATAAACCTATGGATTCACTCAACATTGTTGTTGAGTTTTTAAGCATGTTTATCTCAGGTAATAAAAAGGCGATAGCTAACTCTGGAGGCGCTTGGGCATTGGCATGACAAGGTCATAGACGACTCTGATCTATGTATTGGGACTACATTTTGTTAATGGGCCATTTTCCGCAACAATTCAACTTTTGTAAACTTTGTTTACTACAATAAATAAAATCTTTTAAGAAAAACCACTGTTCTATACTTTGTGTTGTGATATCAATCGAGTAATACCCCGATAACTTTTTCTTAAGCTGCAAACTATTTTTAAAGGTGTTACATTATTACACCTAAAGCTTTTATTATAATGTTATTTGCACTCATCTATTTTTTATTTTTTATGCGCACAATTGGTATAAGCAAAACAAGCAACATGTAATATACTCTGTTTATAGCAAGATTTGTTGTGTAAAAATCAAACTTTAGTCGGGGGTTATATGAATAGGAAAGGTAATCAAAAAGTGAGGGTTTATTAGATATAATGCAATCACCCATTCTATAGTAAGTAACAAGGATGGCTACGAACCGTCGCGATGCGGCATGGCAGTTGATATGTACTTGAAAACGTGTTGTCTTTCAGTACTGCCTTGCTTTTGTTGTTTACATGTTTTGTTTTCGTATGACGTATTGTTGTAATAGCTATTGCATTTGATTTAGAGGTGCAACATTAAACCGGTTTTCAAAAAAACCGACCCACAAAACCGGAACCGGTTTTCTAAAAAACCGGTTTTTACTAAACCGAAACCGGTTTTCTAAAACCGAACCGGTTGTACCGGCTTTCAGTTTTTATAGCCGACCGGTTTTTTACCGGTTCTAAAACTGGGTTAAACCGGTTTTTTGAAAAAACCGGTTAAAACCGATTTTTTTTTTTTTTTTTGGTCGAAAACCGCTAAAAACCGGTTTAAACCGGTTAAACCGGTTTTAAAAACCGGTCAGCGCAAAGTCAAAAGAGCCGTTGGATTTGAATACCGGTGAAAACCAGTGAAAACCGGTCAAAACCGGTTTTGAAAACCGGTCAAAAGCTGACCGTTGGAATTCAAAACCGGTTTTAACCGGTTTTAAAAAACCGATTTTCTTGAAAATGTGTATTGTAGCACAGTAGACGTTGGGACATGTTTGTTACCGTTTTTTCTTGTTTTTTTTTTTTTTGATTTTTTGAGTATTTTGAAGCTAGAACTTGTAGTATAAATATGTGTTTTGGGTTGAGGCTTAAAACACATCAAATTTCCCTTTAATCTCTCTATTATCTCTAATTTCTTTATAATGGAAAACACACAATCACAACAAGCTTCCACTAATCCTCCCTCCGTTGGGTCTTCCCGATCACGAAAACATTACACACAAGATGATGTTCTTCATGTTAAACCAACTTCACGAAATCCCGAGGTTTTTAATCATATGGATTTGTGTATTATGAAGGATGGGACGGAAAAGGCGCGTTGCAAAAAATGTTTGAGCTTTTTTGCTTCCGGGGCTAACACTACACTAAAGGGTCATATAGCCAAATGTTTCGCGGTACCTCAAAATGCCGACGATACTATTGGTGAGGATGGTCAAATTTGTGTATATGATAATGATGCGCTTCAAAGAGATTTTGCGGGGTGGGTCATTCAACATACTTATCCATTCAACCTCTTCGACAACGCCAAGCTTACGGCAATCATAAAAAAGAGGCTACACTCGCGGTATAAACAAGTAAGTCGTACTAAACTTAGAAGTGATGCATTTAAATTATGGGAAACGACTAAAAATGATATTATTGATGGTTTTCGTGATTATAAATATGGTGTTTCTATAACTACGGATGTTTGGACCGCA
Organism: Chrysanthemum makinoi; assembly: GCA_910596185.1. Taxonomy (NCBI): domain Eukaryota; kingdom Viridiplantae; phylum Streptophyta; class Magnoliopsida; order Asterales; family Asteraceae; genus Chrysanthemum; species Chrysanthemum makinoi. The sequence goes on from OU343216.1 coordinate 135,596,346, forward strand.
CCACATGGTTCGGCAAATTCTTATCTCGCCGTTACGGCTCATTGGTTTAATCCCGAATCTTGGTTATTAATGAAACGGACAATTGCTTTTAAACTATTTGGTTATCCTCATACGGGATCTAATTTAAGAAAAATTTTACATGACACTTTAATTGAATATAATTTAGATGATAAAGTTTTTACGATTTCACTAGATAATTGATTTGATCGTTTTCGTACAGATATATTTTCCGAAGAAATACAAAGGTATGTATTTCCCGGTTCGTTTTCCCAACGAGGGATGAATGGAGTAAACAACTCGCGTCGCGTGATCCGGGATTCGAATGGGTAATAAGGATTTTGATGATTTCTAAACTACGGTGCAGGGAATAATAAAGGAAAGAAATTATAACAACTAAATCTATGATGCAATGAAGGAAATGCAACTAATTATGCAAGATTAAACTAAAATGCAATTAAACGTAATTAATGAACGTGAATTAAATGCAACTACTCTAATTTTAAACCGTAAAAATGAACTACTATTTTTCTACAGCTAAAAATGATATTTGAAAACTATTTGTGATTTAAAACTAATTTTTATGGTTTTTCTTGATTTATTTTGGATTAAAAACTAATTTAAGACATTTAAAATAGACTTAAAATACTAAAAATTAGGAAAATAGGCTAGAAAATTACAAAAATATTTTTCAAAAATCTTAAATGACTAAAAAGAAATTTAGAAACTGGAATCACATTTGTTTGATTTTTTCTCTATTTATTATGAATTTAATACTCTTCAAAACTAATTAAAAGGCTAGAAAATACTATTTAATCTAAGAAAAATCTGGAAAAATACTTTTTATGACTTTTTGAATATTCTAAACCTAATAAAATTGAAATTGCATTTTTCAGAACATTTTATGAATTATTTGGATTAAATGCTAATTAAAAATGCTAGAAAATGACATAAAATGCAGAAAAATAGCAAATGAACAGTAAAAAATATGAAAACTTCCGGTCAACTATAAAATAATACTGAGAACCCAGGAAAAATAACTAAAACTATCTTGGACAGCTGGAAATATGATTTGGGCATGAATCTATTGTAATAAGCACATGAAAATAAGCTAAAAGCTAACTATAAGCTACCATAAGCTACCTAAGACTCAAACTGACCTAAACTAACTGAGTTATGGCTGTTGTAACTGAAATGGACCTAATGAGCACAAGCTAAAGGGAAATAAGCAACAACGCAAGAATAAACCATACTATGCCAAACGGCCCTAAGGCCCTACTTTAAGCCTAGATTAAGCTAGTGTAGAAAAATCCTAAAAATCAACTAAAATAACCATGATGAAGAATACCAACCAAAGATCTAATGTCCAGAATTTTAGCTTATAAGGTCCTAAAATGAAGAAATTAAAATTCAAAACTATAAGCTATTTGGAACATAAGGATGCTGATGGCAACTGATCAGTGGAGTGACAGAAGCTCAATTGCAGACCTGAAGTAAGTTGTCCTATAAGCTTTAAAGTGCTAAATTAAGCCTAAATCAGACTACCTATGTATTATACTACAAGAGGGAATCAAACTCAAAGCAATATTCTCAACTGAAAATCAGAAATTAAGCTAATCAAGGATGCATGGTTAAGACAGTTAAGCAAACTAAGAAGCTAATGATAAATCTAAACAAGCTATTCAATAAGCTACTAAGGAAAATCTAAATTCAAGCAAGTAACAACTAAACTAGAAGCTAAATGGGGAATCAACAAGCAGTAAATAATCAAGAGCTATTAAGCAAAATTAAGCTACAAAAATTGACTTATCTGTGACACTTAATCAGTGGTGCAGGGCAGAACATGAACGAATGACCAACTTTGGAGCAACCGCAGCCTACTCAAAAGATTTTTTGGATTTTTTTTCTTTTGGACAAAGCTAAACCAACTACTGAACTTGTGATTTTTAATTTTATAACTTTTATCTCAACAGAAAATCACTAAAACTACATGACTAAAACTGAGAAAAAACTTATTTAAGACATTTGGACAGAAATTATCTTTAACACAGAAATGACTCAATTCATAATCTTAACTTGCAAAAACTGAAACTCTGAAAGGATTAGCCTTAAAACATGTTTCTAAAGCTAACTTACTTAAATCTAACTTATTAAAATCATTTAATCTCTAAAATTCAAACAAAACCAAACACTCCTTAATGGACCTTAAAAATGCTCTTCTATTTGAAATTTGAAATGAATAACAACTGAAATAGATCTGAACTTGGTAATAAAACAGTAAACTATTCTCAAATTCAAAAATTCAACCCAAAACTCAGTTGACCTATCTAATTGACCCGTTTGACTATTTTTGACTTTTGTTTGAAAACTTAAAGACAAATAAAAGCAGAAACAAACTCACATAAGCTGAGTTAAGCTTATGTGAGCTTATGATAACAATAACAGAAGCTTATAGACAGTAACACTTTAATATAGAAATTAGAATTGCAAGTAATTAAAACGAAAATGTAAATTGCATTAAAAATTGAAATCACATTTACAATTATCACTAATTAAACTATTGAAAACAATTTAAAAGACAAGGAATTAAAAGGTCAAAATTTCTCTAAAGCTTAAGAAATTGGACAAGATACAATTGTGGTGAGAAAGGGCTATTTATAGCTCGATGGGGAGCTTGGGATGCCTTTGAGAAGCTTCTGGGTGCTCTCATCATAACCATCGATTCCTCTATATCAATCTTCAATCAATCACAGCTGTTGGATCAAATCCATGAGGTGGCTTGACCAATAAGAAGGCTCTCTTTGTCCACTGTGGCGATCTCATGACACACACCCTCTGACATGTCAGGCAAGCTTCTAGAAACATACTCAAGTGTGGGTAAATGAGGTGGGAAATCAAGGTAAATGAAGGGTAACAGTAAATGGGTGAATAAAGAGTTTAGGCGCGCTGGTGGTTTGGGATGGATTTTTTTATTGATAGTTTGACTTGGGGTGTATTTGGTTTGACTGGAAGTTAAATGGAGTGATAAGGGGTTCAAACGGCTAAGGGTTAAAGTAGGATTGAAGGGTTCAAGTGTTAACGTGACAAGGGGTTCAAACGGGAAGGGTATACTTGGGTAGGTAATGGATGATGGGCTTTAAGGCTTGGATTGTATGGGCTTGGGTAATAAAAGGGTTTGGTTTAGTTTTAGTTTTGGTTAGTTATAAGTATAATCTGAATTTAAATAAATAAGGACCATTTATGCAATTTTGTAAAAACCAAGGACTAAAAGTGTGATTGTGAAAAATAGGATTTGAAGGGTATATTGTGTAAAATGGGTAAAGTGAAGGGTGAGTTTTGTTATTTTGGGAAAATGAGGGGTTGATTGTGAAAATTGGTAATGTGAAAGGTAAATTGTGATAAACTCCCAAATCATGTCCCGTACTCCGTAATTTAATCTTTTAAGCACTAAAATCCCTAAAATAGCATCCCGGCATCGCCTTTTGCTCTCTTCTTTCTCTCGTGCTCGGTTTTCTTCAGTTTTGGCTTTCTTTTTGTCTGTTTCGTCATATCCATACCTGCACATACATAAACTCAAGAAAACAGAGAAATATTAGCAATAAACGGCTCTTTTCTTGGTTATTTTGGGTCAGATTTGGTAATGAAAAGGTATGTGTTTAAGCACATATCAATAATGCATCTAATAATACTAGAGCTATGGAATTGTTAAAATTACGTATAAAACCCATTTTAGATGGTGCTTTTTTTCATTCCCGTTGTGTTGCTCATGTTATAAATTTATCCGTTCAAGCGGCATTAAAAATATGTGAGAGATTACGTTTGATATTTAGGGGTATGTTAACAAATATATATCACTCGAGTAATGAACGACAAATGAACTATAAACGTTTTGGTAAACAATGTGGTGAACCATTCCTAGGAACGAAATTTGATACACCTACTAGGTGGAATTCTACTTGCATTATGTTTGAAAATATATTACGACAACGTACTACTTTAGATGCTTTTAATGAATTACTTGTTGAAAAAAACCGTGCTACTTCGATAGATGACCAAGATTGGCAACGACTACATGCTTTAACTATTTTTTACAAGTTTTTAAAGAGGCAACAACTATAGTATCGGGTGTTTATTACCCAACTAGCCCATTAGTTTTAAATCAAATTTATACTATGACGGAAAAATTAGGCAATTAAAAGACTCACCTACTCAAATGTTTAGAAAAATGGTTAAAGTTATAAAAAGGAGATTTATAAAATATTTTGCTAGTTTACCTTTGGTTTATACTTGTTCCGCCGCACTTAATCCATGTTTAAATGTTGGAGGCGTAGAACTTTTAATAAGAAGAATAATGGAAAATTTAGAATTATCTTTTGGGTTGGACGGTGAAGATCCCAACTATATAAAATCTCAAGTTTTTAAATTTAATGATTATTTTAAAAAATTGTTTGAAATTTATGCAACAAAATATGGTCAACAACCAAACCCAATTATCGACCCAATGCGGGCCGGTTCGTTTCGAATGACAAGGGACATTAACATAAACCTTTATAATACTTTATTGAAGGCTACAAAGCGTCCAACGATCATCGGCCCGACAAGCTTGAAGTTGGGACAATATATGGCTACAAACTTTTTAACAACTTTAAGTCCCGATGAGTTTGCAAACTTTGACATTTTGGCTTGGTGGAAAGAAAGGGAAATCCAATTTCCAATTTTAGCCGCTATGGCTCGTGACTTATTAGCGGTCCAAGCTTCGACGGTAGCCTCCGAATCGGCCTTTTCTCATAGTGGTCGAATTATATCGGAAAAAGGACAAAACTTAGTCCCGAATCCGTGGAAGTATGTGTATGTTTGAAAGATTATATGGACGGAGTAGATAGGGTATAACATCAAACATCGTTGGAAGGTTCGATTGAAGAAGTTGAAGAAACTATAGCACAATAAGAAGATGACATGGGATATCACCTCGCTACCGAATTAGATGAAGGTGAATTTGAACCATTTGATGTTGAAGAGTTAGATGTAGAAGAATTTTTGGATGATTTAATTTCTTGAGTATACACGGGTGATGGCAATGCCGAAGCTCGATATACTTGAGTATACTAATATGTTTTTGGGTGATGGCCATGCCAAAGCTCGAAATGTATTAGTATTTATTTATTTTAGTTCTATAATTGTATTGTTTAAATAAAAGTTATGATTGTATTCGAAATGCATTAGTATTTTATAGTTTTAGTTGTATAATTGTATTGTTTAAATAAAAATTATGATTGTATTCGAAATGTATTAAATGTTTTAAATTCCGAGAAAAAACCGAACCGGTAAAATACCGATAAAAAACGGATCCGAACATTTAAAACCGAAAAAACCGAACCGGTAAAACCGATTCGAACATTTGAAACCGAAAAAACCGATTCCGAACATTTAAAACCGAAAAAAACCGATTCCGGAAAAACCGAAAAAACCAAAACTGATTTTTGAAAAAACCGGTTTTCCGGAAAACCGAAAACCGGTAAAAACCGGTTTTTTTGCACCTCTAATTTGATTAATGAGTCAAGTGTGTGTGAACGAAAGCCCAAACAGGAGCCCAAACTACTTAGCAACAAAAAGGACAGTAATACTTCATTCCTCAACATTTTGAGGGTAATGAAAATTAGCCCAAGTTATAAACCTCCGACTGCCAAGTTTTAACCCAACCCACCTATTTAACCTTTTTTTTATTGGGTTCTGTTACGATCGGACATTTGAACTACTATCAACATAAATCAGACATCTTGTTTTTGATATTCTAATTATTCAATGTTTGATCGCTGCCTAGATTCCTAAATTCATGTGACTGAGTTGATTTTCTTTTTCTTTCAAAAACATATTAAGCATTGATTTTAGTTTTAACATTGTTTGATGTTGGTTGTAGTTGTTTACTGCTAATTTTGTTACAAAATGACATGTTATTTATTGGATGTTGCTTGTGTTATTTTCCCCCTAACTTCTTTTCTTATAAGGCTGGTCCCAATTGTGACCTGAGATAACCTGGGTCACCAGCGTCACGTCAGTTTTCTTTTTCCAGCGAACAGACATGACCCGGATGCCACAGTCGATGACCCAAGTTTTGTTGTTTTTTTTTTAATTCAAACATTTTAAACAACAAATTTAAAATTCATTAAAATAAAAACATTACAATATATTAAAAATAAAAACGACATGAAATACATAAATCGTAAATCTAATCTGAAGAGTCAGAGGGAGTCCGATAATCGGCCAAAAAATCACGAGCTGTCGAAGTTGATGCACCTACACCATCTTTTTCGTTCTCCCGGTAGCTCCAATTGATTTTGTTGCGGCGTTGTCCGATACCTTTTGAACACACCGCCACAACTTGTCAGCAATCTCGTCGTCTTTGCGGGCTTGATCTTTCAAAAATTTGTCGATCACAGCTTTTCATTCAGGCGTAATGTCATTGTAACTCTTGTAGTTTTCTCTCATTTGTTGCTTCTCGCCTTGCCTACTCAAAACGATGGATAACATCTATAATAGCGTTTTTCGAGCAACATCATCTTCTTCGCATTGTTTGTTAACGTACATTTTCATATCTTCAGCGGAATGGGGGAAACGGCAAGCCATAATAAATCTTGTGTTGAGAAGTATTTTGAGGTTGAATTGTGTTTGAAATAGTGTGTTAAGAAGTGTGTTTGAGATTGGTATTTATAGGATGTGAAAAGTGGTAAAGTTTTAAAAAAAAGTTTTTTTTAGGGTAACTTGTGTTTGAAATCGGGTGAGATTTCAACCGATATACATGTTTTTTGATCTCAACCGATCTTCCGACCGAAGTCCCACATTGGGTGTGCACCGATCTCAAATCGGTCATGGTGGAAATTTGAAGGTGACCGACCGATGTTAACCCATCGAATGCGACCAGCCTAATGGAATTCGAAATAACAATCAATATTTCTGTAACATATTGGAATTCACATACACATCAAATCATGTTTATATGAGGCGTATACTTAAGGTTTTAGAGAGAGAAAGTTTAGAGGTTTAGGGAACTTAGTGAGAGAAAGAAGAATCTTATTATGAGCTCCAACCCTCTACCTTGGGAGGTAGAGGGTATTTATAGTACTTTACACAAAACGCCACCTACGGGCTGTGGATCAGGCATACAGTGGGTAAAGACCCGTCCGTCCTCCACGGTGTTACATAACTAAATACTAACTAACATTAAATAACTATGACTACGAGCTTTCTAACGATTACATATACTTGAGGTGACCGACACTTTAACAACTGGATTTTCTAAATCCTAACAATCTCCCCCTAAGGGAGGTCACCTCAAAGTACATTGAATACAAATAGATTTTACATTAAGATTGTTCTTGGATTCTTGTTAATGTTCTTTGCTCTGTAGCTCGTAGTCTTTGATTCTTCATGTTTTGCATGTTTGGTTAATCCAAGTGGAGGTCTTTAACTGATCCACGTGATAATGAGTTTTGAGCCAGCTTTGAGATCGTTAGCTACCATAAATCTCGACTTTTCCTTTGTAGTGTTGACATTATGTGATGTTGTGACATTGGACCGACATGCTCACATTCCGGATCATGATTTCTTCTCATCAGAGTAGCGGAAGCTTTAGTTGATTCATGATATTGCAGCAGCTTAGCAGAAGCATGGAGTGAAAATATCAGAGTCGTTGATGCACTTATTATGATTTCTTTAGAAATGAATGTGTTGTGTGAGCATGCGGCAATGGATTGACCTCTCCATTCCGATCAGCTGCAAACGTTGGGTGTACCTGCATACAACAGTTAGCAATAAAGCCACGAAAGTGTCTTTGATCACTTTCGTTGAATTGAGGTACACGGCCCATGGTTCCCCGTTGATCAGCACAAGTACGCTTTTGTGATCGGGTATAATTTCAAGAATCTCCTTGACGAGGGTTTCGCAGCTGCTCTAGCCGTTCTCAAACCGGAACGTCTCAAAGAAGACGACACAGAGTGAGTGAACCAACGAATTTGAGATTCACTGATTGATGAAAAGAGATTTGAAAAACAATCGTGTACTGCTCAATATAAAGTGTTTTTGCAATACAACGAAAGTTTGAAAGAAAATCAGTTATCAATCATAAACACCTTTTATTTTTCACATATTAATACACAATCGATGTGCTAGAGAAAAGAATTTTAAGTACAACGACCGGTTTTTCAAAGGTATCCGTCAATCCATTACCTGAACCAGGATTGATTCATAATTTTGAATCGCCCCATTGTTTATGTTCAGTTGTCACATGGTTGATCTATTGGATAGATCTCACATGCCACCTACCAAGAGCTTGTTTGATGTTGGCTCTAGAAGGCTTTCCATCTTCATTGTGAGTATGTTGGCATATCACTCAGATATTCTGGCAATACTATAACAACCCGTAAAATTTCGGATTATTATAATAATATTTATCACGTCAGAAAATGCAAATCAATTATTATCAAACAAAATGCCAATATCTAAAAGATAAAAACGAGAGGTCATTTCGTTTCTTTAGAAATAAGACACCGCACATACAATACTTGCCCACAAAGTATCTGTGAAATTTATTATTGTCCAAGTTAATATGTAAGCATACATAAGCTTAATCCATTGTTCCGAAAAGTTATTCCGCATACTGCAGTGCAGTAGCATACAAAACTAAAAGTAAATACTGGGATAAGAGAAAATACATTTTATCAATCACTAATAATTTCTGAAAAGAAAACGAGAAGTTATCTCGTGAATTCAGAAAGTCACGGCACCGCACGCATACCGACACCAAATTAATAACGGCAAACAGTTATAATCAAATTTCAACGAAATAAGAATGTCATATTATTACGTTTAAGAAATCGTTTCTGAAAACATAATTTCTATATTTTCGGGTACCAGGAAGGTCCGTTTACTTGAGAATTCGACAAAACACGGGGTACATATTATACTGTGTTTGATAATAAAACAAAAAAGATACAGTAAACTTGTATCTCTCTCTCTACCACGTTTCACCCCTATCTGCTTCCTCCCTCTCTACCTATTCGAGCCATGTACAGAAGAAACATAAGAAGGAAAAACCTGCAATCATCTTTCTTCTTCCTCATATTTTCACTCTCCAAAAACATGCAACAATTTGTCCCCTCCTACTTTTGCTGTGTCACAATTCTCAATTTCCGGTCATTTCTCAAACTCAACATTCATCATACTAGTTCATGCATGGGTTTGCATTTTACATTAAACGCATAATTTCTTATTAAATAAACGCTATCGCGTAATTAATTATTTTGAACAATTGATCCGATACTTCCAAAAATTTTCCCGATATATTTTTATACTCATATTAAGATTATAAAAATAATATTATGAGTTTACCCGATGTTTTTAATTTATTTCGTATATATATTGTTAAGTTTAACTAATTACGACGGTTTTGTAAATTCAACCCGATAAATATTTATTCACTCAAATCTTTCAAGAAATATATTTTTATAATTTTTATGACCTCAATATATTTTATCTTGACCCGTTAAAATTTATTTTTAGTTAACGCTATCCTAAATGCTCAAATGTGTATACAAGTTACTAACTATTTTTACTTAATCTTACATCTACATATACTTACACATTTAAGAAAAAAAAATTTCACTAACTTATGAGATACACCCTTGTTGACACAAGGGTGACTCACACAAATGTCACACTAAATATCTTGCATAGATATTGTTTTATACAACTAAGTAAAACACATAGAACTAAAATGCAAAGGTGAAAAGCAAGATATTCCTTCTCTTCCTCTCTTCACAAACCGGCCACACCATAAGGATCAAGAGGGATCACCAAAATTTTACAAGTCAAGTTTTATTCACTCTAGACACACTCTTGATTAAGGTTTTGAAATAAAAACCTTGAGTGATTAGGAAAAACCTTTGTTCATTAACCTCATCAAGTTTACTAGTAAGCATCTCATATTCATCTTCATACTTCATATTTATTTTATGTTCATTACATCATATTTGAGAAAAACATGCAAGTCTTATGGATGTTTATACCACTTTTTCATTGTTTTTAAGAGTATATATATATTTATGTCATCCTATAATTACTCCTTGAAAAATATCACTTTTGGTGATGCCTAGGAACCCATGACACCCTAAGAAGGTGTATGGTAGGATTAGAATAGATTCGGAGTTGTTTTGAATTGGTTAGAATAGGTTTGGCACGAGAAAAACTCATTTCGACAAGTCTAATTAAGGGTCTGATCAAAATTGTGAAATCTGGAAAATTCGACAGTAGGTAAATATTTTTGGTCTAGATATTTAGAAAATACACTTTAAAACGAAAATGTGGCCGCTTGAACGGATTAAAACGGAGCTATAACGAAGAAGATATGAATTTTTGAAGTTTGACGACGTAAACTATAAAATCCAGAAAATTCAGCATGTTATATTAACTTTTTACGAGTCAAAAATGAGTCTTAAGCGTTTTGAAATGTGTCGACTTATCAAAAATATATTAGTATACTTTAATACGAGTCTAAGGATGTAGAAAACGTAGAAAACGGACTTGTAACGATTAAATTATACACGTTTACACAAAGTTGCCGTAACTTTATTATATAAGGAAAAACTAATATATTTCTATTAGGCAAACCTTACGGCAACAAGTGACCATGTTGAGGGTCGTTTTTAACAAGGATGTAGTACTTTTTATAACGTGATGTCTTTTAGTAAAAGTAAGTTCACCTAGCATATTTTCCAAAATGTCCAACTGTTCGTCAAGCGGAGTTGTAACGAATAAAATACGGTCACTTAAACTTTGCCGGAAACCACCCTAAAACGATATTTTGGACACAAGTACCCTACTTAACCTATATTTTACTCTATGATCGAGACCTCTAGGATGAAAACTTAAATACTAAAACTTTGAGATAATGATACAAGCTTCCCAAAAACCGTTGAGTTTGTTTCCTGACACTCGACGTGCACCATTTTACGACTAGCTTTTCGAGGCCGTATATTCACCTTCAGGAAATTGTCAAGTAACATTATTTTACGACGAAAAGTTATAATTTCATAATAAATCACAAAACGATTATCGTAGAATGTTGATTCAATGTATATACTTGTAAAGTATTTTATAAACATGACGAGATGTCATAAACATATATTTCAACGATAAATTCTATTTTCAAAAAACGTACAAGTGGTATAGATTACATATGGATTTGCATGCACAACATTGTTTCATGACTTATATTAGAGCACATCATTCATTTTAGGTCGCGGATAGTTTCCGAGCCTCATTTTCGTGCACTTCATTTTGTTAGCATATCAATCAGACTAGGTGAGTTCATACCCCGCTTTACTCGTTTAAATTCTTACAAACTCTTTGGGGGAGATCCATGCTTAAATACTTGTTTTACTCTTGCGAATACTCAAACCATTTATACAATTGTGTTACACTATACTTCTTATACTCTTTGGACATTATGTGTGGTTTATTGCGATATGTGCCTTAATGTGCTAAACTTGTTTTCAATTATGCTTGAATATACATACTTTAGCAAGCGGTTAACTCCTGCGAGCCGCCGGAGAGGTATTGATAGTACTATCGGTGGCGCCCCCACCCTTGAGTCCCTGATGACTTGACCTGGGGTGAATATAATCTGTTATTCAATGAGACACAACAAACAATTTAAACTTGTCAAGAGGTTCATTGGTCGTGATTCTTTGCATTAAGTACATGTATATATCGTATGCACATATGTCCTACTTACAAACAAGATTGACAATTCTATTTTAGGCAATGGGTTGTGAACACATAGGTTGAGAGTTTTGTATAAGGAACTCGAACTGAATGGATTTACAATGCCTTTGCTGCATCAACATTCTTTATAGACTTTTTTCAAATCATTTTCAACAAACTTATGAACTCACCAACCTTTGTGTTGACACTCTTTAGCATGTTTATCTCGGGTTGTAAAGGCGATAGCATTTCATGGAGCTTTGGGTCACATGGCATACATTGGAGTCTTGTGTTTTTATCTATTACCATTCGACATGTTTTTTAACCCTTTATGTATTATCAAACTTTGGGATCTCATGTTTTGTAAACTTCAACTTTATTTAATCGAATGGTAAACTTTCCAAAACGTCTCATTTTAGAGGTCGTTTTCTATATCCATACTTTGTGCTATGACGTCATACCCCAAAGACACTATCGTTCCGCTGCGATATTTTGGGGGTGTGACATGCTGCTACCATACGCATGCACCAACCCAAGGTCAAGTCTTCAAAACCTAGCACTAGATGAAACACCTGTCATCTCCACCTTTATTACTATCCTTAAATGAAAACTCTACAAAACTAGACATCACATGGATTGTTGAGGACGACTGTGAGAAAACGACTCGAGCCAAAGAAAGGCATGCTACCTACACGAGACCAAGAGGGCTAGTGCCTTCATTCCTTTTATTCTTCTACATATGGAAGAAAGTAATCAAAGGATCTTCACTTTTCACAAAATCACAGAAATTAGGGTTCATACAAAAATTAGGGTTTCTATATATCAAAGGGTTTTTCCCAATTGAGTTGAGGGTTTTGTAGTTGAGGGCATAAGGAAGCTACTCCAGAAGTTAATTGTTCCAATTCACCCCGAGCCTCCTCCAATTGAATTTCGAGTTTCGGTGTTCATGGGCGAATCGACCCTACATCAGTGTAAGAATGATTTTGTCTTTTAAATAATTATTTTGTAATTTTTCTTCTTCATTCGAATGATATACAAATTCAGGATTATAAGTAAATTTGTCATCTTATTATGAATGTTGTTGTTGCTGGTTGCTAAGTGTGGTAACACCAAGAAAAACATTCACAATAAAATTTATATTGGTTACATTTGAATAACTGTCATGGTTGCGGCTTATTCCCTTGCTTATTTATAATCTCATCGACTAAGATGAAACCCTCTCAAAGGGTGTTTGATTTTTCGTGGTCGTATTGCTCCGTACAGTCACGAACTCGTAAAGGGTCTCGAGTCATACACTCGAGTCGGGTTGTACCTGATCAACGAGGGTCAAAAACTTAGCCTTTATCTTGTGTCCCATTATGCTTAGTATGATGGTTATGGTCTTAACTTTTCCTCCTTTTGCCACTTTACAATCCTAACAATATGGCAAATAAAATGATTTTGAAATAGGCTTGGTTTAAAATTGGTTGTGTTGGTGTCGAGACCCACTGTTAGAACTAAAAGTGGGAAGTTTGCTCTTGTCCATTTTCTTACACTAAATTTGCACTTCCAGAAATTTGTAAATTAATATGGTAATAGTTTGAAAATGAGGTTGGTCGAACTCACTATACGTTTCATTTGGTGATAACTATTCTTTCTTCAATATACTATTACAAAAAGACTTGGTAAGAAATGGAAATTGGTCGTGTTTGTTTTGCTGTCGGCGAGACCCACTGTTTCGAGCCCAACAGTTGGTGATGTTGGTTTTCTACCCATTCTACTTCCAATTTGCAGGTTCAAAATATATAAAGTTATATAAATTGAGTTGGTTTTTGTTTTGGGTTGAGTTATATGTGTCATCTATCAAGAAGGTATGTGGACCGAGATCCCAACCCGATCCCGAAGAGTTTGGTTTTGTTCACTGTTTGCCAAATGCACATTTAAAATCAATTGATAACTAAATTGTTTCAAGTAAAATTCATTTACATATAGGTTCTGTTTGATTGCTTATTAGAACACAACAAATGGGGTACGTTAATTTTGTTTATTGTGGGTCACAAAGTACTACAAAGCATTAATAAACTTATTGTTAATTTCGAGTTTTTGGACTTAAACATGTTTATGTTTGCACTACTTTTGAACCGAGAATAATAGTTGAGCCGACAACCCAAAGACGAGCCCAACTAGTGTTCATGATCTACTTTTTGATTAAAGTTGTCTATTTTAACTTATCGAGGCTCATTGTGACATATTTCAATTTATTCGAGTTTACTAAACGATTTAAAACGGCTTATCATACAAATATAAAAATGGTCACATTTAGTTATTTCGGGAAAACTAAAACGTATATACGGGTGATGCCCGATTTTTATAAAAATATATATACTTAGCGTATTTTACACAAAGCCAATCAAAAGGCAAAAGCAATCTATTTTGCATACGACTTTTTTTTACTAAACCATTATATATACATGTACATAAACTATTCTACTAATTCAAACCAAACCTATTCTTAAAAGCAAGTATTGTGAATCTTTCTAGTGAAATATATTTAAAACTTGTCGAAACATAGTTATCTTATCAATGTAACCACGTTATATTTTATAAACTATATATAAAGGTTAAGTTGAGACTTAAATTTCCTTAAAATGAATACATTTATTTTAAAAGGCTAGATGTCATGAATGTATATATATGTACGCGTAATATATATATATATATATATATATATATATATATATATATATATATATATATATATATATATATATATATATATATATATATATATATATATATATATATATATATATATATATATATATATATATATATACAAGTCTCCTTCATTCGCACCGTATACGTCTCAAAATATATGTACTTTTCTTTCCGGATGTCATCATTCGATCTCATTCACTCTTAATATTCTTCCGTATACTTTTATTTGGTCATCATTGAACCAAAGTTGTAATTCCTTCTTCGAGATTCCTTCCATGTCATACCCTCATAAGCCGAAATACATCCAAATCTTTGTAAATTGTTTTATGATAAACGATGCCACATAAACAACAACAACAACAACAACAACAACAACAACAACAAAAACATTTAAAATCTATAAAGTTCTTTAAACTTTATCGAGTCTTAAACATAAAGACTAAATTGCCGTATTAATTAGGTTGCGTGTCGGATGCCGTGCACTATCGATATGCAAAGGCCAAAACACGTCAAGTTTACTCACACAAGCTAGCCACTTGTGAATGACTAACCGTAAGAAACTTAAAACGGTTCGGACACTGATCAATAATAGATGAGAAGTGTAGTATACGGGTAACTCAAACGTATTAGGTTTGAGCACCGGGATCGTTCCGAACGAGGGTTGAATGGAATTTCCAACTCACGTCTCAATTATCGGGATTTGAATAAGAAAAGGGGGTAAAATGATATATTCTAAACTACGGGATAAGGAAAGCATAAGGAACTAAAATCTATGGGAAATCCTAAGGATTAAGGCAAACTACGCAAATCTACAATAAAACGCAAATACGGGATTAAAACGAAACGCGAGTAAAAAGCAATTACGTCTAATCTAACTCCTAAAAATAACCTAAAATTACTTTTAGACTAAAAATGAAATTAGAAAACTATTATTGAATTAAAACTAATTTTTAGGAATTTTCTTGATTTTATTCTAATTAAAAACTAATTTTTAACTTTAAAAATAAAACTAATTATCTAAAAATTATGAAAAAGAAAGGAAAAATATGGAATCACTTTTCAAAAATCTAAAATATCATAAAAGACTTTTCCAAACTATTTTTATATTTTTCAGATGAATTTTCTATTTTCTACTAATTTAAAACTATTTTAATCTAATTTAAATAGTGAAAAATACCAAATAAAAGGGGAAAAATAAGGAAAAATATTTTTTATGCTTTTTATATTTTTCTTAAACTGGGAAAATTGAAAAATTATTTTTTGGAACTTTTCTCAATTAATTGCAATTAAAGCTATTTAAAATGCCTAAAACTATTTTAAATAGAGAAAAATAGCAAACAGTACCCAAAAATTATGAAAAACTCAGGAAAATTCTAAAATATTATTCTAAAGCTATAAAAAATATAAAAACAAGGGCATATGTGGAGAATATAAGGGCTGCAATGTAACTGATGTGGCAATAAGCACTTAGAAATAAGCAAACAAGTGAAATAAGCCACCAAACTAATACTGAAGCTAAACTATACTATAACTACTCTAAGGCAACCATTACAAGCTAATCCTAACACCTAATAAGCAGGCTACCTATGATCTAGCTAACTGATCCATAAGCAAAACAGTGAATCTGGTCCCTACTTTGGGCTTATGCATCAGCTTATCAGAGAAGCAAATGTGAAAAGCAGAAATGCAGTCCTCAAGACCACCTAGCAGACTATGACTACACCAAATTTGAGAACCTATCTACTTGAAATGAACATTGTGCAATGCCTGCAAGATCTGCACAAAACTGGTGTAGACCTGTTTTTGACACAGTTTGACTTTAAAGAACAGTTAGATATTTTGACTTTCTTGAGATTTGAATACAAATGTTGAACTGACAATGATTAAATATGATGTATGACAGTTATAGCAAGCTAGATTATCCAATCTTACACCTATATGAATTGATTTCAGCCACTGATTCCAACAGTGATGATAACAAGATCAGTTACCAACTTATTTTGACTTATAATGAAAACTGAGGCAAAATTGTGACTGATATGAATGCAACTGACTAAAGCAAACCTAACACAACCTAACTACTCTTATATTTTCACCTCTAGCTCATTTTAATTACTAATCCAAAGTGACCTAAGGGGAAAGAACAAGGCATTAGACAACTTTAACAAGCTTATCCTAATAAGCTTCTAATGGGATCTAAAGAGTAAACAAGCAAGGCTTAAACTACTACCTTCCTAAATCAGAAACAAACAAACTAGAACTACAATGAACAATCGATGAGCAGCTAGGAATAAACTGAAATGGACAGACATTAAGACAAATAGGAACTAATAACTTGAAATCATGATAACAACTGAGACCAACTATAGCTAGGACAATGTCTGCAATCAATGGTACATACTGATCATTCAAATTGCACCCTCTAATCAACAATGAATTACTTTAAATAGCTTAAACCAAACACCCTCTTAAGACAAGCATAATCCATTTAATACTACAAACTTGATGAAAGCTATCTAAGGCAGGTATGAAATGAACAAATTAACCACAAACTTCACTTGTTAACACATTAAAACCAGATTTTCACCAAAAACATTTTGACTTCTGAATTTTGACTAAAGTTGATTTTACTTGACTTTTTGCAAAAATGAGAATTAGAGCTAAGTAACCAGAGGTAATCTCACATAAGCTTGTAAAAGCTTATGTGAGATCATGTAAACAAGAATTTCAAGCAATCGAACTTGAATTTGAACCACAATTAAATTGACAAATTAACTTTAAATTGACAAAAAGTGAATTGCATTAATGAAACAGGATTACAATACTTGAAATAAAACTTAATTAACTACTGAAAAAGCATTGAAATGACAGGAAATTAATGGTCAAAACTTCTCTAATTACATGAGAAATTGGACAAAATACAATGTGACTTGATGAGGGGTTTTATAGCAGAAGAGGATAGCTTGGGATGCCTTTCAGAAGCTCCTAGAGCTCTAATCTCGACCATTAATTCATTCTCTTGTCATCCAAAGCATTCTTGGCCATAGGATTAATGTGGTGAGGTGTCTGCTCCAATGAGAAAGCTGCATTCGTCCACCCTGGCAGTCTTATGACAACATCTCTGACACGTTGGCTTCTAGAAGGTCTTGAGAAGATGCTAGTACGAGGTGGTGCCTGGGTGATTGGGTAAATGGTGGTAAACAGTAAATGGGGTTCTTTCTCTGTTTTTAGGCGCGTTTGGTTTGGGGTGAGATTGTTTATTATTATTTGATTTGTGGGTATTTTGACCGGGTTAAAAGGGTTGGAAATGGGTTATTATACCGGGTTGGGATAATTGGGTAACGGGTAAGTGTTAGCTGGGATTGGATTGGATATTGGGTTTTTAATGTTGGGCCGTGGTTTGTGATTTTGGACTAAGGATTAACTTGGACTTTGGTTTTAATTAGTATCCGGTTTTAAACATAGAAGGACCATTTGTGTAAAGTGACAAAGACCAAGGACCAAACATGTAATTTGGGAAAGGATAAGGGTGAGTTGGGTAAATGATTAAGTGGGGTGTATAAGGGTATAAAGGGTAAATGTGGAAAGTTGAGGGGTTAAAGGTGACACTTTGGGAAAGTTGAGGGGTAAAATTGTAATTTGTGAAAGTGAAGGTGTAATGTGAAAAACTCCCAAATTATGTCCCGAACTTCGTAATTTGATCTTTTGAGCATTTAAGTCCATGAAATTGCATCCTCGGCATCGGCTTTTGCACACTTCTTTCTCTCGTGCTCGGATTTATGTCTGATTTGGTTTCTTTTTGCGTGTTTTTACATATCCGTACCTGCACAAGCACAAACTCAAGAAAACCACAAATATTAGCAATAAACGGCTCTTTCTTGGTTATTTTGGGTCAGTTTTGATAATGAAAAGGTATGTGTTTTAGCACATACCAACTATCACTCCTTGATTTAATTCCCTTTAGACTTCATATTGCACATGGCCAAGGTGAGTTTCATAGCCCCTACTTTTACTTGTTTTATAACTGTTTTGGAGGAAGATAGATGCTCATTTTTACTTAAATGATTTAATTATGAAGTGCAAGATTCTATGCATACTATGCCCTTTTATTGATATGTTTTAAGATACATCATACCTAGATGCTTTAAGGACCACTCCAAAACCTTTGACCTAGAATATTACACATCTTAGCCTAAGACTTTAGATCCCAAATTGCCCTCTTCATGAACCGTCAATTCCCGCTGGGAAGCGCGAATGTTATAAATAGATCTATTGGGGGTGACTCCCCTATTTGGTTGACCCCGCTTGGGTCAAGGCGAAACATATAGCATGTCGGGACCGAGTGTATTGGGATAAAGACTCGCCATGGGCTCCTTAATTGTATGACTTCCTTGTGCATACATAAACTGTCGTAGCTTCGGTTGCATGAACTTAGTGCTAGCGTAATAGATTCAATATATGACATTATATTCGTTGTAATGTACATATACCCTACTTATGGTCCACTAATGAAATCTCTTTAATGAATTGAAACCATAAACTTTATGACGTTATGCAAGACGTAATGATCATCAAAAACCAAATTTGAAACAGTGTACTGAAATCCCTTTTTAAATAAATCTATGAACTCACCACAGTATAAGTCGACCCTTTAGCATGTATCTTCAGGTTTTGAAGCGATAGCTTATATTTGGAGGCGCAAGGCAAAGGCATGGCATGTTCATAGATGACTCTGATTTATGTATTGGGACCACCTTTTTATAATGGGTCATTTTCCGTACTAATCAATAATGTAAACATTGTTTTTAAGAATGAATAAAAGATTATTTATGAAAAACCAATTGTTCTATGCTTATGTTGTGATACCAATTTAGTAGCATCACAATACTTGTATGCTTCCGCTGAGCCATTTTGGGGGTGTTATAGATTGGCATCAGAGCCTAGGTTATAGAAAACTGGGTATTTTTAAAACCTAGACTATAACCACTTTTACAAAAACCTAACCCTATGACCGACAAGTGCCTGCCTGCCGAGCTTATGCCTCACTTATGATCTTGCTGAGATCATACTTGATAAGATACATGTTTTATCACTGCTAACCTAATTTCATTATAGGTTATAATTATTTTCCCTATAATTATACTTCACGTTATCACCACTACACCTTTCCCACACATAAAGAGAATAATTGTTCTAATCCTTCAATACAACCTTTAAAAGTATAGTGACATATTACTAGCGTAACTAAGCTAAGTATTTCAAAATTCATTGAACCTCGGGTGAATATAGACTGATCACCTATATTCAACCAGGGACAGTGGGACATAGCCTGATCACCTATGTTCGACTCAGAGGTGAATTTTGCAGTACTTAGGATAGTTATAATAGTTTTATGCCCAGCGAGAAAATAATAATATTTTAATAAACATGTAACATTTCAATAAACCACACATTGACGGTTACACTAAAGCCACACATTGGCGTCACGCTAATTCTTAATCATAAACCACTCACCGGCATACCCTAATCACAAGCCACTCACTGGCATCACCCTATTCCTTAGTCATAAGCCGCTCACTGGCGTCACAATATTCCTTAATCATAAGCCACACACTGGCGTCACACTACTCCTCAATCATAAACTTTATATTTCCATATCACAATCGGGTTATGTTATAGTCACTCCTACCCCACACCTTACACTCCATGGACAAATCAACCCATTCTAGGAGCAACCTTTCAATAGCACCTGAATTGTTTTTGAATTGTTTTTGATATATTATCAAAGCATTTTGTACCTGAATTGTTTTTGATATTTTAGAAAAGGCTCCCCCTCAACATGTGCATCAAATATTTGAAATCATTTTGACACATGGAGGCAAGAGGAAGAGTTTACTTCTTTGATTAACATTTTCTAAAACTATCGACATCACTTTCCCGATCAAAATTAATATTTTTAAATACTTTGTTAAAGGTAATTTTGGGAAAGGATGTGGTTTTCAAAAAATTGCTCCCCCTCAATATGTGCATCGAGATTCGAAAGTGTTTTGCACATATTAGGGAAAACCTGCACTTATAGAAAAATCAATCACGTTTAATCTTTTTGGTTTGATACAGATGCTCCCCCTTAACATGTGCATGGAAAATTTGAAATCGTTTGGCACATGTAGGGAGGAGAGCTTGCTAATCCCTTACAAACCATTTGTCAAATTATCAGTTTAAATTCAAATTTAAATCACAAATTATCCCCCGATCACAATTTTCAAGTCATTTGAGATTTGTGATCTCTATAGATTTAAATTGTCTTTTTGAAAGCTTTTGAGGAGAATTGTGACTTGCTTATTGTCACACCCCCAAATTACCTGTTTTGCAGCGGAATGGAATTCCTGGGGACTGACTGTCATAGCATCACAATCACAGTTATATTGAACGACCTAAAGTGTCGTTTGGAAAAATACATTGTTTGATTTAATAAAAACATCGAAGTTTACAAAGTATAGGTCCCAAAGGTTTATAAAGTTTTCGGAAATATAAATATATTACAAGTCCAAACGATGGTTTTGAAAGAAAGTGCCATATTGTACAATGATGTAAGTCGGCCGCACTCAAGGGGTTCCTTAACCATGCCATGATGAGTATGCCTTAGTTACCTGAAAATACATTGCTAAAACGGTCAACAATAATGTTGGTGAGAAATCATAGGTTTATGTAAATGTTTTATACGACTACACAAGTATAGATCAGGCATGACAATCATGTCAACGTAAAATGTTACGGGCATGACAATTATGTCACGTAAAATGTTACAATTGCTTAAGCGCATGATACCGGGTTCGACCGTGACGCCCCAACAGAGTGTCTTGCCAAACAACTCTAATAATGTTTATGAATGAAATGCATCCGTATGACTAGTTGGGATTCACCAACCCGGATGGAGGTGTCACCCTCGATAGATCTATCCACTCACACACGCTTCTAGAAAATTAACTGCTCATGCATTAAAGTGGGGACTTTTAATCCGGCAACGCTGTAACTCAAAATGTAAATGAATTTAACATACTTGGTATCGTAATAAAAAAATGTTGTGCAATGTATTCTCCCCCGTAGGTTTGAAATAATGTAAAAACTTGTAAAACGAGGCTATGAAAACTCATGCTGCAATGATGATGACAAAAGTGGATACACTGAAATATAGCGTGAATCTCGAAAATTACCTATTATGAATGATATGATATGTAATGAGTTATGATATAATGTTATGCATGCATTTCGTATGTTATTTATACCATTTGTGAGTTTTGAAAATAATACTTATCGTCGAAAATACTCTTTTGCGTCTTGACCATTCTTAAATTACTTTACAAGTATTTACGTCAAAATGTCATCCTACAATGGTTTCGTAATGATTTATTGTGAGATTTTAACTTTTCGTGCGTCAGAAAATAAAGTCGTTGGAAATTTTATGAAAGTGACAAAAATGGCTTTGGAAAACTAGTCGTAAAATGGTGTACGTCGAACGTTAGGAAACGAACTCGACGGTTTTGAAAAGCTTGTATCAAAATCTAGAAATTTTAGTACATGAGTTTTCGTCATAGAGGCCTCGAACATAAAGATAATAGGGGTTAAATATGGTGATTTTAGTTACCGTAACACTTATCTCGTAAAAATAATATAGTTTTTCTAAAAAATAATAGTTACGGCAAGTTTATGAAAACGTGTATATCTTAGTAGTTTTCAAATCGCTTTCTACGTATTATACGTCCTTAGCGTCGTATCAAAGTATACTAATATATTTTTGATAAGTCGAAATAATTTGTAAAGCTTAGGCCTCGTTTTTGACTCGTACAAAACTAAAATAGGTTGCTGAAATTTCAGAAAATATATATCTCGTCGTCAAACTTGAAAAATTCATAACTTCTTCGTTATAACTCCGTTTTAATCCGTTCAAGCGGCCACGGATTCGTTTTAAAGTATATTTTCTAAATATCTAGGCCAAAAATTCGTGCCTACTGTCGGATTTTCCAGAAAACAAAATAAGGACAGACCACTTTATATACTTGTCGAAAAGAGTTTTTCTCGTACTAAACCTATTCCAATCCCTTCAAAACAACTCCAAATCTATTCTAATCCTACCATACACCTTCTTAGGGTGTCATGGGTTCCTAGACATCATCAAGACCAATATATAACAAGGGAATAATTATAGGATGACTCTTATGTATAAAACTCTAAAAATCAATGTAAAAATGGTATAAATATCCATAAGTCTTGCATGCTTTGCTCAAAAATGATGAAATACATATGAAATGATAATGAAAGATGTAAAATGAAAATGATATGCTTACTAGTTACTTGATGAGGTTAATGGACAAAAGGTTTTCCTAATCACTTGAGGTTTATATTACAAAACCTTGCAACAAATGATACTAGTGTTTAATTAAACTTGACTTGAAAACTTGGAATGACTCTTCCATTTGATCCCTAGGCTGCTTGAATCTTGAGAGAAAAGAGAAGAGAGATGAAAAAACTTGACTTTTACACTATGAGTTATTGTAGTATATGTAAGTGATTGAGTGTGGGTTTGTATAAAAGAAAGATCTTGTAGATATTGTAGGTGAATCATCCATGGAGTTTAATAATACATATCTTTATTTATTCTTTTATATTTATTATTATGTAAGTAAAATGAATTAAGTAAAGATAATTTGTAACTTGTATATATTTTTGGAGCTTTTAGGGTAGCGTTGGCTAAAAATAAATTTTAACGGATCAAAGTAAAGTATATTGAGATCACATAAATTGTAAAAATACATTTCTTGTAAAATTTGAGTGATATAATAATTATCGTGTAGTTTTTAAGAATTACGTCGTAATAATATAAATTTAACGATTTATATACAAAATAAATTTAAAACACTAGGTAAACTCAAAATATAGTTTTTATAAACTAAATGTAAGTATAAAAATATATCGGGATCATTTTTTGAAGTATCGGATTAAATGTTCAAAATAATAACTCACGCGATAACGTTTATTTAATATAAAAATTACGCGGTTAATATGAAATGCAATGTCATGAATGAACTAACGTGATGCAAATGATGTTAATGAAATGTAGACTAAACTTAGTCCATATGAAATGTTCGTGATGATATGATCATGAATTCGCCGCTAAACCATAAAGGTTACGCGAATTTGGAACACGTAAACCTAGTTCACGATAAATGTTGAAATTGTAAGGCATGAATTGTTTCGAGAAATGACCTGAAAGTACGGGTTGTCACATTCGCCCATACAAAAAGGAATTCAGCCCCCTGAATTCAGTCCATGTTGTTCTCTACGGTTTAGGGTTTGATGTGGCAAACTTTCCCATTCTCGAGCAAAACCTTCAAAAGACTTTTTGGTAACCGATTTTACTTAATCTCACAACTCATCAAACAAGAACTGTCATGAGATTAGGCTAAATCGGTTTGAGTAACGGGTCTTTTGAAAATTTGGCTCGGTCATGGAATTGCTTACACATATAAGCCTACTACTCCCTTCATTGCATGATTCTTCCTGAATTAGACATAGGTGATCAGGCTATGTATAATTTAGGAGTAACTATGCAATGCTTGGACTAATCGACTCATATGATGTTTGGTATTAAGTCATAAACCCGCATGTACAATGAGTATGCACTTATGATGAAATGATGAGATGCTATGATAATGTAGTTATAGTCTAGGGTCAATGATGCAACCTAGTTCTCTATAACTGAAGCTCTGATGCCAATCTGTCACACCCCCAAATTACCTGTTTTGCAGCGGAATGGAATTCCTGGGGACTGACTGTCATAGCATCACAATCACAGTTATATTGAACGACCTAAAGTGTCGTTTGGAAAATACATCGCTTGATTTAATAAAAACATCAGAGTTTACAAAGTATAGGTCCCCAAAGGTTTATAAAGTTTGCGGAAATATAAATATATTACAAGTCCAAACGATGGTTTTTGAAAGAAAGTGCCATAATGTACAATGATGTAAGTCGACGCCGCGACTCAAAAGGGGTTCCTTAACCATGCCATGATGAGTATGCCTTAGTTACCTGAAAATACATTGCTAAAACGGTCAACAATAATGTTGGTGAGAAATCATAGGTTTATGTAAATGTTTTATACGATTACACAAGTATAGATCGAACATGACAATCATGTCACGTAAAAATGTTACAGGCATGACAATTATGTCACGTAAAAATGTTACAATTGCTTAAGCGCATGATACCGAAGCTCCGACTGATGTATGCACCAACAGAGTGTCTTGCCAAACAACTCTAATAATGTTTATGAATGAAATGCATCCGTATGACTAGTTGGGATTCACCAACCCGGATGGAGGTGTCACCCTCGATAGATCTATCCACTCACACACGCTTCTAGAAAATTAACGGCTCATGCATTAAAGTGGGGACTTTTAACTGGCAACGTGTAACTCAAGCAATGTAAATGAATTTAACATACTTGGTATCGTAATAAAAATGTTGTGCAATGTATTCTCCCCCGTAGGTTTGAAATAATGTAAAAACTTGTAAAACGGGGCTATGAAAACTCACCTGTTGCAATGATTATGATGACAAAAGTGGATACACTGAAATATAGCGTGAATCTCGAAAATTACCTATTATGAATGATATGATATGTAATGAGTTATGATATAATGTTATGCATGCATTTCGTATGTTATTTATACCATTTGTGAGTTTTGAAAAAAAATAATATTTATCGTCGAAAAATACTCTTTTGACGTCTTGACCATTCTTAAATTACTTTACAAGTATTTACGTCAAAATGTCATCCTACAATGGTTTCGTAATGATTTATGGTGAAATTTTAACTTTTCGTCGTAAAATAAAGTCGTTGGAAATTTTATGAAAGTGACAAAAATGGCTTTGAAAAACTAGTCGTAAAATGGTGTACGTCGAACGTTAGGAAACGAACTCGACGGTTTTGAAAAGCTTGTATCAAAATCTAGAAATTTTAGTACATGAGTTTTCGTCATAGAGGTCTCGAACATAAAGATAATAGGGGTTAAATATGGTGATTTTAGTTACCGTAACACTTATCTCGTAAAAATAATATAGTTTTTCTAAAAAAAATAATAGTTACCGCAAGTTTATGAAAACGTGTATATCTTAGTCGTTTCAAATCCGTTTTCTACGTATTATACGTCCTTAGCTTCGTATCAAAGTATACTAATATATTTTTGATAAGTCGAAATAATTTGTAAAGCTTAGGACTCGTTTTTGACTCGTACAAAACTAAAATAGGTTGCTGAAATTTCAGAAAATATATATCTCGTCGTCAAACTTGAAAAATTCATAACTTCTTCGTTATAACTCCGTTTTAATCCGTTCAAGCGGCCACGGATTCGTTTTAAAGTATATTTTCTAAATATCTAGGCCAAAAATTCGTGCCTACTGTCGGATTTTCCAGAAAAACAAAATAAGGACAGACCACTTTATATACTTGTCGAAAAGAGTTTTTCTCGTACTAAACCTATTCCAATCCCTTCAAAACAACTCCAAATCTATTCTAATCCTACCATACACCTTCTTAGGGTGTCATGGGTTCCTAGACATCATCAAGACCAATATATAACAAGGGAATAATTATAGGATGACTCTTATGTATAAAACTCTAAAAATCAATGTAAAAATGGTATAAATATCCATAAGTCTTGCATGCTTTGCTCAAAAATGATGAAATAAATATGAAATGATAATGAAAGATGTAAAATGAAAATGATATGCTTACTAGTTACTTGATGAGGTTTATGGACAAAAGGTTTTTCCTAATCACTTGAGGTTTGTATTACAAAACCTTGCAACAAATGAGACTAGTGTTTAATTAAACTTGACTTGAAATCTTGGAATGACTCTTCCATTTGATCCCTAGGCTGCCGAATCTTGAGAGAAAAGAGAAGAGAGATGAAAAAACTTGACTTTTACACTATGAGTTATTGTAGTATATGTAAGTGATTGAGTGTGGGTTTGTATAAAAGAAAGATCTTGTAGATATTGTAGGTGAATCATCCATGGAGTTTAATAATACATATCTTTATTTATTCTTTTATATTTATTATTATGTAAGTAAAATGAATTAAGTAAAGATAATTTGTAACTTGTATATATTTTTGGAGCTTTTAGGGTAGCGTTGGCTAAAAATAAATTTTAACGGATCAAAGTAAAGTATATTGAGATCATATAAATTGTAAAAATACATTTCTTGTAAAATTTGAGTGATATAATAATTATCGTGTAGTTTTTAAGAATTACGTCGTAATAATATAAATTTAACGATTTATATACAAAATAAATTTAAAACACTAGGTAAACTCAAAATATAGTTTTTATAAACTAAATGTAAGTATAAAAATATATCGGGATCATTTTTGGAAGTATCGGATTAAATGTTCAAAATAATAACTCACGCGATAACGTTTATTTAATATAAAAATTACGCGGTTAATATGAAATGCAATGTCATGAATGAACTAACGTGATGCAAATGATGTTAATGAAATGTAGACTAAACTTAGTCCATATGAAATGTTCGTGATGATATGATCATGAATTCGCCGCTAAACCATAAAGGTTACGCGAATTTGGAACACGTAAACCTAGTTCACGATAAATGTTGAAATTGTAAGGCATGAATTGTTTCGAGAAATGACCTGAAAGTACGGGTTGTCACACTTATGAAAACATTTAACCGATAAGGATCAAATCTGAGACTTTAAACTCCAACGATTAAACATGCTTGAGTATCTTATGAAAACATAACATTTGCCAAGGTCTGAACCAATTGTATAAGACATTGCAATTGTTTGACAAATATATATATATATACATATATATATTTTTTTGATTTAATTGAAATCATTCTCCCCCTCAATCAATGACAGAAGTTGTTGATTGAAAGATGGAGATTGTGACAAATGTCAAGTCCAGATGATTTTCAAAAATTGAGTCCGAGTTATTTTTCAAAGCTATTTAGTTTTCATTTGATAACAAATATTTTTCAGAAGAATTTATAGAAGGAAAAATATTTGTGACGGAAACATTTGTCTTTTTGATAACAAACATTTGTTTTTAGAATCAGAGCATGAAATTTGAAAAATAAGATAAAACATGGCTCTGTTCTTTCCTTTAAAAACAAGGTATAGTCTGAAATGACTGTAAACTATTTTTTTAACAAATTATGTACATTTGAACTTATCTAAAGACCCGTGTCACTCTTTGAATGACAACACAAAGACCGTTAAGGGTGTGCATGGTCCAAAAACCGGACCGGACCGAAAACCGATTTCGGCATAAACCCTAGACCGAGACCGGTCCGGTCGGTCATTCGGTCGGTCCGGTCCAACAAGGCCAAATTCGTCGGTTTTGGTCCGGACCGGACCGGACCGAGGACCAATTAGCCCAAAAGCCGGGACCGCGGACCGGACCGAATGTGGTCGGTCCGGTCTCGGTCCGTGTCGGTCCGGTCGGTCCTTCGGTCGGTCCGGTCCGTTCGGGTCATATGCTCACCCTTAAAGACCATAGATGAAATCGAATAAAAGAAATGATGGGAAAAATATTTTTTGGCTTTTTCAAAGATTTTCTGATTTTTATGGATTTTTGTAGATTTTATATTTTTCTATTTTCTTTTTGTCGGTTTTAAAATTTTGTATTTTGCTTTTTGAATAAATATTTGCAAGAGATGGATGAAGAAAAACTTTTACTCATCGTCTTCCTCTTGAAGACGTTTGAGTGTTTCCGGTTGTAGACTCTTTAGACCAAGTCGTGGAAGGATAAACTCAAAACGTTCTCTAGGAAGAGCTTTGGTGAAGATGTCTGCTAACTGATATTCAGTCCTCACAAAATATAGTTCCACCACACCATTCTCCACTTGCTCCCTGATGAAATGATGTCGAATGTCGATATGCTTTGCTCTTGAATGTTGAACGTTGTTGCATGAGAGAGCAATGGCACTCTTGTTATCATAATACAGAGGGATTTTGTTGAATTCAAAGCCATAGTCAGATAATTGGGATCTCATCCATAGGATTTGAGCACAACAAGATGACATGGCTATGTATTCTGCCTCTGTAAAGGATATAGAAGTACTCATTTGTTTCTTTGAAGACCAGCTCACAAGCTTATCACCCAAAAACTGAGCACCTCCAAACGTATTTCGACGTGTATCTTGACACCCCGCATGGCAAGCATCGCATAGGTCGTAGTGACATACCGGTGTCCTTCGGGGTACCAAAGTCCCATGTTGATGGTTCCTTGGAGATACCGAAAGACTCATTTAACCGCTTCAAGGTGCTTTTTGGTAGGCTTAGCCTGGTATCTAGCACACATGCATACAGCGAACAGAATGTCTGGTCTACTGGCAGTGAGGTACATCAGGGACCCAATCATACTACGATATTTAGTTTGGTCAACCATGATCCCTGAGTGGTCCTCGTCCAGTTTAGTACGCTCCACCATGGGAGTGTCAACAGGGTCACAAGAATCAAATCCAAATTTCTTTAAAATTTCATTAGCATATTTAGATTGATTGATAAAAATGCCTCCAGGACTTTGTGAATTTTGTAATCCCAAGAAAAATGACATTTGTCCCATCATTGACATTTGAAATTTGGAGCCCATCTCCTTAGAAAAACGGTCACATTCATTGGGGTCAGTCGAGGAAAAAATAATATCATCAATATAGATTTGAACGTGAATTAAGTGTTTGCCTGACTTTCTGGTGAACAATGTCGGATCAACTGCTCCTTTGCTGAATCCGTTAGATAGAAGAGACCTTGATAGTGTATCTGTAACACCCCCAAATTTGTTTAGCGGAAGCATACGTGTTATTGGGAGCGTTACAAAATTGGTGAATCACAACAAAAGTAATAAAGAACGGAATACATACTCCGTTTAATTTCCATAAAATAGTTTTAAAACATTATCTTACAACATTTTTTAGATAAATGGGCACATCCCATAATTTCAGTGGTCCCAATTTAAAAACATCAGTTTGTGTAAAAACACTTCTTTTAGATACTACTACGACCATTTACCCGCCTCTTTCCTTGCATCCATGATCACCACTAAGCACCTGAGAAAATATGCTATAAAGGTCAGCTAAAAGCTGGTGAGTTCATATGTTTAGATTAAAATAGTAAGTTTTGGACCATAAGCAAGGTCATATGATCATTACAACGAATATAATGATATATGGATGAATGTCTATTACGTAAGCTCTAAGTTCATGCAACCGATACTACGACAGTTTCTGTATGCTAAAAGATATCATACAATATAGGGGCCCATAGCGAGTGTTTTGTCCCTCAACACTCGATTCCGACATGGTATACGTTTCACCTTGGCCTAAGAATGGCCAACCGAACGGAGGAGTCACCCTCAATAGATCTATTTATAACATTCGCGTTTCCCAATGGGGAATTGACGGTTCATGAAAAAAGGCATTCTCTAGGGACGTAAGGGCTTAGGCTAAACCACGTAATAGTAATCATGCAATAGTTTAGGCCCATAAAAGATTTTGCATATTTCTCACCCCAAAATGTATAAAACAGTTTATCAAGTAAAAGAGGGGCTATGAGACTCACCTTAGCAAATGTGAAATCCAAAAGTGGGATTAGTGATTGTTGTGAAGCGGCACCGACACGCCTAACCTAGATAAAGAGGGCAATGTTTTAGTTCATTGTTTTAAATATCACTTACTTAAAGTAGTTCAATGGTTTTTATAATTGTATTAAAACTAAATGTAAGTTTGTAAAAAAAATCATTAAAATGGTTTTACTAGTAAGTATACGAAGTATATGTACTTTTTATATTGACACTAATATGGTTTTAAAATCCAAAGTTTGATTTGAACAATAATTATAAGGTTCCACTAGTAAGTATATAAATGTATATATATACTTATTTAAGTTGACACAAAATACTTTTGTCAAAATCAATATTAGTTTATTTATTTTCTAATTGTATTTAGAAAACATTTGAGTTAAATTGAAGACTTTCAAATTTATTAAGTGATAAAATAAAGTAGTGGTCTCTATTTATTTATTAAGTCTTGTTCTTAATACATATATATATATAGTTCAAATGAGAAGTTCACTTGTCACATTTTTATTTACACATTGTCGTTAAATTTTGACGTACATTACTACGTGAATCATGTTTTTAAACATTTGTTGTTTATGCCAAACTTTTGCACATTTTCGTTAAGTTATGACTTGTGTACATAATTGACGTTAAGACGATATGTAACGAGGTGAAAAGGAAGGATAGACGATGAATGGTTTTTGTTGGGAATTATGTGAAGTACGAATTATGCTGAAGATTATACTGAATGGATTCTATTGAAGTGTATGGATTCTGCCGAAGACATAGTTCTACTAAAGTTATATAGTTATTAGTTTGTTTCTGCGGATATAGTTATTCCGTATTTTCTATAGTTAGTTAGGATATGCATGAGCTTTATTAGGAAGTGATTGTGTATATCTTATTTAGTTTTACGTTTATTAGAGAAGAAGTTAGGGTTTCTTGTCTATAAAAGGAACACAATAGAATGAATTATGTACTATACGTTTACAAGTTATTAATATAACGATCCATAGAGGATCAAAGAGTTCTTAGTTATCTGTGCTTTATACTTGTGTTTATATTCCGCTAAAGAATACAAGTTGTAGAGATTTTCTTTTAGTTTGTTTATGATTACATAAGCAATACTAACGATCTACGAAGCTCAAGATCTATCAAGGTCTTCAACAAGTGGTATCGAGCCTCGTGAGAGTCTCTACGATACTAAGGACAAACACCAATACAACCAAAACAAAACTCACCATGCCTGGATCAGACGTTGATGTTGAAATCACCAACAACCAAAACTCCACCCATCTGCAACAACTAAGTCTCTCTAACAGCAATGCTAAGTTTCCTTACCTAAAAAGGGAGGAGTATGATCTTTGGGCGATGAAGATGCAGAACTGGATCTCCAACATTGATTGGAATCTATGGGAGATAGTTAAGAAGGGAAACAGTTTGAAGAAAACTACCATAGATGCTGAAGGTAAGATGACTTATGTTCCTCCCAAATCTGCTGAAGAGTTACTGGCGGTTCAGAGAGAAACCAAGGTTAAAACAATTCTTCTTCAAGCTATTCCTGAGGATCACTTGAGTGATTTTCACTTCATGCAAGATGCTAAGGACATATGGTTAGCAATTAAGGCAAAGTTCGGTGGGAATGAGGAGTCTAGGAGAATGAGAAAGTCCATGCTAAGACAACAGTTTCAAGATTTTCAAATCTCTGAAGAGGAAGGAATTCACAAGGGCTATGATAAGTTTCACAAGATTTTAAGTCTGTTAAATCAGCTGCGGGCAAAGCCAGATAATGATGATTGTAATTCTAAGTTCTTGAGGTCTTTACCTCAATCCTGGCTATAAGTGAGCATTGCTTTAAAAGCTAAAGGTGGTTTGGATATGCTTACTTTTGATGAGCTGTACAACAAACTTAAAGCTCTTGAACATGATGTAAGAAGTCCTTTTAGATCATCATCTACTGCTAGTCACACAACATTCGTTGGAGCCTCTACCCCAAAGATGAGTTATGGTCCAAGTCCAACTTACTCATCATCATCTTACACTACCACTCCATCAAGTTCTCAATCTGGAGGTATAATGGAAGATGTGCTTGGATCCTTCTTTGCTGATTATGATCCTCAGCAGGAACTTTCCTATGAGGATTTCGATCAGGTGGATCCACTGGAGATGGAAGAGATGAAGCTGAAGTGGCAGGTGGCTATGCTGTCCATGGATATCAAGAGGTTTGAGCGCAAAGCTGGGAGAAGGTTTGGCTTCCAAGGAAGAGATCCAGCGAGGTTTGACAAAAGGAAGGTCAAGTGCTTCACATGTCAACAGATGGGTCACTTCTCTAGAGAGTGCAAAGATAGGAAAGCTGGTGATGAGACGAGATACTCTACTTATCAGAATCGAGAGGAGGTTGGAACTTCAAAGGGATCAGCAGCTTTGGTCACTCTTGACACCAATGTAGACTGGAAGCAACAAGAGCAGGAAAATAATGATGGTCCTGTTATTGATAATGTTGGTTTGATTGCAATCTGTACTTCAGAGGATAGGCATGATCAGATTGCCTTGATGGGCATCTCTCACGTACAAAACTGTTTGTTTGGTTGTAGTGAGCGTTATAATGAACTCAAAGAAGCTTATGATATTTTGAAACCTAAATATAATGAATGCTTTGTAGAAGTTGAAGCTTATAAACAGGCTTTAAAAACACTAGAAAGACAAAAGGTTTGGTTTCAGAAGAATCAAATAGCTTATGATGAGAAGATAAGTGTGTTAGAAAGGGATCTTGAATGTGCTAAGAATGAGTTAAAAGGATCTGAGAAGTTAAGAGCAGATGTAGTGTCAGAAAATCTAGAGCTAAAAGAGAAACTAGATGAGGAAATTGCTAGGCATAAAGAATGGTTGTTAAATGGAAATAAGTTAGCTAGTCACATCTATGCTAGTCAAACTCTAAATACTTCTATAGGATTGGGCTTTAAGAAGTATGTAGGGTTAGAAGCTAGGGATGACACACGCAAATCTACACCAGCAGGCCTAGCTAATTTTGTGAAAGAAGGTGACCTACATGCTATACATGGACCTATTAGAGGTGAGCACATGCCCATTGACCTTTCCATTACTGTTGACTTTGATGGATCACACCATCTCTATGGCAAAAAGTCAAATGACTTGCCAGACCCTGATACTTCTTCTAATGACTTTGTCTCTTGTGTTAACAGTGACAAGTCCTCCGAGCAAGGGTCTACAGAGTGTGATTCAAATGACAAGTCTGACCTTCCCAAGTCTTCACCCCTGCCTGCACCCAAGACTACCAATAAGCATGTCAGAGTTGCTGCCAAGGAATCCTCTTCCAAGACAGTTGCCTCTGAAGACTTGCCTTTTAATACTTTGCATAATAATACTGTTAAAAACAATTCTTTTCATGGTTTTGGTTTGAATACTTCTGTTTGTAATAGAACATCTTTTGGTTTGAATAAATCTTCTAAACAGAAGACATGTTTTGTGTGTGGAAGTAAATTTCATTTAATTAAGGATTGTGATTATCATGAGCAAAGAATGGGTAGGTGCGGTGATTCTAGGACATCTAGACCAATGTGGACCAATGTTAATGCTATACCACCTTATGTTCCACAAGCAACTTATACTAATTCTCCTTTTCCTTGGAGAAGACCAGTTGCAAGACCATATGTACAACCAACAAGTTCATATTTTAAGAATGGTTATTGGCCTGGATATGTTGACTCTATGACTGATAGGAAAGGGTACTGGGATACTGCTGTCAAGTCCTCAGCAGGTTGTTCTTGGAATAAAAAGGGACCTAAATTTCAATGGAAACCCAAGAACAATAGTGGATCTTATACATCTGCATGTCATAACTCATATGATCCACAAGGCAGGTTCAAGTCAGCAATGACTTGAGCCTCCATAGTTTACTAATAATTTGTATATTTTTTGTTGTTGTAGAATCATCCTCTTAAGCATAAAGATGTTGGCATTGTTGATAGTGGTTGTTCAAGAAGTATGTCAGGAAACAGGGATATGATGCATAACTTTGTATCAATTGAAGGAGGAGGCAATGTAACCTTTGGAGGAAGTGATGGTAGAATTACTGGGAAAGGGACCATCAAAACACCTCAACTGGACTTTGAGAATGTATACTATGTCAAGGAACTCCAACACTTCAATTTGTTCTCAGTCTCACAAATCTGTGACACCAAGAACAAAGTACTCTTCACAGAGGATGAATTTCTTGTGCTATCTAAAGACTTCAAACTCCCAGAAGAAACTTCAATTCTGCTGAAAGTTCCTCGAAATCACAATCTTTATACATTCAACTTAACTGATGTTAAACCAGAAGGTGACTTAATTTGTTTGGTGGCTAAAGCATCCATGGATGAGTCTACCAAATGGCATAAGAGGATGGCCCATGTCAACTTCAAGACTATAAACAAGCTCTCTAAACTGGGTCTTGTTGAAGGTCTTCCTTCCAAAGTCTTCACAAATGATCATAACTGTGTTGCCTGCAACAAAGGAAAGCAACACAGAGCCTCATACAAAGTTGTTACTGCGGTGAGCATTATTTCTGAACCTCTTCGGCTGCTTCATATGGATCTGTTTGGTCCAACTCAAGTGAGAAGCATTGATCAAAAGTATTTTTGTCTGGTTATCACTGATGGTTATAACAGATTTTGTTGGGTATTCTTTCTAAGGACCAAAGATGAAACATCTCCAATGCTGAAAGACTTCATTACCCTTATTGAAAATTAGTTGAACAAAAAGGTTAAAGGA
The DNA here is from genome assembly GCA_910596185.1 of Chrysanthemum makinoi. Classification (NCBI taxonomy): domain Eukaryota; kingdom Viridiplantae; phylum Streptophyta; class Magnoliopsida; order Asterales; family Asteraceae; genus Chrysanthemum; species Chrysanthemum makinoi. The sequence goes on from OU343216.1 coordinate 135,631,215, forward strand.
ATTCGGTGTGATAATGGGACAGAGTTCAAGAATGCTATACTTATAGAACTCTGTAGGTCTAAAGGAATCAAAAGGGACTATAACACTCCAAGAACCCCACAACAAAATGGGGTGGCTGAAAGGAAGAATAGGACCTTAATAGAGGCTGCAAGATCAATGCTGGCAGACTCTAAATTACCCACCATGTTTTGGACTGAAGCTGTTGGCACAGCTTGTTATGTACTGAATAGGGTATCCATTACTAGACCACACTTCAAAACACCATATGAACTTCTCTTTGGGAAAGTTCCTGCTATTCATTACCTCAAACCTTTTGGCTGTCAAGTGACCATTCTGAATACGAGTGATCCATTGGGCAAATTTGATGAAAAAGCTGATGATGGTTACATTGTGGGATATTCAGCTCATAGTAAGGCGTACAGGGTTTACAATTTATCTGCTAAGAAGATTGAGGAGACTTTGAACCTGCGATTTCTAGAAGACAAGCCAAATGTTCAAGGACAGGGTCATGTTTGGTCTTTTAACCTTGATTACTTAACTGATTATTTGGGTTACTCTGGACATATGGCTAACCAACATGCAGGTACTCAAGAATCTCCAACTAACAATGCAGGTACTATGGATGTTGATTCTGATAGTGAATTTGAAGATGATGAACAACCCATTGTTGTGCCTTCTTTCTCCCCTAACAATTTTGCAGGTGACACTTCCAAAGTTACTTCGGATGAGAGTGAAGACGAGTCCAACTATGCAGAGGACCTTGCTAGGCTAAAGAAGCAGGAGTATGCAGCTAATCTAGAAGCTGAGAGGAATGCTGAGGAGAGTACAAGTGAAGCAATCAGTGGAAACAACAACTCTGCTGAAAGTGACCCTGTTTCTCCTAACATCACCAATTCTGCTGAAAGACATGCTGTTTCTACTCTTATTTCTACTAGAGTGTCAACAGACTTTGGAGATCCTTATACACATTTTCCAAGACCCTCAGATCTTGGTAATCATCAACCCAAAGCTGGAGTCTTCACCTCACCTTCCTATGACAATGATTTTGAACCTACTGTGACTAATCTTGATTCCTCCATTGATGTAAACACCACTGCAACGAAAAGGATTCACAATACTCATCCACAGTCAAATATTATTGGTGATCCTAATGCACCTGTTAGAACAAGGGGTACTGTGGCAAGCTCTAAATATGGTCACGTGGCTTTTATCTCTTATGTCTCAAATCAGCAAAAAGACAATCACACAGACTATGAACATTGTCTGTTTGCTTGTTTTCTTTCTCAAGTGGAACCAACCAGTGTTACTCAGGCTCTTGAAGACTCAATTTGGCTTGAGGCAATGCAAGAAGAGATGCAAAAATTTCAAAATCAGCAAGTTTGGATCTTGGTACCACTACCTGATGGCAAGTATGCAATTGGGACTAAATGGATTTTGAAAAATAAGAGAGATGCAAGGGGTGTTGTTATTAAAAACAAAGAAAGATTAGTTGCACAGGGGTATAGACAAGAGGAGGAGATAGATTATGATGAAGTGTTTGCACCTGTGGCAAGAGTTGAGGCCATACGAATATTCTTGGCTTATGCATCTTACATGGGATTTATGGTGTATCAAATGGATGTTAAAGGTGCTTTTCTGTATGGTGAAATAGAAGAGGAGGTTTATGTCACTCAACCTAAAGGATTTGAAGACCCAGATCATCCCAATCATGTTTACAAGGTTGTCAAAGCTCTCTATGGACTACATCAGGCACCAAGAGCTTGGTATGCTAGGCTTTCATCATTTCTGCTGAAGCATGGATATCGAAGAGGTGCCATTGATAAAACACTTTTCCTGAAGAAGAATTCCACAGACATTATTCTTGTGCAAGTTTATGTGGACGATATCATATTTGGGTCCACTAAAGAAGCTTGGTGCAGGGAGTTTGAGGAGCTAATGAAGGGAGAGTTTCAGATGAGTGCAATGGGGGAGCTTACTTTCTTTTTGGGTCTTCAAGTTCAGCAGAAACCTGATGGTATTTTTATCAGTCAGGACAAATATGTGAGGGACATCTTGAAGAAGTTTGGTATGGAGAGTGTAAGGACTGCCACTACACCTTATGAAGCTCCAAAGACAAAGACCAACAATGAAGTAGATCCACCAGTGAATGTTCATTTATACAGATCTATGATTGGTTCTTTGATGTATTTAACAGCTTCAAGGCCTGATATTACTTTTGCTGTGAGTGTTTGTTCTCGACATCAAGTTACTCCACTTACTTCCCATCTCAATGCTGTTAAGAAGATCTTTAAGTACATCAAAGGCCAACCTCATCTAGGCCTTTGGTACCCAAAAGAATCTCCATTTAAGCTGGAAGCATATAGTGATAGTGACTATGATGGTGCAAATCTGGATAGGAGGTCCACCACTGGAGGTTGCCAATTCCTTGGAAAGAGATTGATTTCTTGGCAATGCAAGAAACAGACCATTGTGGCTACCTCATCTACTGAAGCAGAGTACGTTGCTGCTGCAAATTGCTGTGGACAGGTTCTTTGGATACAAAATCAATTGTTGGATTATGGGTATAACTTCATGAACACAAAAATTTTTATTGATAATCAAAGTACCATATGCATTGTTAAAAATCCAGTTTTTCACAGTAGAACGAAACATATTGAAATCAGGCACCACTTTATAAGAGATGCATATGACAAACATTTGATAAAAGTGGTTAAAATTCACATTGATGATAATGTGGCAGATTTGTTAACAAAAGCTTTTGATGGACCAAGGTTTCAACACCTTGTGGTCCATATTGGTATGCTTAACCCTTAACTGCAAAGTTTAAGGGGAGGCATAGGCCTCAGGGGAGGCATATGCCTCAGGGGAGGATTTATGTACACTTTGCATGTTTTTATGTAATATTGTTTGATTTTTATGTATACTTTTGCTTGATTTTGTTTTCTAACACTAACCATTTTATGTAAATTTAGTATGTTTTTTATTTAGTATGTTTGTTCTTGTTTGGTTTGTGTGTTTCTCTGTGTCTGTTTTGCAGTTTGCCTATATAGTTGGAGTTTATGATGCTTGGAGATGGATATGTAAGCTTGAAAGCTTGTTTCTTCTGAAATCAAAGTACTGAAGTTGAGCTATTTGTTTCCACTGAAATGAAGTACTGAAGACAAAGTGTTAATTCAAGAGAAGTACTGAAGTTCATTGTTCATTCATTCATTAGAGAAACTGTTTACAGCTTACAGCTTACAGAGTACAATCAACTTAAAATGCAACTTCAAGAACAGTTCTATACATGATCTACTAAACCTATTCTAGTTCATATCATCTATTCCAACGGCTGTTGGATATGAATGATTGCTCATTTCTTCCATTTTAGCCACTGGATATGCGTTTGTGAAGTCTTGCATAACCACCCATTCCTTCTATCTCGATGGCTAGATATGCACGACCGGTACGATGAAGATGCTAAGGATCAAAATGGGAAGGATGGATTGATGAAAACGATGATGATGAAGATGACCACGCGTTTCCTTTGTGCTTCATCTACTTGGTTTCACCAAAAAGCAATCCTTCCACCTTCCTTAAGCTCTTCATTTATACGATATGTGATGATGCACCAAAACATGGTGCAGGAAGAGCTAGCACCACCTCTCTTTCGGCACGAGGCCTTTGTTGAGGTTGAGGTGCTGGAGGTTGGGAGTAAGATGTTTTCTTCTTAGTGGACTCATCAGAGTCATCAAAAGATTCACTTGGATTCACTACACTGTCATCATCTGAAGAACTGAGAAATGGGGATTTCAAAGGACGAGGGTCAGGTGGACATGACCAAAACTGAAGGAAATCACTGGATGATGATGATGATGGAGAAGAGGTTGGATTCACAACCTCTGGTTTAGTATTCATGGTTAATTTTGGTTGATTGTGGCTTGTGGTGAATTTAGGGTTTATGATGAAAATTGGGGGTAATTGATGAGAGTTAAGAGTGCATTGGGGTTTGCTTTATAGACGGGTTCAAGGCTTAATGAGAATTAATGCGAGTTGGGTGAAACAGTAAAAAAACATTTACTGAAGCTTCTTGAATACGTGAATTGCTTCTGCTGATTGTATCACTTCAGCAGATTGACTATTGTTTCTGCCGAAGTTGGAATTTGAATTGGGTAAAAGGTTGCATTACATGTCAGCGCTGGTCAACAACTTAATATATTTGACCACAATTTGGGAAACTTCTACTTATAACCTATTCGCATATCTTTGTCTAATAATAACTGATTCTCTCTTTATTCGATTCAAACACATCTTCAGTTGATTGAATCTTAACCCATTATCTAAAGTTCTCATGGCACTTCAATTCAAGCATGATCATAATAAAGTTGCTTTTCTGGGAACGGCTAAGGGTGATGAGTTGTACAAACCCATGGTGGAATTCTTAAAGAGGTCCAAGATTCATTACGCTTTAACGCATTCTCCTAATGCTATATATGAATCGTTGGTTACTCAATTTTGGGCGACTGCTTCAAAACGGAGTGAAACAGAGATTGTGGCTCGGATTGATAATGGAGAGTATGTTGTGACAGAGGAGTTGATCAGAAGTCGACTTCGATTGGATGATGAGAATGGGGTTTATCATTCTAATGCTGCAGTGGTACTTGATGGGCTAAGAGCGATTGGATATCAAGGTACAAGGACAGACATGTGGTTAAAGAATCAGCTTTGTCCTATGTGGAGGTTTTTGGTTCATACATTGCTTCAGTGTTTAAGCAATAAATCAGGAGGATGGGACCAATTTTCTACTCAATTGGGATGTGGTATTATATGTCTATCTCAGGGTTTAACTTATAATTTTTCTAGGTTTATTTTTGATAATATGGTTGAGAATATAACTAAGAAAAAGAACAAGTTTTTAATGTACCCTAGGTTTTTGCAAATAATTTTAGACATTACTACCCAAACCCAAGCTTTTTATACCATAGGAGCTTTATCTGCTAAACTATTTGCTTCAATGAGAACTAAATTTGAGGGGACACATTATCCTTTACTAGCAGCTATGTTGCCTCAGGGAAATGAAACTGCTGATGAGGATAATGTTGTTAATTTACCTTCTACCAATGTTACTGCTGATGGTGATCATTCAGTTGCCATTGATGAGGGCCCTTCTACAACTGCTGAAGCATCTAATGTTTCTCCTGACCAACCACCACCTATACCTTCACCTAGACCTAGTTCTAGTCCACTACCTACTCAAGTTACTCTTGATGAAGTAGAGCATGAAACGGATCTCCTAGTTTAGAGCATGTTCATATTTCTCCTGAAAGGTCCAATGAAGTTCCCATTACCACTGAGCAATCAGTTGGTGGAACTGAGGACCCTATTACACTGACATTTGTATATGCTCTAGTGAACAGGTATGCAGGTGAGGTTGCTGAGCTCAAAAAGGAACTTTCTGAGACTAAATCTTCTCTTGGCAATGAGATTGTGGAGCTGAGGAATAAAGTTAAAAGTTTGGAAGATCAAATTGGGCATCCTCTTAAGATTTTGGCTGATGTTGCTCAAAAGACTCCTATTTCTCCTCCTGTTGCTGCTGCATCTTCAAAGAAAAAGGAACCTATTCGATTTGCTAGAAAAAGGAGAAGACAATATCTGAATAAGGTATCCACTAAAACTTCAAAAGAGCCAAATGTTGATGATGTAACTGCTGATGTTTCAATGGAGGATGTTGTTTCTGTACATGGTCAAGCTTCAGTTGTACAAGATCAACCCAGTTCTCTACCTTCAGCAGATAATCCTGAAGTATTTGTTGCTGGAAGAAGTTTTCATTTGGATCCTAATGTTGAAGTATTTTCAACACCTGTTGAAGAATTGTCTCAACCTGTTTCTTCTGTTGCTAAGTTGGGAGTTTCTTCTGAAGTTCCTCCTATGGATATTCCTCAAGCTAGTTCTGTTGAAAAGTCTATTGCTCCAAAGAAAGAAATACTGATTGATGCAGAGCTTGGTACAGGTCTAGTAAGTGAGGAAGAGTTGAAAGAGCAAGAAAGAATGTTTGATGAATGTGTACAAAGAAAGAAAAGTGAGGAATTGGCTAACCAGCTTGCAACTGAGTCTACTTTAAATTTGCCTCCTGAGAGACGCAAAGAATTGGATGATTTAGCTACTCAAATGCCTGATGCTAAATGAGATGAATGTATTAGTCAAGCTTCATCAGATACTAATCTTGCTCAAAGTATTTTGGGAGCAGATTTTGATAGTGCTGATTTTGTGGCTCAAATGATGGCTCTTGGACAACAAAAGAAGAAAGAAGCTGTGGCAAAAAGGAAAGCTGTTCAAGCTCAAAAGAATAAAGCTAAGAGAGAGAAACCACTAACTGAAGCTCAGAAGAAAGCAAAAATGAGAATGGTGGTGAAAAATCAGAGTTCTTCAGTGTATAACTCAGGTTTAACAATGAAGCAAGTCTTGGCTTTTCCTGATCCTGTTCTGATTCGCAAATATAATTATATCATGAAGTTTTGTTCATCTTCTTCAAAACCTTCTTCAAATTTGAAAAGGATTGCTGGAAATATAGGCGCTCCACAGGCCAAAAGACCTAAATTTGTTGAGATTGTGGATAATCTTGATGATATTCCACCAAAGATGATGTCTCCAGTGGTTCCTTCTGAAGCCACTACTGAAGCTATTCCTTCACCTCCCAGGGTTTCTTCTGCTGAACCTTCTATTTCTGCTGAAGTAACTACTGAAGTTCCTAGTTCAACTGACAACGTTTCTTCTGCTGAAACTTCTGCTGAACCTTCTGCGGTTTCTTCTAAGACACCTGATGTGCCAGTTTCAACTTCATTTGTGAAGTCTGATGATACAGAAGGATATAATCTGGTTAAGGAAGCTGAAACAACTTCTGTCAAATCTACACAGGCGAGAAAGGTGCTTGACAGAATGAATGAGTTACGTGGTAGTGTTTCTGGTATAGCTAATGCAGAATCTGAAGATATTCCATCTTCGGACATCTATATTCCTGGTAGGAGGAAGAAGAGGATGGCTAAACGAAAGTTCACTTCTTTAAGGAAATCCGTTAGATCAGCTCGGATTCAGTCATCTCGTAAGCATATTAAGGTTGAGACATCTCACAAGGATAATCATGTAGATTTAAAGGCGGCTGAGTCATCTTTTATCAAAGAACGATCTGCTGCTGATTTTCCTGAGGGGTCTCATGATGTTTTGATTAATTGGTCATTGACAGATGATGAGCTTAATATCATTCACCGTTTGGATCAAACCACCATGCAATTTAACTTTTTGAAGGAGATCTTGCATTTCGTTGACAGGGCAGATTTGGTTACGCTGTATACCCTTGTCAATAAGTATTACCATTATAATGCACCACAGGGTTCTGGGTTATATTTATTAGGTGATCTTCATGTTTTGTTTGATTCTCTATCTCCCAATGGAAAAGGATATTTTATTTGGAAGAACTCTCACCTGTGGCAGGTTACGTCTTGGAGATTTTATCCTCTGCCTCGTGTGCATGTAGTCGAGACTAAGGGTGGTATTACTGTCTGTATGTTTTCTGAGAAAAATTATCCATTATCTAAGAGGCTTATGGAAAGAATGCTTAGACAGAAACTGGAAGTTCCTCCAGATCCGATTGGGAATGATACGTTGGATGCTGAACAATGTGTTGGAGTTATTAAGAATCATTTTCTGCAACATGGTACCTCATCTTGATTGTGGTAATTTGTATAGTTTGTAATGTTTGTAATCTTTGTTTATTTGTTTTTCTTAGTTAAAAAAAAAACTATGTATATTCTTTGTTTTACTAACTTTTCTTGCAGGTTTGTTGTATATTCATACTGGTTATTAACTCACCAGATATACCTTGTGTATGTCAAAGAGTTAGCTAGTCCAAAGGGTACAGCTTTGGTAAAGACACATCAAATCTGTTGATAGCTGTAAAGGTTTGCTCAAAATCATAGGGTTAAAGATCTATCAAGAAACTGGAACTTAACCAAGTCAAATTCCAGTTTAGGGGAGGATTGTTGGGAATTATGTGAAGTACGAATTATGCTGAAGATTATACTGAATGGATTCTACTGAAGTGTATGGATTCTGCCGAAGACATAGTTCTACTGAAGTTATATAGTTATTAGTTTGTTTCTGCGGATATAGTTATTCCGTATTTTCTATAGTTAGTTAGGATATGCATTAGCTTTATTAGGAAGTGATTGTGTATATCTTATTTAGTTTTACGTTTCTTAGAGAAGAAGTTAGGGTTCCTTGTCTATAAAATGAACACAATAGAATGAATTATGTACTAGACGCTTACAAGTTATTAATATAACGATCCATAGAGGATCAAAGAGTTCTTAGTTATCTGTGCTTTATACTTGTGTTTATATTCCGCTAAAGAATACAGGTTGTAGAGATTTTCTTTTTAGTTTGTTTATGATTACATAAGCAATACTAACGATCTACGAAGCTCAAGATCTATCAAGGTCTGCTAGTTTTCAACAGTTTTTGTTATCTATCGCTTGATAATTTGTCCCGGGTATCACCTTATTCGACCGCAACTAGCTGTTACACATATAACCATGGGCTGCGGCCCATCATGAAAACAACCTGGTACAAAATCTTGGGCCTGGCCCTTTGTGATAATTGTAACGAGAAGGAAGGAAAGAAAGGGAGGTAGGCCCAACATTTGTTACTACTCTTGCTAACAGAAGTTTTAGAAAATTTTCTTTACTAAGTGTTATTTTGTCATGTATGAATTTTTGTTTCGAGACTTCACGTGAGCAACTCAGCTCGAGACTCTTGTTTGCTCATGCTTCAATTCGTGAAGCCGAACTCTTCGACTAGTGAGTACGACCCATCACCATGGTACTACCACAATGGAGTTGTCGACTCACTTACCTAGACTCAAGCACATCCCTTGTGATGACTACCATGTACTTTATTATAGACAAGCTAACAAGGGAAGATGATTATGCACGATACTTGTTTCGAATAAGGTTGGTTAACATCATTAATTAGGAAGATGTGAGCAAATGAGTGATGATACCATGCATTAGTTGAGTACTACTTGAACTTGGTCTCATCCCGTCAATCATTACGGACCTTGATAAAACATAGACTACTCGAAAAACATTTTAACAAATGAGTACACTTGACCTGAGTTTCTCCCTAGGCATACATAGCGACTTAGACACAAGGTTTACCACTGAAATTTGAGTCACAAGACACTAAGATAACGAGCATGTTTCTCAAGTTTAAGCAAGGTTATAACAAGGTTCGACACAATTTAAATAACATGAATGTCGACTGAAAATGCGAGCATCAAACATGGGTTACGAGTAGGCTTTGTAAAACTTGACTCATCTACTTTTTCTTGTTCCTTACTCTCGACAGAAAGCCAAACGGATCCTTGTGCAAATGACGACTTTAGTTTATGGTCACAAAACAAGATTATGGTACCAAAGACACATGGTATAGTCATTTTATTTAGTTTATATAAACTTGACTTCTCTATTTTC
>OU343216.1:135640820-135696159 GCA_910596185.1 Chrysanthemum makinoi
TGATATTGGCGGAGAAGACTATGCAAGTAAAATGGTTGAGATGATTAATGAGAAGAAGAGGATTCTCAGAGAGCAAAGACAAAGAGAAAGGATGCACAAACCCTTGACCAAATCTGAGCAAAGGGATTTGTGGAAACGTAGAGGGTTACCGTTTAAAAACTTTAGATCTTTAGTATCAAATCGCTTATGAAGCTTGTTATAATATGAAAGTACCAATTATTGTTTGTGACTAATATAAAGCATAGTAAACTAAGTTGTCACACAATCATGAACACCAAACCACATCACAAACAATAGTATAGTGCAAGTATAAAAGTAAAGAGATAAAGAAAGGAAAGTGCAAACCGAACACGAGGATTTATAGTGGTTCAGTCACGGATCTCCTTTCCGCCCTACTCCACTCCCCGAGTACCCAACTCGAGAGTTACTTCACTAAATCAACAAGCTCCCTTCTCGGCGGAGAAAACCTTACAATCGTCGCTACACTTTTCGGTACAAAGCTAAATACCGTGTTCTAGTTCGAGGTAGAACCAACCTAACGTCGCCTATACAATATTTCCGACACTAAGCTAGATGTCGAGTTCTTTTACAAGGGTACAACCACTCCCATTATGTTTTATGGCCCAACATAACAAACCTTGTGTTTTATGGCACAAACACATAAACCATCTAATCTAGTTTGGTGAAAGTGTTGTGATGATGCAATGATATTCTACACTAATGATCCATGACACAAATGTCTAATGGATATGAATAACTACTTCTAAATGATCTTCCATTGATAGGAAGCCTTCATGATGAAGATCACAAGTTCCCTAAACTTGTTGTGATAGATCTTTAACTTGTGGTGAGTGGGGATGGCTAGATCTCCAAGCTTTCCTTGGTTGATCAAAGAGTATGCTTACAACAAAGATGAATGTTAGAAGCATTATGATCATGATCATTAGGGTGTTTAATGTATGTTACTACATTGTTAATGATTGATCTAAATGTATGCAAGAAGGTGGAGAAGATGTGATTTGAAGTGGTGAAGAAATGAGAAAACAATAAGCTTTTATTTATAAGCAAAAGGGAACAGGAGCGTCCACGGACCACGGATCCCTTAAAAGGGTTCCGCCCTTTATACATTTTGGTGTCGTGGGTGCCTGACAGGAAATCTAAAAAATCTTTCTTCAAATCTTTTCAAGATATTTCCATATCTTACCTAAGATCACATTTGATATATTAAGTCACAATCTATCCAAAATATTCAAGAGATCTTCCAAGGATTTCAAGGATGATGCATGCCATGATGTAATATGTATTTCCATTTTTAGATTAAAAAGTTTATCAAAGTAAACTTGTAAAATGTATTATGTAACTAGTTAATAAAATGTCTAGTTACCTTTTGAAATACTTGTGAATGCAAAATGTAAAATGAGGTTCGAAATAGAATGGTTAACCTATTAAAATACTTAGTGACTCTAAACGTATTTTAAACATTCTAAATGATTTGTTAATGGGTTTGATCATAATGCCACATAACAAACATGTACGAACCTGTGTTGTAACATATGAGGACTTGAGTCATCGAGAGGTGTTGAATGTATGTTGAGACAAAGTGTGATTACAAGTAACTTGTACATTTTACGTTATGTATTACAAGTTACATGTTTGTCATCAATCAAAACAAACGAGACTGTATAGATTAAATATCGTAATATTTGCACTAACAATCTCCCCCTTTTTGATGATGACAAATATATGTAAACGTAATAGAAAGTAAAATGTAAAAGGTTACTTGTATCCTTACTACCTTTACATTACCTTCTCCATTTACACTCTTCTCCCCCTTTTGTCGAAACAAAAGGGTGTGTCCTTGGAGTTTAACTTCATTTCTCCCTAAAAAGGCGAGCTTGCATCATCCCTAGTGAAGTTAAATCGTCTACTTCAATCCGTCCTTGTTAGGTAGCGGATCCATGGATCAAATAAAGAGGCTTAACCTACATCAAGGTTAGTTTTATGCAACAAAATTATGAGAAATATATGAAAAAGAAAAATGCATAGCAATGTTAGCCTATTTTCTCCACTTTTATCGAAGCACAAATGCTTGTTGAAAAGTGAGAATGATGCTAAATGCGTGCATGCTCCCCTTGATGGTTGCTCCCCCTTGTTTGAGGCGTCAGGGTATGATTAAAACCTACAAAACAAATATTAGTGCAAAACTATATTCGTCATTGGTCGAGTAAGTGATATACAACAAAGTGTGTATAAGATGCATTCATTAAATTCTTGACGGAAGCTCCCCTTGCTCTAGGGCGTCAAGATGAACCTTCAAAATAAATATTAGTATAATAGAAGCTTTGTCTTTAGACAAATATGTCATATACAACCAAGTGTATAGACGATGCAATATGAGTGCTTAAAGGATATTCCTCCTTGTTCTAGGATGTCAAGAAGCACCTAAAATAAGAAAAATAATTGATGCAAACTTCATCCTTAGATGAGTAAATTATATACAATCGAGTGTATATGATGATGAACCTACAATGAAAAACATTAGTGCAATATATTTCATCTTTTCACAAAGAAAAATAAGATGTATATATGTGATAAATGATATAATCAAAGATCTCATGAAGTGTAGTCTCCTAATTACAATCATAAGAAAAGTGAGAAAATAATATGATAAAAACCTACAAAATAGTTCCTAGAAAGAAGATATGAAGTCTCCCACCGGGTGTGCCACTAGTGGTGCTAGTGTTGGTGTCGGTTTACTAGTAGGATTCATGTGGTGATGGTAGATGACTCGAGATTTACAAAAGTAAGTTTTCGCTAATCCATGGTGGTGATGATTAGTGAAAGTGGTGATGGAAGGTGGTGGTGATTAGGTAGGAAGCTATTAAGGAGTTAGAAACTCGTATGTATAGCAAATATAAAAATATGGACTCATGCAATCCTTTCGTCATGTCAAGTGACCAAAGCTAAGAGAAAAAAAAATATGAATGGACATTGCATTTCAATGATGCATAAGGGTTATGATTTGAATGATTTATTGATGCTAACAACCTATTGTTTTGAGCAAGTTCTCATATGCTTCAACCCAAGAGTAATCAATAATGCGTTCTATCTAAGAATATTATAATTAAGATACCAAAAAATATAAAAGTGATAACATGAAGATAAATTCGTTCATTGATTGACACAAATTATAAAAATGATCTATTCTAGGTGACAATGGGAAAGGTAGTATTAGCATGGTTTTGACCGACATGGATGATTATCACTTTGAAAAGAAGTGAAGACAATATGGAAAATACTAATAATAATAATGAGTACCTATATGAGGATGAGAATGACATCATATGAGTGAGAGTTGGATAGACCAACCTGTTGGGAATGGCTGTTTTGATTAATATATCGTTTGCACTGACAAGGACATGCATGATAAGCAAGAAAAGGATAAGTTCCTATGATGGTGTTCTAGATGGTGAAGATGTAAGGTGCTAATTTAAGGAAAATCCTATATGTGGAGATGAAGACGTTTTGTAAAAACACATGATACGTTTTTCACTTGATGAGGAACTAGTTGTGGTTTCATGAACCGGTTTTAGCTAAGTGGTGTTTACCTATGTGTTGGTATTGTAGAGTCTAAGAGACATAAAATTTGACAAAAGACAATTATGTGAATGGATTTCTCTTCTCCTTAATTGGTGGACATCCAACATAATGTGTAATGTATCAAATAAGGAATGACAACAAAGTGTTTAGGAGGTTATTCGAGTCAACGAAAGAGATGAGCTTAGTGATGTTTTTATGGATGATGGTTAGCATACAATGAACTTCATCCTTAAAGTCACGTACCTCTTCTCGATTAATATGAGATGATCGTATGATGAGGCATGTGGTTTCCTAATAGGAAGTGAAGAGGATTAGAGTATTGTTATAACTAAATAATGATGGAGATGATTTTTGGAAAGCGGAAGCAAAAATGAGATTTGGAAAGAGGTCGGTTGAAAGACAAAGATGCAAAGCCAACCCTCTAGAACTTAATTCTATATGCTTTTAAACTATATGCAATTGTAGGGGTCCCATAAAGCATAGTACTAATCTACGTAGCAATAAAGGGGATTATGCAAAATGAGCATATAAAAGTTAGAACCAATTGAGATAACAAATAATTTGTTATCAACCTACAAAACAAATTTGTTAGTGACAAAAGATGTTAACATGATAGAAATCAAATGATAACATATTATATAAGCAAAAATAACACATTGCACTTAGTAGACAAGAAATCACCACACAAGATAGCATCAAAACAATCATATTATGCAAGAATACAACTTTATTCAAGACATTTCATTTTGAGATTGTTTTGTCGTTAGACTTAGACGCTTAAGCATACTTGGATATACAATAATCTATGTGATTAATTTTTAAGATAAAAAGGCTTCTAAAAGTTTGTCATACCAAAAGCACTTTGACAGATTATATGTGCACACGTTGCAAACAAATAATGTGACAAGAAGCAAAAGAAACAAGATGAAAGAATCATGCAAGCCATATTTAAGACATAGAAATTTGGAGCATGTATCATTTGGATCGTACTACATATAGATGTAATGAATGCCAACTAATAGCTTTCAAACACAAATATATCATATCAATATCATGCCATATTATGAGTTCATGAGTAACATGTTAATCATGCTAAAAATAATTCAAAAGTAAGTATCATGCAAATAAAGTTTAGGTTTAAACGTTTAGTAGCATGAAACAAGAATACAAGCATTATAAAGATAAAACCGTACTAAGGTTTACACATTTGACTAGTTATCAAACACTAAGATAATGTCAAATCAACTTATCGTATCAAACAAGAACATGTAATCAACACATGTAAGTGCAATGCAAGTGGTTTTAAAATAAAAATCATATATACTACTTATTTGATTAGTATTCCTAAGGCGAGGCAAACTATCAATGTTTTAACACTTACTTTAGGCAAGTATAGGAAAACAGATTTTTCAAGTTGGAGAATGAATATGAGACTATTACTAGCGGTGCTCAATTAAGGCTAAACACGACCATTTTTACGGGTGATTCCACATACCCAACTTCTCTCTTGGAAGCAATTCAACCGTTAGGTCAAATTGAGTTTCTAGTGCAATGGGTTCTCCAGTAGTCATTCTCATGTTAGAAATATGGGAACTCCTACTTTTGTCTATTAAAGTGTATAAAAGATGATAGTTTACCAATACTTGGCTTAATGTGACACAACTAATATGCAATATAACTAAGGTGATGAAGATGTCATGTTATACACATGAATTTTAACAATGGTGTGTTGATAAACAATATGTTTTAATCTTGTGTTTAGAATCTAAGGTTGTTCAAATTACACAGCTAATTGTATGATCTAATGGATGACATCTTTTATGTTGAGTTGAAGTGTGTACTTTAAATGTGAATTGATCATCTAAGACTAGAGAATGGAATATGTTAAACTAAGAACGTTCTCAAGAGAGCTCTTTGGAATATTATTTAACAAGAATCTAAGTAAGGTTACCAACTTCAATAGATCTTGTGTATGCTCTAAAGATGTGTAGTTTTAACCTTGGATGTGCACTCGGTTTGAGCAAGGTTAGGTTATGATGTACGCTTGAAAGGAAAAAGATATAAATAGTATCTTTCAACAAATGAGATTATCCCATGGGATAAAGTTATCATGCTTATGAAAACAAGTATGACAAGATGAATTGGATATGCTAGTTCATAGAACTTGTAGATGTTTGTTTCAAGATCATTTAGCCAATGAGGTGTAATGAAATCTCTTGTAACACAACTATTTATGTCGCAAGAGTGATGCATAGGATATACAATATCCTTTTAACAAAATGAAAGCTTAGCGCATGAATCTTAGTCATAATGTTCTTCAAAACATCATGTTTTCCTAAATGAAGATATGAAGCCAAAGTGTTTGAATCGGATAGTCCCATCTAAATAAACTTGGTCTCAAGATTATATTCACTAGATGATGACAAGAGGAATTCACTCGAGTTTCTTATGTATACTCCTCAAGAGTCATTGTTGCTTGGGGTGTATGATGTTGGCTTTGAGATTGCATTTTAACATATGTTGTTAAAATGTTGATTTAAGGTTTAACAAAATTTATGCAGAAGTTTAACGACAAAGTATTACTAATACTTTGATAATTTGTGAAGGTAGTACTACTTATACCTAGTGGAAATTGACAACAATTACCAAGAGCACCATGCTTATTTGATAGTTGAGGTTCTAGCCATAATGAATTATCTAAGTCCTTATATGTGGGAAAGGATGTTTGAGTTTGTTCAAACGTGCATTTGATTCATTACAAGTGTTGGACACAAGGTCTTTTTGAGCAATACACTCAACGAATTCAAATGATGGTAAGGATGGTGGATTGGTTGATCTAGGTGGTAGGTCTTCTAGTGTGTCTAAATAAGGATGTGGTGATGTAGGGGTTTGTTGTGCTATGGGAGTACTTAGGTTGATTATTTGTCCATAGATGTTGAACACAAAAAGTACGGATACTAATTCTTATGGTTCATTGGTTGCTACAACTAGTGGGTGAAGTGCTTGAAGTTTTGGTCATGTCTATGAAGCTTAGGGGCTGAGGTATAGGTTCACCTTGAAAGGGGACGTT
The DNA here is from genome assembly GCA_910596185.1 of Chrysanthemum makinoi. Lineage (NCBI taxonomy): Eukaryota > Viridiplantae > Streptophyta > Magnoliopsida > Asterales > Asteraceae > Chrysanthemum > Chrysanthemum makinoi. The sequence continues at coordinate 135,647,491 of OU343216.1, forward strand.
TGGTTTAAAGGATGCTCTTGGAAGTTCATGAGCAACACGCTCAATGGTACCAAAAGATGGAAGAGGGATAGTAGGTGTCAAAGAGGGATAAGTGGCACAGTGGGTTGTTTGTTTTGGATAAGTGTTTCAACATGTGTTGTTAAAATACTTGGGTGTTGATTTTTCGGATATGACTTTTAATGACTACAATCGTAAGTCGCATATACTTGAATATTTCGGATGAAATACTTAAGTTGTCAATCCTAATTTGTTGAGATTATAAAGCTTAGATTGAACTCAAGTATAACAAGACTTGATAGTATGTCTTTAACATACGTGTGAGTTATGACTCTATGTAAATACTTATCGTCTTGAAGGATGACACATTATTTTCATGTTAACCAAGTGAGGCAATACATGTAGATACAAAACAATATCTATAGTCATATGATAGACTTGTGTATGATATCTTTGCAAATAATGAGTCCAGATTTGTTAGTCTCGGTAAGTCATCTAAGTCATCCGAAAACGGGTGAGGAGATGTTGGTGGTGTTTGCACAAAGTACAAGTTTTGGAGACTTTGGTAGTGAAGGTGTTTTGGATGGTTGTGAAGTAGTCATAATGGTGGGTGATTTTAATGGTGGAGTTGGAGTACTTAAGTTTAGAAAGTTCACATCTTGAATGGGTGATGAGATGTTGAGAGGTAACGAGTCCGAGGATGAAGAGTTCAAGTTAATGAAGTAACAAGATCGAATGCTAATCCTAGTGGTTTTCTTAAGTGGCTTATTTGAGGTTAACCCATACAAAGATGGTAGTTTCTAATGAGATGGAAGTGTCTAAGATCATGTCAAACATCCTAAGTTAATCCATTGAGGATGTATTAAATGAGATATGAAAGATATGCATTAACAATTGTCCTAGAAACAAAATTTGGTAAATTAGATTGCGGGATTTAGTAAAATTCAACAACTTACCTGTAGGATCCACGGCACAATTTCTTTACACAGACGGAACCCTTAAATTGGTGCCGCCTGGTCCTTTACTGCAGGTATGGCGGTACCAAAATGCATAACAGACAGTACCAACATTTTGGTGCCGTCTGATCCGTGGACACCAGAAAACTTCACAGACCCATTTTTTAGGTGTCGGGGAGTTTTCCGAAACCTGAAATTTTGCTTATGTGACAATCCGTACTTTCAGGTCATTTCTCGACACAGTTCATGTCTCATTATTTCAACATTTATAGTAAACTTGGTTTACTTGTTTCAAATTCGCGTAACCTTGAAGGTTTAGCGGCGAATTCATGATCATGACATCACGTACAATTCATATGGACTAAGAGTAGTCTACATTTCATTGACATCATTTGCATCTCATTAGTTCATTCATGACATTTCATTTCACATTTAACGCGTAATTTTTATATTAAATAAACGTTAACGCGTGAGTTATTATTTTAAATATTTAATCCGTTACTTCCAAAAATGATCCCAATATATTTTATACTCACATTTAGTTGTAAAAACTATATTTTGAGTTCAACAAGTGTTTTGAATATATTTAGGTATATAAATCGTTAAATTTATATTATTACGACGTTTTTCTTAAAAACTACATGATAATTATTTTATCACTCAAAACTTACAAGGAATGTATTTTTACAATTTTTATGATCTCATTATACTCTACTTGATCTATTAAAAATTTACTTGTACCTAAAAGCTACCAAAACCTTACAAGTTATTATTACTTACACTTTTCTTACAAGTATACAAGTATATACATTTTACCTACACAATTACTTATACAATAAAGAAGAAAAAAAAAAAATATATCTTGAGAGACATGATCCACAAAAACCGGCTAGGGGGGGGTATTGCATTTAAGAATTGGTACAAAATTTTCAATTGTATATATTTATACACTATCTTAAACTCATTCACTTAATCATTCATATCATTTTTACTCATAGTTGGTGAAGTTGAGTTTTTCTCTTGGTTTTTCCCTCTCTCTAAACCGGTTCTACCCAAGGAGTTCATGGGATCATTCAAAAATTTTGCAAGATCAAGTAATAACAATCTAGATAATACTCTTAATAAGGTTTTGAAATAAAAACCTAGAGTGTTTAGGCTAACCTTGGTTCTTTGCACCTCATCATATTAACTTGTAAGCATATCATTTATGTTTTTCATATCTCCTTTTCATTTCATAAGTATCTCTTCATTTTTGGAGCAAGCATGCATGATTTGTGTTGTTTATACCATTTTTACATGATTTTTAGAAATATATATATATAAGGTCATCCTATAATTATCCCCTTGGTATACTTTGGTCTTGATGATGTTTAGGAACCCATGACACCCTAAGAAGGTGTATGGTAGGATTAGATTAGCTTTGGAGTTGATTTGAAGGGATTGGAATAGGTTTAGTACGAGAAAAACTATTTTCGATAAGTATATAAAAGTGTTCTGTCCTTGTTTCATTTTTCTGGAAAATCCGACAGTTGGTACGAAACTTTGGCCTTGATATTTAGAAAATATACTTTAAAACGAATCCGTGGCCGCTTGAGCGGATGAAAACGGACTTATAACGAAGAAGTTATGGATTTTACAAGTTTGACGACGAAATATATTATTTTCAGAATTTTCAGCAAACTGTTTTTACATTGTTTGGGTCAAAAATGAGCCTTAAGCTTCACAAATTATTTCGACTTCTCAAAAATATATTAGTATACTTTGATACGAAGCTAAGGACGTATAATACGTAGAAAACGGATTTGAAACGACTAAGATATACACGTTTTCATAAACTTGCCGTAACTATTATTTTTAGAAAAACTATATTATTTTTACGAGATAAGTATTACGGTAACTAAAATCACCATATTTAACCCCTATTATCTTTATGTTCGAGACCTCTATGACGAAAACTCCTGAACTGAAACTTTTAGATATCGATACAAACTTTCCAAAACAGTCGAGTTCGTTCTCTAACGATCGACGTACACCGTTTTACGACTAGTTTTTCGAAGCCATTTTTGTCACTTTCATAAAAATTCCGACGACATTGTTTTACGACGAAAAGTGAAAATTTCACCATAAATCATTATAAAACCATTGTAGGATGACATTTTGACGTAAAAACTTGAAAAGTGATTTTGGATTGGTCAAGACGTCAAACGAGTATTTTTCGACGATAAGTAATATTTTCAAAACTCGCAAATGGTATAAATAACATACGAAATGCATGCATAACATTACATTGCAACTCATTACATGTCATATCGTTCATCATAGGTCAAGATTTACGTATCACATTACATCTCGGTGTACTCACTTTTGTCTTCGCATCATTCCACCAAGTGAGTTTCATAGCCCCTGCTTTTACTTGTTTTCATAACTGTTTTGGGGGAGATACATGCTCGACTATTTTTATTACATTCATGACTATTTGCAAATCATATGTTTGGCCGAACCGAATGCTTAGTCATACGAAGTAACATTATTGCCATACTTAGAATTTCTATATCATATATTCAATGGTCTAACGGTCTTGGTATATTCATGGGTCTAACGGTCTTGGTATATTCATTGGTCTAACGGACTTGGTATAATATTGATCTAACGGACTTGGTATACGATTATGGACTAACGGTCTTGGAACGATTTGAACATACACTATACATATTCTGGCAGTGGGTTGTGAACACACAGGTTGCAAGTTTTGTATGGGCGGGACTTGGAACTGAGTGGATTTACAATGCCTTTGCTGCATAAACGATTTCGATACATTGAGTCATGTACTATTGATTATGTGCTATAGTTCTACGTCGTATAACGTTCTAAATCAGTTGACTACTGATACATTGAGTCTAGTCCTATTGATTAAGTGCTATTGTTCTACGTTGAGTTAGGTACTATTGTGAATTCATTTGACATCATGCACTTGAACATTAACTCTACATATTCTGGCAGTGGGTTGTGAACACACAGGTTGCAAGTTTTGTATGGGCGGGACTTGGAACTGAGTGGATTTACAATGCCTTTGCTACATAAACGATTTTGAAAGTTTTTACATTTCAACGATTTACAATGCCTTTGCTGCATAAACGATTTTGAAAGGCTTTACATTTCAACTCAAACTCTATGAACTCACTCAACCTTTGTGTTGACACTTTTAGCATGTTTTATCTCAGGTATCTAAGGCATACACTTCATGGCATGCATTTGGACACATCATGGAGTTGTGGTGACGACGCGTCTCACTTGGGTTTTATAAACTTTAAAACATCGTTTGGCTTGTAACAAACTTATTTTCCGCACAAGTTGATTTTCATTTGGGACCTACTTTGTAAACTCTGATTGTTTTATTAAATCAAACGATGTATTTTCCAAACGACACTTTAGGTCGTTCAATATAACTGTGATTGTGATGCTATGACAGTCAATCCCCAGGAATTCCATTCACGCAAAACGGTAATTTGGGGGTGTGACAGATTGGCATCAGAGCTTCGATTATAGAGAACTAGGTTGCATCATTGACCCTAGACTATAACTACATTATCATAGCATCTCATCATTTCATCATAAGTGCATGTTCACTTTGCAAGCGATTTATACGTACATTTTTTTCGAGTTATTCACTTTCATTTCACATTGATTGTCACATGGATGCCTTTAAATTCCCATCCCATTATCATTTCCTCATACTCTAAAGTGGAGAATTCCTTGTCATTCCCTATCACAAATTTTTTTTTATATCAGCTGATTCATTATCGATAACGACGAATGCTGAGATGAACCTTTAAATAGGGCGAAGTCACTCTCACTCCTTTGTTTCATCACTAACATGTCGAGTTACACGTTATTCACACTAAGTCACTAAACCGCCATACATTTGAAGCATTTACAACACCTCATAACCCATCTTTTCGGAACCCGTCGATTATTTTGAAAGATAACCTCAAACTTATCATTCTTATCACATTTCTTTGGAGCGTTCATTATTAACAATCGGATTTTGCTACGTCTCACATTTCCTCTTGTTTTGAAGAAGATATGGCAGAAGAAAGCCACATGAAATGACCCAGCGGCTATTCAAAAGTTGGTGAATGATAGCATAGCCGATGCTCTAAGAACCGAAAGGGAAACGGTGGCTGCTGCTGCTGCCGAGGCCGCTGACTAGCTGCTAGCCGCAAGGCTTGCTACGCTATCTGGAAATGCGGGGAGGATCCGGAGTTAGAATCTGTTCATAAGGATTTCAAAGTGGAGATCCCACCAAGTTTAAAGGAATTTGAAGGAGCCACTTTGCCATGGTGCGATGGTTCGAGAAATTGGAGTCCGTGTTTTTGCTTTGTGTAATTGCGATGATAGTAAGGTCAAGTTTGCTACAAGTACACTACTCAATGGAGCATTGTCGTGGTGGAACTCATATGCTCAACCGATAGGAATGGAGAATGCTTTCAAGCTTACTTGGGAACAATTCAAGGGTTTGGTAACTAAGAAATTTTGTCCTCGTACGGAAGTGAAAAAGTTGGAGACCGAATTCTATGAGTTGGTAACTATTGGGTATGACATTGACACTTACATTCGAAGGTTTCAAGAATTAGCCGTATTATGCCCATCTATGGTTTCGGATAATGAGAAGCTACTGGAGGCTTTCATTGAAGGACTTCCCGAGATTATTCAAGCGATGTGACTTCCTCGACCCAAACGATTGAGGAAGCTATTCGATTGTCTCAAAGCTCATGGCCCGTGGTGAAGAGGGTAAGTACACCAACACTAACCAAAACAACAACAACCCCAACAACCGCACCAACTACCACAATAACCAAAACAACAACGACGATAACCAACTCAACAACAACAAAAGAAAATGGGAAAATGACCAAGGAGGTTACAATAACAACAACCAAAACCGTAACACTAACCATCATCAACAACAGAATAGAGGGCAAGAGACCGCAATGGTTTATGTTGCTTTGCACCAATAGAAGCGAGAGGTTATCTTTGGAATCTACCCACTATGTAATCGATGTAAGTATCATCACACGGACTTTGTCTGTTAAGTGCTACAAGGGTCAAAAACTAGGACACAATGCCAGGAATTGTAGAGGCAAGACCATAGTTACGTGCTTCGGATGTGGGGAGCAAGGACACTATCGAAGTCAATGTCCTCAAAACCAAGGTCAACAAGTCGAAGGTGCTCATGGGAATGTATATATGTTAGAAGGAGGAGGAGGAGCTTCGTCAAGGTATCAACGACGCGGAAGGCTGAAGAAGTTCGGAAACTAACAGTCTTATTTCTCCTTATGTACTATGTCGTACCAAGTTTATGTCTAATCATCGTATCCGAAACTTTATAACTTAAAGATGTACTACTTTTGCTAAACCACTCGTTGTAACATATTCTCATCTATCGTACTTTATTTTCTTTCCGATTTGTTATCATTTACGAGGATTTCAATTCTTTTTACTTTAACTATCATTTTAACGACACTTCTCCATGTCTTCTCTCCTCGATGTTCATCACAATCTTTACATCAGTTGACTCAACACCAAACATCATATGAGTCGATTAGTCCAAGCATTGCATAGTTACTCCTAAATTATACATAGCGTGATCACCTATGTCTAATTCAGGAAGAATCATGCAATGAAGGGAGTAGTAGGCTTATATGTATAAGCAATTCCGTAATCGAGCCAAATTTTCAAAAGATTTTCTTCAAACCACTTGTTTCGAGTTTGATCCGCGTGACAGTTCTTGTTTGATGAGTTGCAAAGATCGAGCTAGAAACAAGTTGTTACCTAAACCGATTTAGCCTAATCGTATGACAGTTCTTGTTTGATGAGTTGTGGGATTAAGTAAAATCGGTTACCAAAAAGTCTTTTGAGGGTTTTGCTCGAGAATGGGAAAGTTTGCCACATCAAACCTTAAACCCGATAGACTAACACGAACTGAATTCAGGGACTGAATTCCTTTTTGGATGGGCGAATGTGACAATCCGTACTTTCAGGTCATTTCTCGACACAGTTCATGTCTCATTATTTCAACATTTATAGTAAACTTGGTTTACTTGTTTCAAATTCGCGTAACCTTGAAGGTTTAGCGGCGAATTCATGATCATGACATCACGTACAATTCATATGGACTAAGAGTAGTCTACATTTCATTGACATCATTTGCATCTCATTAGTTCATTCATGACATTTCATTTCACATTTAACGCGTAATTTTTATATTAAATAAACGTTAACGCGTGAGTTATTATTTTAAATATTTAATCCGTTACTTCCAAAAATGATCCCAATATATTTTATACTCACATTTAGTTGTAAAAACTATATTTTGAGTTCAACAAGTGTTTTGAATATATTTCGTATATAAATCGTTAAATTTATATTATTACGACGTTTTTCTTAAAAACTACATGATAATTATTTTATCACTCAAAACTTACAAGGAATGTATTTTTACAATTTTTATGATCTCATTATACTCTACTTGATCTATTAAAAATTTACTTGTACCTAAAAGCTACCAAAACCTTACAAGTTATTATTACTTACACTTTTCTTACAAGTATACAAGTATATACATTTTACCTACACAATTACTTATACAATAAAAAAAAAAAAAAAAATATATCTTGAGAGACATGATCCACAAAAACCGGCTAGGGGGGGGTATTGCATTTAAGAATTGGTACAAAATTTTCAATTGTATATATTTATACACTATCTTAAACTCATTCACTTAATCATTCATATCATTTTTACTCATAGTTGGTGAAGTTGAGTTTTTTCTTGGTTTTCCCTCTCTCTAAACCGGTTCTACCCAAGGAGTTCATGGGATCATTCAAAAATTTTGCAAGATCAAGTAATAACAATCTAGATAATACTCTTAATAAGGTTTTGAAATAAAAACCTAGAGTGTTTAGGCTAACCTTGGTTCTTTGCACCTCATCATATTAACTTGTAAGCATATCATTTATGTTTTTCATATCTCCTTTTCATTTCATAAGTATCTCTTCATTTTTGGAGCAAGCATGCATGATTTGTGTTGTTTATACCATTTTTACATGATTTTTAGAAATATATATATATAAGGTCATCCTATAATTATCCCCTTGGTATACTTTGGTCTTGATGATGTTTAGGAACCCATGACACCCTAAGAAGGTGTATGGTAGGATTAGATTAGCTTTGGAGTTGATTTGAAGGGATTGGAATAGGTTTAGTACGAGAAAAACTATTTTCGATAAGTATATAAAAGTGTTCTGTCCTTGTTTCATTTTTCTGGAAAATCCGACAGTTGGTACGAAACTTTGGCCTTGATATTTAGAAAATATACTTTAAAACGAATCCGTGGCCGCTTGAACGGATGAAAACGGACTTATAACGAAGAAGTTATGGATTTTACAAGTTTGACGACGAAATATATTATTTTCAGAATTTTCAACAAACTGTTTTTACATTGTTTGGGTCAAAAATGAGCCTTAAGCTTCACAAATTATTTCGACTTCTCAAAATATATTAGTATACTTTGATACGAAGCTAAGGACGTATAATACGTAGAAAGCGGATTTGAAACGACTAAGATATACACGTTTTCATAAACTTGCCGTAACTATTATTTTTAGAAAAACTATATTATTTTTACGAGATAAGTATTACGGTAACTAAAATCACCATATTTAACCCCTATTATCTTTATGTTCGAGACCTCTATGACGAAAACTCCTGAACTGAAACTTTTAGATATCGATACAAACTTTCCAAAACAGTCGAGTTCGTTCTCTAACGATCGACGTACACCGTTTTACGACTAGTTTTTCGAAGCCATTTTGTCACTTTCATGAAAATTCCGACGACATTGTTTTACGACGAAAAGTGAAAATTTCACCATAAATCATTATAAAACCATTGTAGGATGACATTTTGGCGTAAAAACTTGAAAAGTGATTTTGGATTGGTCAAGACGTCAAACGAGTATTTTTCGACGATAAGTAATATTTTCAAAACTCGCAAATGGTATAAATAACATACTAAATGCATGCATAACATTACATTGCAACTCATTACATGTCATATCGTTCATCATAGGTCAAGATTTACGTATCACATTACATCTCGGTGTACTCACTTTTGTCTTCGCATCATTCCACCAAGTGAGTTTCATAGCCCCTGCTTTTACTTGTTTTCATAACTGTTTTGGGGGAGATACATGCTCGACTATTTTTATTACATTCATGACTATTTGCAAATCATATGTTTGGCCGAACCGAATGCTTAGTCATACGAAGTAACATTATTGCCATACTTAGAATTTCTATATCATATATTCAATGGTCTAACGGTCTTGGTATATTCATGGGTCTAACGGTCTTGGTATATTCATTGGTCTAACGGACTTGGTATAATATTGATCTAACGGACTTGGTATACGATTATGGACTAACGGTCTTGGAACGATTTGAACATACACTATGCATATTCCGCGTGGGTTGTGAACACACAGGTTGCAAGTTTTGTATGGGTAGGGACTTGGGCGAGTGGATTTACAATGCCTTTGCTGCATAAACGATTTCGATACATTGAGTCATGTACTATTGATTATGTGCTATAGTTCTACGTCTTATAATGTTCTAAATCAGTTGACTACTGATACATTGAGTCTAGTCCTATTGATTAAGTGCTATTGTTCTACGTTGAGTTAGGTACTATTGTGAATTCATTTGACATCATGCACTTGAACATTAACTCTACATATTACGGCGTGGGTTGTGAACACACGGTTGCAAGTTTTGTATGGGGGACTTGGGAGTGGATTTACAATGCCTTTGCTACATAAACGATTTTGAAAGTTTTTACATTTCAACGATTTACAATGCCTTTCTTTGCATAAACGATTTTAACAGGCTTTACATTTCAACTCAAACTCTATGAACTCACTCAACCTTTGTGTTGACACTTTTAGCATGTTTTATCTCAGGTATCTAAGGCATACACTTCATGGCATGCATTTGGACACATCATGGAGTTGTGGTGACGACGCGTCTCACTTGGGTTTTATAAACTTTAAAACATCGTTTGGCTTGTAACAAACTTATTTTCCGCACAAGTTGATTTTCATTTGGGACCTACTTTGTAAACTCTGATTGTTTTATTAAATCAAACGATGTATTTTCCAAACGACACTTTAGGTCGTTCAATATAACTGTGATTGTGATGCTATGACAGTCAATCCCGTGAATTCCATTCCGCTGCAAAACAGGTAATTTGGGGGTGTGACAGCTTAAAACATGTGACATTAATTACTTCTAGTTAGGAAAATTCGATAACACATATCCAAACATAGTGGAGCATAGACTTTGACCAAGGGCTAACGATTTTCACATAAAAGTGAAATGGGTAAAGTTTGATAACACACTTGTGCTATCCACCTGCATAAACCGGTTAGCCTACAACATTTTTTTAAGTCATATTATCATCCTACAAAGTAAAAACAAATAAATTACGTCATACAACATTGTTTTTGTCCTTGTACCAAACACTCTCTTAAAACCTTCATTTTTCAAAGTACTTGACTAATTTACTTAGTACTCATTGCTAAGTGAGTTATGACATTTCATAAGTTATGCGAGATGTTAGTATAACCTATGCAAAGGAAGTGATCTAATTCGACAAGCGATGGTAAAACAATTTTCCAACTTAGTGCACAAAATCTAGCAAATATCCTATTGTGCATAAACAAGAAATCGTCAAACAAGCGAATAAATAACATGGCAAGATTGACACTTATATTATGCAAACAAACAAGTGTAAACAACAATTTGAAAATAAGCAAGCAACATATATGCAAACAACATAAAGAAGTGGTCATTTAGCATAGCATAACAAGAAAGACACTTTTCGTCATTTTGCGTTTAAATATGGCGATGTATACCAAGCTTGATTAGTTTCCTTTAAACATATTACCAAATTAATTAGTTTCAAAGGAAGTTGTATCAAAGTTCTAAGAATACCAACTTAAATTGTTTGATTCAAAAATTAGAGTTTTTATGTTAAAGCGAAACTTAATATTTTAGACATACTGTAGTATTTGGTCTATTTTACTTATTTAAAATTAGACTCAGGCCATGAAAGTATTTTTAAGTGAAAGTAGACTCAATTCCCTTTAAAATTATAGGTGGCTCGACTATGCGGACTTACGGTTAATTAGTTATGATTTTTGAAGTTGCCCAAAAAAGCGCATCTTATGCAGACGGATTCCAAGGAACCAAATAAAGGGATCCGCCCTTTATAAGATTTGGTGCCGTGGTCCTCTCAGACAGATTCACCAAAACTAGTATTTGACATAGAGAAAACGTGTGTGACTTACTAGATTTCATAGTAAACATATAATACACATATTTAACAATATATCTACTTATGTAACTTATCTTAAACATTTACGGAGGTGATTTTTCAACTAGATTTATAGTTATCCCAAACACTCCTTTAAAATCATATTCTTCGTAAATTTTCTATGAGCACACAATACAATACTTACTAGTTCTTTCAACAAACTTTTATTTTATTTTTCAAGAAAACCTTCAAGCTTGTATGCAAAGTTACATTTAACAACAAAATTTCTAAGTATAACAAGCAAAGCATTTTTCATATTATTTTTAAACTTGGTAATTTGATACATGGATCGTACTCTATTTTAAAACCATTTGTTTTGAAAATAAGTGCGATGGCTCTAATACCAATTGTGGAAGCGTAGGGGGGTGAATACATTACCGTTTAAAAACTTTAGATCTTTAGTATCAAATATGAAGCTTGTTATAATATGAAAGTACCAATTATTGTTTGTGACTAATATAAAGCATAGTAAACTAAGTTGTCACACAATCATGAACACCAAACCACATCACAAACAATAGTATAGTGCAAGTATAAAAGTAAAGAGATAAAGAAAGGAAAGTGCAAACCGAACACGAGGATTTATAGTGGTTCGGTCACGCATCTCCTTTCCGCCCTACTCCACTCCCTGAGTACCCAACTCAAGAGTTACTTCACTAAATCAACAAGCTCCCTTCTCGGTGGAGAAAACCTTAAAATCGTTAAACACACTTTTTCGGTACAAAGCTAAATACCGGGTTCTAGTTCTAGGTAGAACCAACCTAACGTCGCCTATACAATATTTCCGACACTAAGCTAGATGTCGAGTTCTTTTACAAGGGTACAACCACTCCCATTATGTTTTATGGCCCAACATAACAAACCTTGTGTTTTATGGCACAAACACATAAACCATCTAATCTAGTTTGGTGAAAGTGTTGTGATAATGCAATGATATTCTACACTAATGATCCATGACACAAATGTCTAATGGATATGAATAACTACTTCTAAATGATCTTCCATTGATAGGAAGCCTTCATGGTGAAGATCACAAGTTCCCTAAACTTGTTGTGATAGATCTTCAGCTTGTGGTGAGTGGGGATGGCTAGATCTCCAAGCTTTCCTTGGTTGATCAAAGAGTATGCTTACAACAAAGATGAATGTTAGAAGCATTATGATCATGATCATTAGGGTGTTTAATGTATGTTACTACATTGTTAATGATTGATCTAAATGTATGCAAGAAGGTGGAGAAGATGTGATTTGAAGTGGTGAAGAAATGAGAAAACAATAAGCTTTTATTTATAAGCAAAAGGGAACAGGAGCGTCCACGGACCACGGATCCCTTAAAAGGGTTCCGCCCTTTATACATTTTGGTGCCGTGGGTGCCTGACAGGAAATCTAAAAAATCTTTCTTCAAATCTTTTCAAGATATTTCCATATCTTACCTAAGATCACATTTGATATATTAAGTCACAATCTATCCAAAATATTCAAGAGATCTTCCAAGGATTTCAAGGATGATGCATGCCATGATGTAATATGTATTTCCATTTTTAGATTAAAAGTTTATCAAAGTAAACTTGTAAAATGTATTATGTAACTAGTTTATAAAATGTCTAGTTACCTTTTGAAATACTTGTGAATGCAAAATGTAAAATGAGGTTCGAAATAGAATGGTTAACCTATTAAAATACTTAGTGACTCTAAACGTATTTTAAACATTCTAAATGATTTGTTAATGGGTTTGATCATAATGCCACATAACAAACATGTACGAACCTGTGTTGTAACATATGAGTACTTGAGTCATCGAGAGGTGTTGAATGTATGTTGAGACAAAGTGTGATTACAAGTAACTTGTACATTTTACGTTATGTATTACAAGTTACATGTTTGTCATCAATCAAAACAAATGAGACTGTATAGATTAAATATCGTAATATTTGCACTAACAGGATTATATGATCCACTACATCAAAAGTCAATGGAATCTAAAAGCAGAATTTGAAAAAGTAGTGTACCAAAATAAAAGATTTATTCTAATGTATTCAAAGTTGGAAGCTTCAATGCTTAAAAGGAAGGGTTACAATCTTCAACCAAAGGATGCTAAGAAGCAGAAGATTGCAGAGACTAAAAAGGTTGCTGAAGCTGAAAAACTTGGTGGTAAGCCAAAAACTGTAAAGAAAGAAGAGGAAGCTAAGGTTAAGTAACCAGTTATGAATATGACAAGGAAAAAATCCATTGGAAAGAAAGGAGTGAAAAAGGATAAGATAAATGTTAAGAAGGAAGTGGAAGAGTACATGAAGGATAAGGTTGATGAACCGTCATCAGAAGAGTTTACCATGGGCTCCATTCCTACTGTTCAAAGACTTCCTGCTAAGATTGCAAAGGTTCAGATCATCAAAATGGGAAAAAGGTAGTTTACATGATAGTAAGGGAAAATCACACAGACACTATATATGTGAACTTTCCTGGTTTATTGAGTGATTTTTCCAGGGATGATTTGAAAACCATGTACCAAATGATGATGGAGAAGCATGGTGACAAGAGACCTGAAGAGGAATATGAAAGAGTCCTATGGGGTGACTTGAAGACCATGTTTGAGACACCAAATGCTTGATGATGAAATGTGAAGCCGGCCTCAAGAATAAGTGATCGATGGAGATATTTCCACACTTGTCGTGTGAACTGCTTTGGAATTAGAAACGCAATTCTTTATATGCTTACGAAGTGGAGTATCCACTTCCAAACATATTTGCATGGCTATGCTTGAGAAGAAGTTGTTAGGTGAAAGAAAGGATGATGCATGCTATCAGCTTTTGAGGTTAATTGAATCAAAAGCTCAACAGCAATAATACTGGCAAGATATAACTTAAGTCCGTAGTATTCAGTAAGTTAGTTCTATCTATGAAAAACAGAATAGTTTATTAGAGTTTAGGGAAGGGATATGTAATGGTAGAGATATCTTAGGAAGAGATATCTATATCCTTCTGCACGTTTTGTATACTAGGTTTTCCTAAGTGTATAAAGGAACACTAAAGTTTAGTGAAATGAACTTGTACTTAGACGAATAGAAATATTAATAAAAGAAGTTTATTAGTGAAATAGTATTTGTGTTCTTCTTGCTTGTTGTTAAGATTCCACATTAACAACCAAGTACTCGTTGTTAAAGAGTTCTTCATATATATAATTAGTTTGGATTTATCCAAGTTTAGTAGATTATGGTGTTGCACAAGTGTTAATGTGTGTGTTTGTGTGTACATATCAATGTGACTATAAAAGCCATCACCTACAAACCCACATTTGCATTAACAGCACAATAAATGCAACAAACTTGACCATATGGTGTTTAAAGTGAATAAACGTGTATTTTGTGTGACTATTGATCATCCAATGGCCACATCAAAGAATGTTTGTTTTGGGTATTTAGTCACATACAATTAATCATAAAGTGGCTAAAAGTGTTAATAAGTATGACCATATGGTGTTTCAAGTGAAGAAACGTGTATTTTGTGTGACTATTGATCATCCAATGGCCACATGAATTTTATGTTTGTGTGGCCTTTTCTAACATTTAGTCACACAATGCATGTTTGTTTTGGGTATTTAGTCACATACAATTAACCATTAAGTGGCTAAAAGTGTTAATAAGTGTGACCATATGGTGTTTAAAGTGAAGAAACGTGTATTTTTAATGACTATTGATCATCCAATGGCCACAAATTAAGTTACGTGACCATATGTACTGGATTTTGGCTACACTTAAATAATATGTGTGACAAAACGTTTAGTGTGACCATATATGGCATTTGGTCACAGTGTTAGTAGTAAATGTGACTTTATAGATTAGCTTTTGGCAAGCTAACACAAACTAAACTTTAAACACACTTATTAACTTACGTGAACATATGTACTGGATTTTGGCTACATTTAACGAATGTGTGACAAAACATTTAGTGTGACCATATATGGCTTTTGGTCACAATGTTCAAGTGTGTGACATATATTTGTCACTTTTATATGTATATCGTGACTAATGCTTCAACCTTACTTTTCATTTGTCACTCGCTCCAATTTCGTGATGTGGCTAAAGAGTTGGCAAAACATATCATTCACCCTTAAATAATGTGTGACAAAACTTGACTCTATGATTTAGACACACAAAAAATTACTTCATGTGACTAACGCATCAAGGTTACTTGTATTTGTCACGCGTTCCAAATTCATATGTGGCTAAATGATCTGAAACAAAATCACCAGATACCTTTAGCCACACAATGTTCAATTGTGTGGCAATACAGTTCTAATGGTCACACAATCAAAATTTTTATCTGTGACTAGTTAGTAAATGTTGTCAATTTTCGTACCTTCAGCCACACAAATATGCGAATGTGTGGCCGTTCCATTTCGACCTTGTGTGACCAAATCCCTTTTTGTACTAGTGTATATTACAAATTGTCATATATTAAAATAATTTCATGATATTTAAATACAAATCACTAAATCAATTTGCAGCGAAACAATTGGAGTATGCACAAGAAGAAATCATACACCATTTCTATACACCAAGAATTGATATTGGGAATGGAATATGTAGGATAGGTGAACCTTCAAATAAGGTTGAAGCGTTCAAAATCTTCAAAAGTAAAACATCAGAGGTATTTGATATATTTTTTTTTTTTAAATTAAAAGCATCTTAATTATATGATTGGTGCATCAAATAAATAGAATTATACGCATCTGCTATGTATATTTAGTACATCAGGATTGCACAAAATCCGCTAAAGCATATATATATGTGTATTTTAAAAAAATTATGTGGAATATGTGTGAAAAATATGTAAATAATCTATATTGATTAGTTATGTTTACATTTAGAGCATCTGTATGACAGTTTAAAGCATCTTAATTATATGATTGGTGCATCAAATAAATAAAATTAAATGCATCTGATTTGTATATTTAGTACATTAGGATTGCACAAAATCTGTTAAAGCATATCAATTGTTATTATTATTATTAATATTATTTTATTGTTTTTTAACGCATATTAATTATATAATTCAGGAAATGAAAATGCAAATAAGGAAGACATTGTCCACATCAGAAGGTGTACAAGGTCTGGTAGATGAATTGCTCGAAATGGCTTCGATTTCTTACCCTGAGGATGATGAATTAAAAGCACTTGTTGGAACCGTAAACGAGAAACTCATGAGAGCGCTCAAACCAGTGGAAGATCGCATGACGGTGTAATGAATCCGGAAAAAAAGTGATTGAATCGGATGAAGATGTCAATAACGCACATATATCACAAGAAGACAACAACATAAGAACGGATGATTTTTTTGGAGACGGGCCACAAGTAGACACGGTTATGGATGAAAATGATGGGGTACAAGTAGACAAGGCTATGGATGAAAATGATGGGGTACAAGTAGACACTGATGGGGTACGTGAAGGAGGAAATGGAGATAAAGATGAAAATGAAAACAATCGAGTGAAGGCATGGATGTAAATGATGGGAAAACGACAGAACATAAGTAAATGTTGGGGTAAATGATGTTGTAAATGGGTTAAATGATGGGGCAAATCATGATGTAAATGGGGTAAATAATGCTGGAAATGGAGTTGAAGAAAATGATGGTATGAATGGGGACGTAGATAGAATGGATAATGATCAGGCTGTGGTTCAAGACGTACAGGATGATACAGGGTTGGTAAAAGAGAAAAATACAAATGTTGTATCAACGGAAGATGGAAATATAAATGAGGAAGAAAACGTCAATAAAGAAAAAGAGAAAACGTTCGATGAAGGTTTGCAAGAAAAACAAAACAGTGAAGCTACAAGGACTATTTCATAGATTTTAAGAAAAATGAGAAGCAAAGGTCAATTAAAACATTTCCCAACTGATACAGACATAATGAAAAAGCAGAGCAACAATGAAAAGACATAGGAAAGTTCGAAAACTGGTAAAGATGCAACAAAGAAAATTTTGGATTTCACACCACCAAGTTTAGATTTGTTTTCACAGAGTGACGACTTGTTTGGATTTGACAAAGTCTTGAAGCTACCAATTGCTCAACCAACAGAGGTTGAGAAAGCTAATGAAACCATTCAGCAAAATGATGCTGAAAAAGGTCAAAAATACGTGGAAAAAGCTCAGAAAAATGCATAGGAACCTAGCGCTAAAAATGTGAATACCAAAAGGCCGAAGGTTACAATAAAAATAGTTCATATGCAAGATTCAACAATTGCAGGGAATAAAGGGAAACTGTTGGTAACCCCTGAAGATGGAAGTATTACACCAGCCGGCGCAATTAGTGCAGTTCCAATAAGATACCTGAAACCAGGAAACACAAATGATGATCAGGTTGAATCGGAAAAGGAAGTAAGACAAGAAAAAAGGGAGAGGGTATTATCATGTGCATTGATTTCTCCATACGTCAAGAGGAAGGTTAAGATTACAAACAATTTGCTGGCTGATGAGAAACCTGTTGTCGAGTTCATATTCAAATTGAACGCTTGGCTAAGTAAGTAAATGTAAATTTGACAAATATATAGAGTATTATTTATTTTTTGTTTATCACAGTTGAATTATTATTGCATCCCTTTTATTAAATTTACGTGTCTACATATGAACAGTGATATTGTTTTCAAAACAATGAACATTGAGTTTACCAGTGACAAGTGCAGCAATAGACGTATGGAGTATAATTCAAAACAATGACGACAAGCTGAAAAACAGGGTATCGTCACGCTTTTTGTTTTGCAAAACAGGAATGATGGTAAGTGAAATCAATAATATTCATACATATTTTGTTAGACAAAAAATAATTGATAAAATTCTGAATCAAATTTATGACATATTGTATAATGTATTTTGTTTTACAACTATCACGCAAACCTGAGGACTTTAAAAGAAAATTGGATGAGGTGCTCGAGTATTCTACAAAAAAGAACCTCGACAAAGTTGAGCTGGTAAGATTTAAAACAAAAACGCTAAACATTGTTTATTCAAACCGCTTTTAACGTAAATATGTATATGAAACGTATTTTTCCAAGAACCATGCCAACAGAAGAAATCAATCGATACTACCTTATTGTCTACAATTTGAAGACAATGGAAGTAGATATTATCGATAACATGCATGATGACAACCAAGACATACATAAAAAATACGGAGATACTCCAAAGGCACTGTAAGAAACTTTAATTTGCACGTAAAATGAATATGTATGTTGTCGTTATTTATCGGCGTTGAGAAAAGTTTGAATGTTGATGCGCTATGCTGTTTAGATAGTATGGATAGTTTGATTCTGATTGTGTTGATATTTGTTTTCGATCTCGCTTTAGTTTTTGGTATTATTTAATTGAGAATATAGCTACTACTGATTTAATTGCCTAAACGCGAAAATGATACCATAACATTTATGATGTTGTTTTGATAGAGTGACTGCGAATGCGAGATATGTTGTAAATATGACATGATTCCTAATTTATATATAAACTTAGTTATTTAGTCTTTAAATATCATAAGGAAATTAGTTAGTTTATTGATGTATCATACAGAACAAAATTATAGGTTTAAAAAGATTACTTATTTATACTCAAATTATAGGTTAGTATGAAGTTAGTGATTATGATTAGTACAATAAAAAGTTTATTACTATGGATGTTTGTATTAATAGTGCATCTGGGTACAGTTTTTATAGTCAGTAGTAGATGGTTTGAGTTGGTGGTGCAAATGAAACTATTATTAGTTGTATAGATGATATATATGCACTGTTCGATGCAATGCATGAACTAGTTTAGGTTTCTTATGTTGTTTACGGTGTCAATATTATATTTTTTTAAAATTAGTGCATCAAAGATTATAAAGAAAGTGCATCTAAATGTATTTAACATCTACTGATTAATACATTCAATTGCAGACAAGGGCATTTGCGTTATATCGCACTCGTTGGAACACCTAGCAAATTTGCCTAAAATAACAACAGCAAAACATAAAATCACTAAGCTGGAGTGGGAGACAAGATTGAACCGCATTGATTATGGGATTTTTCTAATGAGACACATGGAGACATTCTTTGGAAGGAAAAAGGAGTTCAATTCAGGTTTGAAAAAAGAGAGTGTTCAGCAACAAAACCAGATAAAGAAATTTCAAGCATCCTCAAAACTGATTATTTACATTTTACCAAAAAAAATGATTATTTACAATATTTAAATAATCAATTATTTTATAATTTTGTTGAATATATAGTGCAAACCTTGATGTCAAGTCTAAGCTGATTGTGCCATCTATCCCTGCACTGCTTGCCATTCCTTCCTTTTGACATCTGAGCTATATATGACCATATATTATCCCATATTTTTCCACCATCTATTTTAATACCATGAATGCTTCCACATCAATCTATAAAAATCACATTACATGATTCAGGACCATATATGAAAGGAAATGCACATATATTTTATTTTTTCTAATAGAGACACAATCCTAAGTTTCAATTCATATAAATAGAAGTCAACAGGAGGAACACTATAAACACAAGTTACAATGTTTTGACGAAAAAGTATTTGATTCATCCCAACCCGTACTCCATAATAAAGAAAAAGTATTGGCCCATGACCAACATCATGCAGTAAGCGTGTGATTAAAGGTGAAGGTCAATAACAATAACATAGCAAAAGTGGTTATAAAATAGACCAAATAAATCTAATTACCAACGGAATTAAAGAAAAGCAGTCGGGAAATTAAAATATATTTCTTACTTGGTGTGCCTTGAGTTTTTCAATTGCATTAACTGTAAGCCAATAAACACAAACTGGATGCTCAAACCGAGAATATACTGCTCCAGGATACACTATGTGTGATAAGCCTATCAATTGAACACTTTCTATAAAATGGCAAGGACTAAAAGCTGAATATAGTTCCTCAAAACCATGTATTGGTTAACATATGGTTACTGCACAAGAATTAGCTAGCTGATATAACTTAAAAAATAAATCTCATGGTGTTAAATTAAAGAAAAGATATTATCCAGCTCACCAATAACTGTATCGTAAAGAAAAGAAGGTGAAAATAGCATATGCGGTGACATCATTGGAATTACTAAAATCTCTTTATTCATCATTGATGTTAATCTAACTGTGTAATCTTCCAACCAAGAGATCTTGACTCTTTACAGGTTCATTTGATAAGAAAATGTAACGATATATAAAGTTTTCAACTAATCCACATATGATAGCCAACTTAGCTAAGCACGTGTGACATGAGTTACTTTTGCAATTACACTAATCCACTTAGTCAGGACATCCGACTTCTAAGTTCACATCACAATTACTGAGTGTGTTGTTTCTTCATCAATAGTGGTTGATGAGAGATATGAAAAATACTTTAAATGAACTTGTGTGTCACATTAATAAAATCACATTAGTATTCCACAACAAAAAACCAGGTTGGGTAGGTCGGTTTAGGTTGATCCGCCAACGTTTTTTGTCCACATCTAAAATATTGCATAAGAATCAAAGAGTGAGAATGATTACGTACAATAATAATAGACGTTGGACAGCTTCCAACCTACATTGACCCATTTTCAGTGTTTCTTTTTAGCTAATTTGTTTGGTTTACACATATGTAAACAAAAAAAGCCAACGGCCCATTCAAAAGTAATCATTCATTTGTTGTAAAGAAAGATAAAGATGAAAAAGTCAGTAAAACATGTTAAAGCTGAGTAAAATAGAAAACTCTTACATCACTATACACTCCTATCCTCTTTGCCGATAACTTAACACAGCGTAATAGTTCGTGGAATTCCTGCTGTAAAACCTATCAAGTAAAAAAAGCACACAACTCATAATGTCAAAACAAAAAACATGGAAGTGAATCATTATCCAGCAGTAAGATTATGCTGGTTGAAAAACGCAAAATCTTTAAATACCATATGCTTTTTTTTCCTGATCAATCTGATGCATGTTGACATTAGTAATTCCCCACTCCAAAACATCACGCTGAAACAAAATATTTGTAATCAAGCTTTAAAACCCAAAAAGCTTATGTGTATAAAACCTTCACACAATGATATGGAACAATGATTTAGAAAGTTGAAATCGAACATACCATGTAATTTTTGTTGTTGTGAATCATCAATCTGATCTACGAAAACCACAAATGTAATGATAATCATATATTTTCAGGGTCTTATTTCAATAAACAATTCACTGAACGATTAATTCACGATTACATAAAGAAAATATATAAAATGAGAAATACTAACGAAAAAGAAACACATCTTGAAATCAAAGATGATATATATCGTGGCTTTGGAATCAATTTTTTTGAGTGAAGATTGAAAAAAGACACTTCAAATCAAAATCACATACATTGATTAACAACGATTTTGATTTTGTTTTTGTTGATGGAACCCTAACCCTAATATTATGTGTTTGAAATTATTAAGGTTTTGGGTTTAGTTTTATGATCGTGGCTTTAATTTAGGGGATCTTAAATTTGGAAATGCCGAGTGAAAAGGGAGTCAGTTTTGGATTTGAATGAAAAGATCTTTAAATATAGTGTTTTAAAATATGTGTGCGAATATATTAATTTGGTTTTTGGTAGCAGATCACAACCAATAGCTTGTTCCACTGGTTGAGGCGCTTGTCTCTCTACTTCAAGACCCGAGTTCAAATCTTGCATGCTGGAATATTTTTTTTATTATGTAACCGAATGTAGTGCCATGGTGGCATTTCCACCTCATCATAGGATGCGCCATGTCAACATTTAAATGCCTAGTCAGCATTAATGACGTGGCATGTGTAGTCCCATATATATGTATAGATATATATATATATATATATATATATATATATATATATATATATATATATATATATATATATATATATATATATATATATATATATATATATATATATATAGAGTATGGTTATTGTAAAAGAGAGTTATGGTAAAAGGATAGGAAGTGATCACAACCATTTGATCAATTAAATGAATGGCTAGATCTAATAAAGAAACATTTTACAAAATATAAAAATCGATGGTGCATAGTGTATTCTTTATTGATTATAAGGGTATCAATGTCTTTCGTAATGAGCATTAATTAGATATTATGCTAATTCAAGTTTTACATTCAATTCTTTTAATGACCATGCAACGTTTTTTTCTATCATCATTTTTTAAATTAAAATTAGCATCAAAAGGTATTTATTTTGTACTAAAAAACAAGAAATGGGATGCGCATATTTAAATCTTGGTAAATTAGCACTTGATTACATAGCTAAAAATACAATAATACAAGAAAACAAGATATTAACATACAACTTTGTGTGTCAAAAAACTTAGTATGTCAAAAAACTTGGTGTGTCACAAAAATTATATCATGAAAATCAAGGTGTGAAAAATATTAAGTGTGTCGACAAATTTAATGTGTCACTTGAAATGTATCATCAAACTAAGTGTGTCACTTAAATATATCATGACATCTTGTGTGTCAAAATATAATGTGTCACTTAATGTGTTTCATGAAACTATGCCATTCACATATATATGTCATTTATGAGACATTAGTTTTTTACTATTGCTTAGCTGAAAATACTAGAACATAGTTTTCTTATATTAATCCATTATTTTGTGTGTCAAAAATTTAGTGTCGCACCTTGAAATTGTATCATGAATCAAGTGTGTCAAAAAAATGTCAATAAAATAGTGTGTCACTTGTAACATAAAGTATAAAACTAAGTGTGTCAAATAACTTAGTGTGTCACTTAAAATATATCATATTAGCACATCATTTTACGAGAGTGATACAACCATTATACACATTTACTAATATTGACACATCCTCACATCCTTGCATATATTGACACACTTGATACACTTCCTTAAACATATTGACACATCTTTTTAACGAGAGTGATAATATACATTGGAACACTTGACACACACTTATTAATGTTGACAAACTTGATATTAACAAGGAAAAAAATATTGACACACCTACACTTTTGTTAACATGTATTAATACAGTTGTTTAACAAATCCAAACATTTGAGTTGTTTATGATTTAACCTCTAACGTCAACAAAGTGAAACATTTGTGTCATTATTAAATTTCATGAATCATGTACTAGAGAGAGCAATGAAGTAACGAGCAATGCTTTTTTAAAATGTGAAACTAAATATTAAAAGTTCTTAATGCAATAAAAGAGTTACAAAAAGTACTAATTTCAATTTTAATGCATAAGAGATTAAATACCTATAATACCCTTAATACCTCATTATCAAATGTTACATTTTCTACCCTTTTTACCCTTTTTATCTTTACATACTTTCTATTTGATCCAACCTCTATATATATATATATATATATTAAATAAAACTTACGAAGATAAGTACTGTTTTTAAAACAATAACAAACGTATCATTAAAGTCACCAGATTTAAATTAATACTAAAATAACAAATTAAGAAACTATATCGTCATATGCAATTAAAAAATTATTAATGAGCATTAGAATCAACATATATTTATTCGGTAAAATAAATATAGAATAAAATATTTTTTCCTTTCATTCATATTAGATTGTCAATATTCCCATTAAAGTCATTTATTTAACTTCAACTACCTGTATTTTTAAATTTTTTATTTTGATGATAGAAATTCAAAAGTTTTAAATTAATTTGTCTTATATTTTTTCTTTTCATCAAAAACAACTAAATAAGCAAATCAACATTAATTGGTTAGTTCTCTTATTACATAAGAGGTTATTTACATAAGAAACAAATAAATAAATCATCAACATTAACTTGTTGTATCAAAAACTAACCATAACCAAACCCACACCAGCATACTAAACAACAAATTGATAACAACAATGACAACCCTTTCATTCCATGTCCCAACATCTTAGATAATAAGTTAATCAACAAAAACAAAAACAAACAAATAATTTATCACAAAAAAACACGCTAACGTAAGAAACTAACATATAATCTAAAAATTGTTTTAAAAGTATATGCTTATTATATACATATCTTTCACAATACCAATTGTCATAAGAAAATTTTTGTTCACAGTGATCGTTTACTTCTTCTGAGGAGTTGTCTCCAACAATATTGTAGCCAAAATTCATAACTTGTTGATTATTATCAACAACATGTTCATAGTCAATCCTATCCGAGTATGAGTCATTGTCCTCATCAGTTATCTCAGCATATGACTCCTCATCTTCTACCACTGGAATATGTGTATGCCATGGACCCAGATCACGCATTTATTCCCTCTCAAACCAAGTATATGGACTGTTAAAAACTGGACCATAACAAATATGACTTATGTACAGATCAATCACATGTTCATTGTTTTCAAGGCTTATCAAAACCTGAAGATCATTTTCTTTTTCAAAAGGCATAAGACTACCGTCTTCCGAAAACACTACTTGTTTTCCACGAACTCTATAATACAACTTCTCAAGTACGTTATATTTAGTGAGGTTTGTTGTAATCCAATCTTCAACAAAACTCAAACTTATGTACCATACTTCTATTGATGGTAATTTTATTTCATCACCACCCCAATAAAAACTGTGGATCCTATCAGTTATGATCCTTCCACCATAATGAATGCATACATTTAACATTCTTGATGCAAGCTCGACATGGATACTGTTTTTTATAACAATACGTCAAATATAGGGTATATGGCATATATAATAAAAAAATATAGATTATAACTTACTTGTTGGGTCGATAATTGTGGTCGCTGTCAAATTAAACCTGGAAATTCAGAACACATTGTGCAATGAACGTAGTTACACATGCTTTGGTTTTGAGTTTTGGATTAAATCTTGTTTAATTTGTTGTGTTTTATAGATTTGAAAAGTCCTTTTGTATTATCGTTTGTGATAAATGCTAAAGTCTGTTTGTAAAACCTGTAAGTATTTAATATTATTTTAAATAACGACCATGAGAATCATAATTATATTGCAAGAAAAGTATTGTCTAAAATATAGTATGCAACAACGTCTTCCCACATCAGTTATATGAATCAGAGGCATATTCAGAAATCAGTTATATGCATGAGAATTATTTAATCAAAAATCAGATACATACAATCAAATTAAAAAATGTAATGTAACCATCAAATGGTAAAAACGGTTTTGTAAAACCGTTAATTATTTAATATTATTTTAAATAACAACAATCAGAAACATAAATATATTGAAATAAATATATTGACAAAAATATAAGATGTAACAACGTATTCAGAAAACAGTTGTATACATAAGAATCAATTAATAAGAAATCATAGACAATCAGAATTAGAAGTATATTGTAAAAACATATTTACTAAAATATAAGATGTAACAACGACTTCAAAAATCAGCTATATACATCAGAATCTTTTAGACAGAAGTTATATACATACAATCTAATTAAAATATATAATGTAAACATTAAATTTATTCAGTTGAAACGTTCGATGAACAATTAGAATCATAATTTTATATTGCAAGAAAAGTATTGTCTAAAATATAATATGCAACAACATTTTCCCACATCAGTTATATGAATCAGAGACCTATACATATAATCTAATTAAAATATATAATGTAAACATTAAATTTATTCAATTCATATATTCAATGAAAAAATAAAAACATTTACTTGAAAATGATCAATTCAAATACTAAGCGGTTTTTTCCCTTCAGACACACCCTCGTCAGAAATAGCAAAATATCTTTTTTGTACTCCATTCTGACCTTCTTAACCCTAATTTTGAATAAATCATCTGTCATTTTAAGAATCTCAAACTCATTATCATGGTCATCCTGCAAACTGTAAAAAAAGAAAATTTTTAAATAAATATGAATAATATTATTTATCATGTTAGAATATTTAAAACAAATAGTTTTACTTGTATTTATAGATCTGATTATGTGCAACATCTGTGTTGGTGAGCAAACTTATTTTAGGAACAGAATACGAATCCAACATGACATAAACTGCATGTAATTCATACTTTCTAGTAAAGTTAAATCCTCTAATTTCAAAGTAATATATAATTGAATAATATGTTAATTAATTATCGCAATGACTTACACAACATGTACCATGTTCTGACATGATAAAAGATAGATAAAATAATTGGTTTGGAATTGTCACATATCTATACAAATCAACAACAAAAAATATCAACATAGTAATAATTTTAACAAACGTGTTATTAGCTTCTTACCTCAAATCTTGTGGCAGGAAATTCTAAACATAATTTAAGATCGTTTTCAGATTCAAAACCTTTATAGTAAACTATGTGAAACACACAACACAAATTAAATGCAAACTAATAACCAATATCAAATATAACTCAAATGTCTGCACTCACCAGACATGCCATCAACATCAGAAACTGAAATCATGAAAATGGTTTTGCCTGGGATAAGAAAACGAAAGCACAAGGGTTAGAAGACCAATGAAAGATGAGCAGCCACATTCGGCGAGTATATATAGGCTCGGGATTAGGGTTTCGCAACCGTAGCCCAACAGATAACGCAATTCAAATATAGAAAAAATATCGATTAGGATAAGAATCGTTTTTAAAACCTTCTAGAACGTGTCTCTCATATTTGGAAACACGTCTCTTATACGCCTAAGAATTCCACGACACCAAAGTTTCAAAAAACATACCCGGTTTTTCAAAGGTTTTTTTATTTGCGTTTTCGGCACGTTTATGTTTGGGGAGCCTATTAGAAAACACCTAAAACCGGCCGAGTTTTTCTCAATTAAAAACTCAATTAACCAGAGGGCTCGATTTTGTAATTGAGTCTTCTCATTGATTAATCGATCCCTCGATTTTGCCTAAAGTGAGTTCTCATTTAATATAAAAAATTATATATAAAAGACTTTGAAGATAACTTGAGTGGGAATACTAGACCTATATTGCATCACCTATAACATAATTTAAGGAATAATGGTCCAAGATGTAAGCAACTTGACACCTTCCTTTTGACACCTTCCTTTTGACTTTAGGATGCAACGTGTAAACATTCAACCATGCATTTTGGTACTAGTACAGAGCTTCCATTCTAGAAGCAATTATTTAACGTTAAAAATGCTGCATTTTATAATTACAAGCACGTTCATATATGCCATGTTACAAACAAATATTTGTTGGAAGTAGTAGAGAAAACAAAAGCAGATCTTATTAAACAATGTAAGAAACAATATATTCCATTTTACAAATGAATATAACTTGTTGGAACTAGTAGAGAAAATAAAAGCAGCTCTTTCAACGTATGAATTAACTCTCGCTTATAGGAAGAAACTTACCAAAGAAACACAGTCCACAAATAAGGACCCGAAGCAGCAGTACCTTCTAACATAACTAAGTTTTTTTTGTTTCGTGTTTGATTAAATGCATGACCGTAAAACCTCAACCGATCAGGTCATTAATAAGTTTTAGAATTCATATACAAACAATATAAGACATTATATATAATACCACACCTTCATATTTGTTCATAGTTGATAAAAATGAATAACCAAAATATTACAACAATAAATGATTATTGTTATAAAATATCGTTGCTATTCACGGGTACTCGTCTAGTACTATTAAATTTTATTTATTTTATTTATTTATTTATTTATTTTTTAATCATCTTCTATTAGTCAGAACCTTTTAATTGGTTATATGCATTTTTTCCATGAAATGTGAACAACACCTTTGAATTCTACAAAGCTTTCCAACACGCCTAATTTTAAAATTCCAATTCAAATCATCTTTGGAAAAAAGGGTGCATGTTTCTATCTCTACTTGGGTTTCAAATTAAAATACATTCTTTGCGAGTCATATTTTCTCTCTATTTTGAAAGTGCAAGAATTTTTTTTCTTCTTCATTTGAAGATACCGATGATAACAAGCTTTTTATTTATTATTTATCAGTTTCAGATTATGTTAAGGTGTGATTGGTGCAAAACCGTCAAGTTTTCACTATGCAGTTTCCAAACTAGCTATACTCTGTGAATGACCAAAAGTAAGGAACTTAAAATGCTCAAACACCAAATGCAATTTAGATCGGGGAGAATACAAAGGATTCCCGGTGCGTTAAGTCCCACGGAGGATGACTGGTGTTTAACACAATCAGATGTCGAATAATCACTAAGGATAGTGATCAGTAAGGATTTTGAGTTATTTTATAAATTACAGGGGCTTAAATGCAAATTAAAGGAAATTAAAAAGATAAACTATCTTAAATAAACGCTATCACTAATTTTAAACTGATGTTTTTGATTTTTTCTATTACAAATTTAAATCTAAAAACTACGTGGCGTACAACTAAAATGTGAAAACCTGTGAACCAGCGCATATTAATCCTAAAAAATATGAAAATGATATTTTTACAAACCTAATGATAAAAGAAAATTTTAAGAAAAAGAAAATTATTTTTATAACTATTAAATTAATTATTATTAATTAGAAACTATTTTTAACTATTTAATAATAACCTAAAATACAAGAAAATATGAAATAAAGCTAGAAAAATAAAATTATGACTTGGAAAAATCTAAAATAACTAAAAAGAATTTTCAAAACTATTTTTATATTTTTCTGATTATTTTTCTATTTTTTATGAATTTTAAACTATTTAAAACTAATTAAATTACTAAAAATTACAAATTAAACTATGAAAAATCTGGAAAATTAATTTTTTTACTTTTTATATTTATCTTAACCTAAGAAAATTGAAAACTTAATTTTTTAAACTTTTTCTGAATTAATTGTATTAAAAGCTAATTAAATAATCCTAAAAACTGTTTTAAATTGAGAAAAATAGCAAACTGTTATGGAAAAATATGAAAAATTCAGGAAAACTCTAAATTAATATACTGGATCTAGGAAAAATATAAAAACAGGTGCTTGTGTGGAGGAAAATGCAACTGCAATTGTAAGTGCTTATGTAATAAGCACTTGGAATAATCACAAGGTTCAAACCAAAGCACCACACTTTCACAGAAGCTCTAATAAGCTATAAGTACTTTAAAACAACAAATTACAAATGACCTTGACCTCTGAATTGCAACTGCTTGTGATTTGATTTATTTGAGTTAAGATGCCAAAGCATTTTTGGTGCTACTTGGAGACTGGAAAATAAGCACTTAAACAAGTCCAAACTCAAAACCAATTGTTGGAGTCTAAACTAGACCTAGCTAGGTACCTTCAAACCAAAAACCAAAATTTCTAGAGAAGCTCGATGAGCTCGGACAAGCTCTGCAGAGTTGGGAAAACTTTTGATTCACCGAAGTGCTATGAAGAGGCATATAAGCCTTTTTGACAAGCTCTTTTGAGACTTGAGAAAAATTTCTAAAAATCTATAAAATTTATAATAAGTAACTTGACCAACGAAGTTTTATAACCCGAGTTTCACTTAATTTGACCCGAATGAGTCTATTAAAAATCACCCTAGGTTGGTGAAAAACTGGTTTTACCTTTTGATTTTTAATGGTTTTATCAATTTTGACTTGTATGAACTTTAATCCTAATTTGAAGGACTGAGATTGATGTTAAATGATAAGACAAACAAAATGTAAGAAATAACTAAGAATTTTAAACACAAGACAAGATTTTGCTTTCAATAAACTTCAATGCTTAAGAGCTTAGAACAGTTTTAATGTGAGTTTGACTTTTGAGCTAATGCAGTGACAAAATTAAGACAGATATGAGTTAAGTGAGCCTATTTGAGAGTGAGTATGCACATGTCAAGTGCAAACAAGAGCTCAAGCTCAGATATACATCGATCCAAACACCGATATTCAAACTGTTATGCAATTTTAAACTGACTAAACACCGAGCCCACTTGTTTTAACAATGATCAAACTAAGTTTATTTAACCTAAACACAACTTAATTACAATGATTTGAACTATAGATGACCACAAGTACCAACTCAAAACACAAAATGCAACCTAACAAAAATTGAAATGAGAAATAGGACTTACAAGGGTCCAAGCTTATGTTGCAGCTTAAACCAAACCAAACACTACCATTCTAAGTCAAGTCCAACCCAAATCCATCTCTGCAACACCCCATATCCATTTCCAAGCCTCTTGAACCAATTATGCTTCTTCAGTTGACTTATGTTGACTTTTTACCAACGTTACTTAAAACTGTTTTCCAAGCTTATCTCAAGCTATAATAAGCTTAGATAAGCTTGTTTGAATGATAAATAAGCTTATTGAAGCTTGGATGTTTAGCAAAGAAAACTTAAAATTGTAGACAAAGTGACTATAAAAATTGAAAACATAATAACACTTTGAATTAAAACTGAACTGAAGTTACAATGACTAAATGTATTAGTCTTAGTACAAATAAGCTTGAGATTACAGATTTTAAAAACTAATTAAGACATTTAAAGAAAATCGACATACAAGAATTTTAAAAACTAAGTACTCTACTTATTCTCTTGCCTTTCTTCCTCTTTTATGCCCAATTGACTTCCACTGTCCTTCTCTCGAGCCAATCCCACCTCTCTATTTGACCAATGGATGAGTTTTGAGTGATAGCAAAATGCTTTTATCATTTGGGGGAAAGCCTGTTTTGACTTGTAGCTCTGTATTTTATCAACTAGGGGGGGGGTGGCATTTAATGTGGTGGGTTGTGATGATGGGAGGGGGTGGTTGAGGAGAAGCATGATAAGTATGGGAGATGTTGAGTGTTTGCAGGCAACTCGGGAGAAGACAAGGAGTGAGGTGGCGGTAAAGCAAAGGGTTTGACTTTGGTTTGACCTGGGGGTCCAAAAAGAGAAAAGACAGGGGGGTCAAATGGGTAAGTGGCGTGGGTCAAAAAAGGTTTTGACAAGTCTGGTTTTAACTACAAGGACCAAAATTAAATTTTTGATATTTGAGGGACGAATTCTGCCATTTTTCCAAAGTTCTCACAAGGGTCACTTTTGACAAGTTTTAATAGTACAAGTACCATTTTTGACATTTTCAAATTCTCAAAGGACCATTTTTGCTTTTCAAAGTTCAGGACTTGTTGTAATTTGCAATTTTAAATCTTAAGGACCAATTTTGACAACTTAGGAATCCCTAGGGACTTGAAATGATATTTTTCTTTATTTTGTTTTACCAGGGACTGTTTTTGACAACTTTTGAAACTTGGGACTAAAACTCCAATTATGCAAACTTGATACGCTTTTCACCAGATTTTGATATTTTTGCATTTAAAACACATAAAACACTTATTTGTGATATTTTTATCATTTTGATGCATTTTTGAGTGTTTTCAGATGTTTTTGCAGTTTAATGGTACAAAAATGATGAGTATTTAGACACTCATCAATCCCCACACTAAGATATTGCTAGTCCCTAGCAATGTTTTGAGAAAAATTAATGGATTTCATCTCTTTACCAAAAAGCCATTACTTCTGGAGTAGCCAAATGTTTCAGTTCAAGTAAGAACCTTGGTACACCGATAACCAAATGATTTTGAGCAAATCACCAATTTTCAACGGATTTGATTTTCTTTACCGTAAGCCGCTTGCTTCTCGGACTAGCCAACTCTTAGATAAAATATCTTTGGTGAGTCGATTACCAATTATGGTTTTACCACTGCCTTTACCACAAGCCATAAACTTGCGGGCTAGCCAACTCTTCACTAATTAAAGATATATGAGTCGAATACCATATAATTTTGGGCAAATTGCAAGCCGTCAACGGATTTGAGATATCTTTACCAAGAGCCGTTTGCTCTTGGATTAGCCAATCCTTATGTATTAGACAGGCGGATTGATTACCATTTGTGAGTAAGTGAAACACTTACTCCAAAAAATTTTGGCCAAAAACGGGGAATTGCGGTATAATTACATGATAAAATTCGTGAGAATTCCCCCACACTAGAAATGAATATTGCCCTCAATATTCAAAGTACCGGCGGTTATGCCGAAACATAGAACTAAAAGGAAATACTACGCCATTATTTAGCAAGATTTTTTTTTTCATGAAACTCTTATATACACCAACAAGCATCTCCCACACTAGGGTGGTACACACACGGTGAAAACCCATAGCATGCTATGTTTTTGATTCCCGAGGCGCTAGCTTGACTCGATCCCCGCATTTATTGGTTCATGGGGAAAGTTTGTAGATCCGACAAACACAGAGGAATGTCCTCTCCACAATAATGCTTCAATCGATGACCATTCACTTTAAAGTTTGGACCATCGGGTTGAGATAACTCAATGGTGCCATAAGGATAAACCTTAGTGATAGTAAATGGACCGCACTAACGGATTTAGCTTTCCCAGAAAATCTTCAATCTTGAATTAAAAGAAGGACTCGATCACCAACGCTGAAAACGTGTTTTGATTTTAGAGTCATGAATCTTCTTTGTCTTTTCTTTGTAGATCAAAGATTTCTCGTATGCTTGATCACGGAGTTCATTTAATTCATTCATTTGAACTTTCCTGTGATCACCAAATATTCAATATCGGTTGGCATGCTTCAAGGCCCAAGATGCCTTGTGCTCAAGCTCAACCGCAGATGACACGCCTTCCGTACACAAGCTTATGAGTACACCGATGGGTGTTTTATAAGCTGTACAAAAGCCAGAAGAGGCCATCTAGCTTATCCCACCAAGAGGCACGGTTTTCGCCAACCGTCTCCGAATTCTTTTAATCCCTCGGTTGGAAACTTCCACTTGCCCACTTGTTTGGGGGGTGTACGCAGTAGAGAGACGGTGAGTTACACCATACTTTTGCATGACTCTATCAAACCGTCATTAAAATGCCACGATCACCGATTATAGCTCGTGGAGTTCCAAACCTAGCAAAAAGAGATTTTAAGAATTTCACAACAACTCGGGCATCGCTGGTAGGCAAAGCCTTAGCTTCAACCCATTTTGACAAATAGTCAACGGCCACGAGTATGTATTTGTTACCACGAGAAGAAGGAAATGGCCCCATAAAGTCAATGCCCCAGATGTCAAAAATCTCACACTTGAATGGCGCTGCGGCATTTCATTTCTTTGTGAGATATTCCGTGACGCGACAAGCCGCCGTGCTTTGACAAATTCGTGGGCATCCTTGTAAATTATGGGCCAATAAAACCTGAATCAAACACCTGGGTGTAGTTTGGGCTATGATGTCCCCAAGAGGTCCAAAGATGGCAAGCTTTGAGAATTTCAATAGCTTCCTGACCATATACACATCGCCTGATGACTTGATCCGCAAGAATTTTGAATAAGTAGGGGTCGCCCGAAATAATGTTTAACATCTTTGAAGAATTTGTTCTTTTGTTGGGTCGACATCCCTTTCACTATGAAGTTACCCGCATGGTAATTTGCAAAGTCAGAAACCATGGGTAGTAGAGTTTCCACGAAAAGAAACCGCATTGAGTGTCTTGAGAGGAAATGTTTCATTTATTTTTCTAAAACATCTTGGTGAGGGTTCTCTAATCCGACAGATGATCGCCACTGTTCTCTCCCTTTTTTATCACGATAATGATATCAAATCTTGAGAGGAGAACCCAACGTAGTAATCTCGGCTTTGCATCTTGTTTTGCAAAGAGATATTTGAGAGCCGAGTGATCCGTATACACCACGATTTGGTCAAGATGAGGTATGGTCGAAATTCTCAAACGCATACACCACAATATAATTTTTCAGTAGTGGTGTAATGGGTTTGAGTCAGCCATAGTTTCTTTCATGTGTAGTGGATCGGCTGGTAAAATCTTAGTTTTGCGTTGCCCCAAGACTGCACCGATAGCAAAATCACTTGCATCGCATATGAGCTCAAAGGGTAAATCCCGGCCGGGGCAACTAGAATGGGTGCTTCCGTAAGCTTTCTCTTTAGTGTTTCAAAAGCTTCGATGCACTCGGAGAGAAGATAAAAGGAGTTTCTTTTTCAAGAAGATGGGTCATAGGCCGAGCGATTTTAGAAAAATCTTGTATGAATCTACGATAAAACCCGGCATGACCTAGAAAACTCCTAATACCTTTGACGGTAGTAGGATGAGGCAGTTTAGCAATAACATCAAC
The DNA here is from genome assembly GCA_910596185.1 of Chrysanthemum makinoi. NCBI lineage: Eukaryota > Viridiplantae > Streptophyta > Magnoliopsida > Asterales > Asteraceae > Chrysanthemum > Chrysanthemum makinoi. Next base: position 135,681,915 of record OU343216.1, read on the forward strand.
TTTTGCTCTATCTACCTCAATCTCGCTTTTTGAAATTTTATGGCCCAGGACTATGCCTTCTTTGACCATAAAGTGGCTTTTCTCCCAATTTAGACAAAGATTGGTGTCTTCACACCGTTTGAGCATTTTATCTAAATGGGAGAGACATGTTTGAAATGAATCCCCAATGACCGAAAAGTCATCCATAAACACCTCCATTGTTTCCCCGATCATGTCGTGGAAAATGGCCATCATACATCGCGGAACGCAGTGAGCATTACATAGCCAAAAGGCATACGCTTGTAGGCAAAAGTTCCGTATGGGCGGTGTGAATGTGGTTTTATCTTGATCCTTGGATCAATGGGGATCTGAACGTAACCCGAGAAACCATCAAGGAAACAATAGTATTCATTCCCTGCTAATCTCTCAAGCATTTGGTCCATGAAGGGTAGAGAAAAATGGTCTTTACGGGTGGCTTCATTCAACTTACGATAGTCAATACACACACGCCATCCCGTAACCAATCGAGTTGGAATTAACTCGTCATTTGTGACAACAGTTATGCCACCCTTTTAGAACACATGAATCGGCTAACCCAAGGACTATCTGAGATTGGGTAAATCAACTCGCATCAAGAAGTTTGATAACCTCTTGTTTGATAACATCATGGATTTTTGGATTCACCCTTCTCTCGATGTTGAACTGCCGCTTGAAGTCATCCTCCATCAAGATTTTGTGAGTACAAAACTCGTGGTTGATACCCTTAATATCGGAGAGTTTCCAAGCAATTGCTTGTTTGTGTGACTTCAAGACCTTTATGAGAGCAATATTTTCATCTTTACTCAAATCTCGAGCAATAATGACGGGCAATTTATCATCACCTTCAAGAAATGCATACTCGAGATGAGGCGGTAAGTCCTTAAGTTCGACTTCAGAAATTCTTCGTTTTCAACCGACTTGACTTCCTTGTTATGAAGCTCGACTGGGAGGGAGGGAGGAGAAGTGTCCTGATTTAACAACTTCAAGAATAAGAATATCTCCCTCCGGATTAATCTCATGGTGATTAATCTCTTCACGAATTGCATCACTAGTGTGAGGGGTTGATGAGTGATCATATTTAAGCAATTTCTCAATGAGAAGTATGTCCCCCTCGATGTCAATTGGAGCGTGATCAATTTCCCATGGAAAGTAATCACTAGCCAAGTATGCTTCAATCTCTTCCAAGATGAAGTCACTTGCCTCAAACGGAGTGAGAGAAGGAGTAGAATTGGCTATGATAGGTTGAGAAGATGTGGTGGGATCCCCACTCACGGAATTATGAGAATAACCAAGAACTTCGAGTACTCTTCGAAGCAACATCAATGATATCTATTCGTTAACCGACTCTCGAATCATAGTTTGCGGAGTACCCAAGTTTGATCAAGGTTAAAGGTGACAGTCATTACCAACACGTAATGTGATTTTTGCTCAAATACATCAATGAGAGCACGCCCGCTCGTGAATCCTCTTAACAATGAGAGGAACCGTGGATCAGATCGAAATCAACAACTACAAAGTCACCGGAAATGGAACTTTCCTACTTTCACAAATACGCCCTCGGCAATTCCAAGAGGACGGGATATTGTACGATCTGCAAGCTCGAGAGTCATGCATGTAGGAGTAAGGTCCTGAAGAGAAAGTTTCTTCCATACTAATGAGGCATCGGTTTATGCTTGCACCAAGATCGGCTAAGGCAAAGCATTCAACCATTCCCGAAATACACAAGGTAAGAGGAATTTTCCAGATCTCCAAGCTTTTCGAAGCTTTCAAGATAACTGCAGAAAGCCTCGCTCAGAGGAGTTTTAGTCATTTCAAACAGTTTTTCCTTGTTGCTTAACATGTGTTTGAGAGTTGATGCAAATTTGGGCATCAACATGATAGCATCCGCAAAGCTTATGTCAAAATGTAGTTCTTGGAAAATTTGAAAAATTTGTCCATTTGATGACCGCTTTTCGCGGAGCTTTTGCTCATTCAAACGGATGGGTAAGGAATAGAAGTTTTGATTTAGGTTACCAACCGAGGTTCAAAACAACCTGGATTGGATTGGTTTCGACAACCTGAGGATGGACATTGCCGTACCCGTTATTAGTAGGAAGTTCCTTGTCCTTTGTCGCCTCAAGTTCACTTTCCACTACCTTCAGGAGAGAAGAAGAAGAGGTAGTAGGAATAGCGGGTCCATCATATGAAGTACCACTTCGGTTGTGATCGCTTTGCATCGCTCTGATTAGCGATCGTGTCGCTAGGTAAAGTACCTGAGCCCGAGGGTCGATCATTTAAAGATTTCTTTAATTCAGCGACCGACTGACCAACAACCTATTTGTCTCCTCTTGAGTCTTCGAATTGCTTTAAAAGCTCATGATGTTGATACAGAGGAGGTGAGGGATAATTTGAGGTCATATGTTTTGATTATGACCTTGTTGTTGAAAATTCCCTTGATTAGGATTCACATTTCCCTGAAATTGATTCCCTCGATTGAAATTGTTTTGATTAAGGTTTCCTTGATGTTGGAAACCTTGATTGGGTCCCGGATAGAAATTACCTTGGTTTTGATAACCTTGGTTCATTCTAGGTTGGTTTCTGATTCCTGTTAGGATTCTCGTTAAAACCGTGCCGGATAAGTGTTAGCACGGTAGTTTGTCGTTCTTTTGAGGACGGTATTGCTTACCTCCTTGATTTGAAGTACCGGCTATAGCATTAGCTTCAAACGGACTACCATCGGTGGCAAGATGCTTGTAGTATGCATGAGAACCACCACAAGTAACACAAACTTCAACTTTCTTCACTTCACCATATGATGGTGTCTGTGTGAAAGTGACTTTCTTTTGGTTAGCAAGAACCAAAGCTTGAACAATATCCGTGAGTTTGTCAATCTTAGCATCGGTGCTAGATGTACCTCACGGAGATGAAGTAGAAGGTCCAAAGATTAGACCGAGATTGATATGTCTTTGCTCGGAAAGGGCGGACCTCGGACTTGTTTTCAATTATTTGCAAGGCTTCTTTTGTGGTCTTGCTCAGAAATTACCTCCCGCGGAGGCATTTAAAGAGTCTTGGTCACCTTGGTGCAGACCATTGTAGAAAGTATCCATTTGCATTAACTCGTTAAAACCATGATGCGGACATTTCATGAGCAACTCTTTGTAACGATCCCATGCCCCCCGAATGATTCATCAAATCTCTGAGAAAATTTCATTATCTCATTCTTAAGACTTGTAGTTCGGGATGGAGGATAGAATTTTAACAAACTTGGTGACTAGATCTTCCCATGTCTCAATGGAACGAGGGGGTTGTTTCTCAAGCCAATTCCGGCTTGTCCCTCTAGAGAAAATGGGAAACGTAAGAAGCTTGATAGCTGCATGTGGGACATTCTTGTACTTGATGGTAGATGCAATCTTGTTAAACCATCGAATGTGCGCATGAGGATCATCCCGCTCAAAACCATAGAATTGGCTTTGGGTTACAAGATTAAGCAACCCGTTTTGAGCTCAAAAGTCTCACCACGATGGGACAACAATAGCAGCTCCGTAACCCTCGATGGGTGCTTGGAGAAGCTCATTCATCGGCTTGTCTCTCGCCATTACGCAGGTGGTGTGGTGGTAGACGCTCTCAGCCACGGGGAGCGAACGTCCTCTACGCCTACGAGGAATCTTGCCAAGCTCGAAAGTGGACTTGTAGAGTGAAGAACGAAGCGCATGCACTAAGTATATAAAATCAATTTTCAAAACAAATGAGGCAAAACGACAAGTGAACTTAACCAATAATCACAAATGAAATGGCTTCTTTGAAAAAGGTACACCAAATCACAAGGACACAAAGGCAAGTTTTAAATCTGATGTTCGGGAACTTATTATGGTCACACCCCGCTAGTAGGTGTACTTTGATTTGCGGTGGTTGATTTTATGTATATATTAAGTACCACCGAAAAGACGAGGTATGATTTGTGCAAAGGGTTTAAAACTTTTGGACAATATTTTTGTATCGCCTCGTTTAACCAAATCGTATTTTAAGAATCACTTTAAAGAAACACAAGCTAGAAAACGCACGATTGTTTTGTTGTTTTATATTTTTTGGTGTTTTTAACACTTTAGGAAAAGTGTTAATGAACTTTTTGATTTTATATTTAACTTTACAAAAACTGTTTACAAACTGGTGGTATATGCAAGTACGGTTCAAAAATGCTTAGAACACGCTTACAAATCCCCGCAATGCCAAAATTTGATCGGTGCAAAACCGTCAAGTTTTCTCACGCAAGCTAGCCACTTGTGAATGGCCAACCGTAAGAACTTAAAATGCTCAAACACCAAATGCAATTTAGATCAGAGAATACAGGGATTCCCGTCGTTAAGTCCCACGGAGGATGACCGTGTTTAACACAATCGATGTCTAATAATCACTAAGGATAGTGATCGTAAGGATTTTGAGTTATTTTATAAATTACATGGGCTAAAATGCAAATTAAAGGAAATTAAAAAGATAAACTATCTTAAATAAACGCTATCACTATTTTAAACTGATGTTTTGATTTTATGTTTTACAAACTTAAATTAAAACTACTAACGCATAAACTAAAATTAAATGAACAAATATAATCCTAAAAATATGAAATTGATATTTTTACAAACCTAATGATAAAATAAAATTTTAAGAAAAAGAAAATTATTTTTATAACTATTAAATTAATTATTATTAATTAAAACTATTTTTAACTATTTAATAATAACCTAAAATACAAGAAAATAGGAAATAAAGCTAGAAAAATAAAATTATGACTTGGAAAAATCTAAAATAACTAAAAAGAATTTTCAAAACTATTTTAATATTTTTCTGATTATTTTTCTATTTTTATGAATTTTAAACTATTTAAAACTAATTAAATTACTAAAAATTACAAATTAAACTATGAAAAATCTGAAAATTAATTTTTACTTTTTATATTTATCTTAACCTAAGAAAAATGAAAAATTATTTTTTTGAACTTTTTCTTAATTAATTGTATTAAAAGCTAATTAAATAACCTAAAACTGCTTTTAAATTAAGAAAAATAGCAAATGTTATGGAAAATATGAAAAATTCAGGAAAACTCTAAATTAATATATATGAATCTAAGAAAAATAGAAAAACATGGGCTTGTGTGAAGGAAAATGAATCAGAATTGTAAGTGCTTATGAATAAGCACTTGAATAAGCACAAGGTTCAAACCAAAGACCACACTTCACACAGAAGCTCTAATAATAAGCTATAAGTACTTTAAAACAAACAAATTACAAATGACCTTGACCTCTGAATTGCAATCACAGGATTTGATTTATTTGAGTTAAGATGCCAAAAGATTTTGGTGCTACTTGAGCTGAAAATAAGCACTTAAATAAGTCCAAACTCAAAACCAATTGTTGGAGTCTAAACTAGACCTCAAGCTAGGTGCCTTCAAACCAAAAACCAGCCCTAGAGAAGCTCGATGAGCTCGACAAGCTCTCAAAAGAGTTGAGAAAACTCAAGATTCACTCGAGTGCTATGAACAGGCATATAAGCCTTTTGACAAGCTCTTTGAGACTTGAGAAAATTCTAAAATCTATAAAATTTATAATAAGTAACTTGACCAACTGAAGTTTTATAACCCAAAGTTTCAATTTATTTGACCCAAGAATGAGTCTATTAAAATCACCCTAGGTTGGGTGAAAAACCGGTTTTACCTTTTTGACTTTTAACAGCTTTTATCAATTTGACTTGTATGAACTTTAATCCTAATTTGAAGGACTGAGATTGATGTTAAATGATAAGACAAACACAATGTAAGCAATAACTAAGAATTTTAAACACAAGACAAGATTTTGCTTTCAATAAACTTCAACAGTTAAGAGCTTAGAACAGTTTTAATGTGAGTTTGACTTTGAGCTAATGCGTGACAAAATTAAGATGATATGAGTTAAGTGAGCCTATTTGAGAGTGAGTATGCACATGTCAAGTGCAAACAAGAGCTAAGCTCCTCAAAGATACATCCATCCAAACACCGATATTCAAACTGTTATGCAATTTTAAACTATCAAACACTGAGCTCCACTTGTTTTAATGATCAAACTAAGTTTATTTAACCTAAACACAACTTAATTAACAGATTTGAACTATAGATGACCACAAGTACCAACTCAAACACAAAATGCAAACCTAACAAAAATTGAAATGAGAAAAAGACTTACAAGGGTCCAAGCTTATGTGTAGCCTTAAACCAAACCAAACACTACCATTCTAAGTCAAGTCCAACCCAAATCCATCTCTAAACACCCTATATCCATTTCCAAGCCTGCTTGAACCAATTATGCTTCTTTTCGTTGACTTATGTTGACTTTTACCAACGTTACTTAAAACTGAATTTCCAAGCTTATCTCAAGCTATAATAAGCTTAGATAAGCTTGTTTGAATGATAAATGCTTATGAAGCTTGGATGTTTAGCAAAGAAACTGAAATTGCAACAAAGTGACTATAAAAATTGAAAACATAATAACACTTTGAATTAAAACTGAAACTGAAGTTACAATGACTAAATGTCTTAGTCTTAGTACAAATAAGCTTGAGATTACAGATTTAAAAACTAATAAGACATTTAAAGAAAAATCGACATACAAGAATTTTAAAACTAAGTACTACTTCTTCTCTTTGCCTTTTCTTCCTTTATGCTCCAATTGACTTCCACGTGTCCTTCTCGAGCCAATCCCACCCTCATTTGACCAATGGATGAGTTTTTTGTTTATGCTTTTATCATTTTAGCGGAAAGCCTTTGACTTGTAGCTCAGATTTTATCAACTAGGGGGGGTGGCATTTAATGTGGTGGGTTGTGATGATGAGGGGGGTGGTTTGAGGAGAAAAGGTGATGGGATAAGTATGTGGAGATGTCAGTGGCTCGCAGTAACCGGAGAAGATGTAGGAGGAGGTGGTGCAAAGAAAGGGTTTGACTTTGGTTTGACCTGGTCCAAAAAAGAGAAAAGACAGGGGTCAAATTGGTAGCTGCGGTGGGGTCAAAACCGTTTGACAAGTCTTGGTTTTAACTACAAGGACCAAAATCAATTTTTGATATTTGAGGGACCAACCGCCATTTTCCAAAGTTCTCACGAGGGTCACTTTTGACAAGTTTTAATAGTACAAGTACCATTTTTGACATTTTCAAATTCTCAAAGGACCATTTTTGCCAAATTTCAAAGTTTAGGGACCTAAGTTGTAAATTTGCAATTTTTAAATCTCAAGGACTAATTTTGACAACTTAAGAATCCTGGACTTGAAATGATATTTTTCTTTATTTTGTTTTACAGTGGACTGTTTTTGACAACTTTGAAACTGGACTAAAACGCCAATTATGCAAACTTGATAACGCTTTTCACCGATTTTGATATTTTTGCTTCTAAAACACATAAAACACTTATTTGTGATATTTTTATCATTTTGATGCATTTGAAAGTGTTTTCAGATGTTTTTGCAGCTTAAATGGTACAAAAATGATGAGTATTTAGACACTCATCAATCCCCACACTAAGATATTGCTAGTCCCTAGCAATGTTTTAGGAAAAATTAATGGATTTCATCTTTACCAAAGCCATTACTCGAGTAGCCAAATGTTTCAGTTCAAGTAAGAACCTTGGTACACCGATAACCAAATGATTTTGAGCAAATCACCAACTTTCAACGGATTTGATTTGTCTTACCGTAAGCCGCTTGCTTCTGGACTAGCCAACTCTTAGATAAAATATCTTTGGTGAGTCGATACCAATTATGGTTTTTCCACTGCCTTTACCACAAGCCATAAACTTGCGGCTAGCCAACTCTTCACTAATTAAAGATATGGTGAAATAACACCATACAATTTTGGGCAAATTGCAAGCCGTCATCGGATTTGAGATATCTTTACCAAGAGCCGCTCCTCGATTAGCCAATCTTTATATGGGTTAGACATGGCGGATTGATTACCATTTGTGAGTAAGTGAAACACATACCCAAAAAAAAAATTTGGCAAAAACGGGAATTGCGGTATAATTACATGATAAAATTCGTGAGAATTCACCCCCCACACTAGAAATGAATATTGCCCTCAATATGCAAAGTAACGTTATGCCAAACATGAACGAAAAGGGAAATACTACGCCATTATTTAGCAAGATTTTTTTTTTTTTTTCATGAACTCTTATATAAAATGGGTGGGGCATCTCCCCACACTAGGTGGTACACACGGGTGAAAACCCATGTAGCATGCTACTGTTTTTGATTCCCGAGTCGCTAGCTTGACTCGATCCCCGCATTTATTGGTTCATGGGGAAAGTTTGGAGATCCGGGACAACCACAGGAGGAATGTCCTCTCCAAAATAGTGCTTCAATCGATGACCATTCACTTTAATGTTTGGACCATCGGGTTGAGATAACTCAATGGTGCCATAAGGATAAACCTTAGTGATAGTAAATGGACCGCACAACGGATTTAAGCTTTCCCGGAGAAAATCTTCTTCAATCTTGAATTGAAAAGAAGGACTCGATCACCAACGCTGAAAACGCGGTTCTTGATTTTAGAGTCATGAATCTTCTTTGTCTTTTTCTTGTAGATCAAAGAGTTCTCGTATGCTTGATCACGGAGTTCATTTAATTCATTCATTTGAACTTTCCCGTGATCACCAAATGTCCTCAATATCGGTTGGCATGCTTCAAGGCCCAGATGCCTTGTGCTCAAGCTCAACCGCAGATGACACGCCTTCCTCGCATACAAGCTTGTATGGAGTACACCATGGGTGTTTTATAAGCTGTACGAAAAGCCCAGAGGCCATCCTATTTTATCCACCAAGATGCACGATTTTCGCCACCATCCTCCCTAATTCTTTTTAATCCCCCGGTTGGAAACTTCCACTTGCCCACTTGTTTGGGGGTGGTACGCAGTAGAGACACGGTGAGTTACACCATACTTTTGCATGACTCTATCAAACTGGTCATTGCAAAATGCTGCACTCACGCATCACCGATTATAGCTCGTGGAGTTCCAAACCTAGCAAAAGGATTTCAAGAATTTCACAACAACCGGCATCGCTGGTAGGCAAAGCCTTAGCTTCAACCCATTTTGACAAATAGTCAACGGCCACGAGTATGTATTTGTTAACAAGGAAGAAGAAAGAAATGGCCCCATAAAGTCAATGCCCGATGTCAAAATCTCACACACTTGAATGGCGCTTTGGCATTTCATTTCTTTGTGAGATATTCCCGACGCTGACAAGCCGCCACAGCCTTGACAAATTCGGCATCCTTGTAAATTGTGCAATAATAAACCCCTAATCAAACACCTTTTCGGTGTAGTGGGGCTATGATGTCCCCCAAGAGGTCCAAAGATGGCAAGCTTTGAGAATGTCAATAGCTTCCTGACCATATACACACACCGCCGGATGACTTGATCCAAGACGATTTTGAATAAGCGGGTCGCCCCGTAAATAATGTTTAACATCCTTGAAGAATTTGTTCTTCGGTTGGGTCGACATCCCTTTCACTATGAAGTTACCCGCATGGTAATTTGCAAAGTCAGCAAACCATGGGGTAGAAGAGTTTCACGAAAAGAAACCGCGATTGAGTGTCTCGAGAGGAAATGTTTCATTTATTTTTCTCTTCTAAAACATCTTGGTGAGGGTTCTCTAATCGACAGATGATCGCCAGCCGTGTTCTCACTTTTTATCACGTATGATGATATCAAACCTCGAGAGAAGGAGAACCTGGGAGCAATCCTTTGCATCTTGTTTTGCAAAGAGATATTTGAGAGCCGAAAGTGATCCGTGATACACCACGATTTGGTCAAGATGAGGTATGGTCGAAATTTCAAACGCATACAACCGCTAATAATTTTTTTTCGTAGTGGTGTAATGGGTTTGAGCTTCACCATAGTTTTGCTTATGAGGATAGGCCGAAAATGCTTGGTTTTATGCTGCTCCCAAGACGCACCGATAGCAAAATCACTTGCATCCATTACGAGCTCAAAGGGTAAATCCCAAGTACTAGAATGGGTGCTTCCGTAAGCTTTTCCTTTAGTGTTTCAAAAGCTTCGATGCACTCGTGAGAGAAGATAAAAGGAGCTTTTTAGAAGATGGGTCATAGGCCGAAATGCATTTTAGAAAAATCTCGTGATGAATCTAATGATAAAACCCAAGATGACCTAGAAAACTCCTAATACCTTTGACGGTAGTAGGATGAGGGGCTTAGCAATAACATCAACTTTTGCTCTATCTACCTCAATCCCGTTCATTGAAATTTTATGGCCAAGGACTATGCCTTCTTTGACCATAAAGTGGCTTTTCTCCCAATTTAGACAAAGATTGGTGTCTTCACACCGCTTGAGCATTTTATCTAAATGGGAGAGACATGTTTGAAAATAATCCCCAATGACCGAGAAGTCATCCATAAACACCTCCATTGTTTCCCCGATCATGTCGTGGAAAATGGCCATCATACATCGCCGAACGCCGAGCATTACATAGCCAAAAGGCATACGCTTGTAGGCAAAAGTTCCGCGATGGGCGTGTGAATGTAGTTTTATCTTGATCCTTGGATCAATGGGGATCGAAAGTAACCCGAGAAACCATCAAGGAAACAATAGTATTCGCTCCTCGCTAATCTCTCAAGCATTTGGTCCATAAAGGGTAGAGGAAAATGGTCTTTACGGTGGCTTCCTTCAACTTGCGATATAGTCAATACACACGCCATCCTAACCAATCGAAGTTGGAATTAACTCGCTTTCTTCATTTGTGACAACAGCTATGCCACCCTTTTAGGAACACAATGAATCGGCTAACCCAAGGACTATCCGAGATTGGGTAAATCAATCTCGCATCAAGAAGTTTGATAACCTCCCCGCTTGATAACATCATGGATTTTGGATTCACCCTTCTCGATGTTGAATCTGGCTTGAAGTCATCCTCCATCAAGATTTTGTGAGTACAAAACTCATGGTTGATACCCTTAATGTCGGAGAGTTTCCAAGCAATTGCTTGCTTGTGTGACTTCAAGACCTTTATGAGCAAATTTTTTCATCTTTACTCAAATCTCGAGCAATAATGACGGGCAATTTATCATCACCTTCAAGAAATGCATACTCAAGATGAGGCGGTAAGTCCTTAAGTTCGACTTCAGGAAATTCTTCAATTTTCTCTCAACCTGACACTTCCTTTGTTATGAAGCTCGACGGGAGGAGGGAGGAGAAGTGTCCCGATTTAACAATTCTCAAGAATAAGAATATCTCCTCCGGATTAATCTCATGGTGATTAATCCTTCGAATTGCATCACTAGTGTGAGGGGTTGATGAGTGATCATCTTTAAGCAATTTCTCAATGAGAAGTATGTCCCCTCGATGTCAATTGAGCGCGATCAATTTCCCATGGAATGTAATCACTAGCCAAGTATGCTTCAATCTCTTCCAAGATGAAGTCGCCTCAAACGGGAGCGAGAGAAGTAGAATTGGCTATGATAGGTTGAGAAGATGTGGTGGGATCCCCACTCACGGAATTATGAGAATAACCAAGAACTTCTTCGAGAGTACTCTTCGTAGCAACATCAATGATATCTATCTCGCTAACCTACTTTAATCATAATTTGCGGAGTACCTCGAGTTTGATCATTAAAGGTGATGTTTATACCAACACGTAATGTGATTTCTTGCTCAAATACATCAATGAGAGCACGCCCGCTCTCGTGAATCCTCTTCCAACAATGAGAGAGGAACCCGTGGATCAAGATCAAATCAACAACCACAAAGTCACCGAAAATGGAACTTTCCTACTTTCACAAATACGCCCTCGCAATGTCCAAGAGGACGGGATATTGTAATGATCTGCAAGCTCGAGAGTCATGCATGTAGGAGTAAGGTCCTAAGAGAAAGTTTCTTCCATATCAATGAGGCATCGTTTATGCTTGCACCAAGATCGGCTAAGGCAAAGCATTCAACCATTCCCCGAAATACACAAGGTAAAAGGAATTTTCCAGATCTCCAAGCTTTTCGAAGCTTTTTCAAGATAATCAGCAGAGCGCTCTTGTTCAGAGGAGTTTTAGCCATTTCAAACAGCTTTTCCTTGTTGCTTAACATGTGTTTGAGAGTTGATGCAAACTGGGGCATCAACATGATAGCATCCGCAAAGCTTATGTCAAAATGTAGTTCTTGGAAAATTTGAAAAATTTGTCCATTTGATGACCGCTTTTTCAAGGAGCTTTTGCTCATTCAAACGTGATGGGTAAGGAATAGAAGTTTTGGATTTGGGGTTACCAACCGGAGGTTCAAAACAACTCCAAGATTGGTATTTTGGTTTCGGACAACCCAGGATGGACATTGCCGGTTCCTCCAAGTATTAGTAGGAAGTTCCTTGTCCTTTGTCGCCAGTTCACTTTCCACTACCTTCGAGAGAAGAAGAAGAGGTAGTAGGAATAGCGGTCCATCATATGAAGTACCACTCGTTGTGACGCTTTGCATCGCCGGATTAGCGATCGTGTTGCTAGGTAAAGTACCCGAGCCCCAGGGTCATCATCATTTAAAGATTTCTTTAATTCAGCGATCCGACCCACCAACACCTGCTTGTCTCCTCTTGAGTCTTCATGAATTGCTTTAAAAGCTCATCGATGTTCCATACAGAGAGGCGGAGGATAATTTGAGGTCGTATGTTTTGATTATGACCTTGTTGTTGAAAAATTCCTTGATTAGGATTCATATTTCCCCAAATTGATTCCCTCGATTGAAATTGTTTTGATTAAGATTTCCTTGATATTGGAAACCTTGATTGGGTCCGAATAGAAATTCCTTGGTTTTGATAACCTTGGTTCATTCTAGGTTGGTTCCGATTCGTTAGGATTCCGTTAAAACCGGTGGTGCCCGATAAGTGTTAGCACAGTAATTTGGTTCATTTTGAGGACGGTATTGATTACCTCCTTGATTTGAAGTACCGGCTATAACATTAGCTTCAAAAGGACTACCATCGTGGCAAGACAGCTAGTATGCATGAGGAACACCACAAGTAACACAAACTTCAACTTTCTTCACTTCACCATATGATGGTGTTTGTGTGAAAGTGACTTTCTTTTGGTTAGCAAGAACCAAAGTTCTAATATCCATGAGTTTGTCAATCTTAGCATCGGTGCTAGATGTACCCACTGGAGATGAAGTAGAAGGTCCAAAGATAGGACCGAGATTGATATGTCTGTGCTCGGAAAGGGCGGACCTGGGACTTGTTTTCAATTATTTGCAAGGCTTCTTTGGTGGTCTTGCTCAGAAATTACCTCTCGCGAGGCATTTAAAGAGTCTTGTCACCTGGTGCACCATTTGTAGAAAGTATCCATTTGCATTAACTCGGTAAAACCATGATGCGCACACTATGAGCAACTCTTTGTAACGATCCCATGCCTCCCCTAATGATTCATCAAATCTCTGAGAAAATTTCATTATCTCATTCTTAAGACTTGTAGTTCGTGATGGAGGATAGAATTCGCAACAAACTTGTGACTAGATCTTCCCATGTCTCAATGGAACGAGGGGGTTGTTTCTCAAGCCAATTCCGGCTTGTCCCTCTAGAGAAAATGGGAAATGTAAGAAGCTTGATAGCTTAATGTGGGACATTCTTGTATTTGATGGTAGATGCAATCTTGTTAAACCATCGAATGTGTGCATGAGGATCATCCCGCTCAAAACCATAGAATTGGCTTTGGGTTACAAGATTAAGCAACCCGTTTTGAGCTCAAAGGTCTCGCCACGCATGGTCGGGACAACAATAGCATCTCCGAACCTCTCGTGGGTGCTTGGAGAAGCTCATTCATCGGCTTGTCTTCGCCATTACGGCAGGTGGTGTGGTGGTAGACGCTCCTCGCCACGGCAAGGAGCGTAACGCCCTACGCTCTACGAGGAATCTGCCAAGCTCTAAAGTGGACTTGTAGAGCCGAAGAACGAAAAGCATGCACTAAGTATTTAAAAATCAATTTTTTCAAAACAAATGTGAGGCAAAACGACAAGTGAACTTAACCAATAATCACAAATGAAATGGCTCTTTGAAAAAGGTAGTACACCAAATCACGGACACAAAGGCAAGTTTTAAACTGTTGTTCGAACTTATTATGGTCACACCCCAGCTAGTAGTGTAATCGTACTTGATTATGCTGTTGATTTTTATGTATATATTAAGTACCAATTAAAACGACGTGAGGTATGATTTACAGGCAAAGGGTTTAAAACTTTGGAAAATATTTTTGG
>OU343216.1:135696259-135717570 GCA_910596185.1 Chrysanthemum makinoi
TGAGCCTATTTGAGAGTGAGTATGCAAATGTCAAGTGCAAACAAGAGCTCAAGCTCAGTATACACATCTGATCCAAACATTGATATTCAAACTGTTATGCAATTTTAAACTGACTAAACACTGAGCCCACTTGTTTTAATGATCAAACTAAGTTTATTTAACCTAAACACAACTTAATTAACAGATTTGAACTATAGATGACCACAAGTACCAACTCAAACACAAAATGCAAACTGAACAAAAATTGGAAATGAGAAACAGACTTACAAGGGTCCAAGCTTATGTTGCAGCTTAAACCAAACCAAACACTACCATTCTAAGTCAAGTCCAACCCAAATCCATCTCTGCAACACCCCATATCCATTTCCAAGCCTGTTTGAACCAATTATGCTTCTTCAGTTGACTTATGTTGACTTTTTACCAACGTTACTTAAAACTGTTTTCCAAGCTTATCTCAAGCTATAATAAGCTTAGATAAGCTTGTTTGAATGATAAATAAGCTTATTGAAACTTGGATGTTTAGCAAAGAAAACTGAAATTGTAGACAGTGACTATAAAAATTGAAAACATAATAACACTTTGAATTAAAATGAAACGAGTTACAATGACTAAATGTCTTAGTCTTAGTACAAATAAGCTTGAGATTACAGATTTTAAAAACTAATTAAGACATTTAAAGAAAAACGACATACAAGAATTTTAAAAAACTAAGTACTACTTATTCTCTTGCCTTTCTTCCTCTTTTATGCTCCAATTGACTTCCACGTGTCTTTCTGAGCCAATCCCACCTCTCTATTTGACCAATGGATGAGTTTTGAGTGATAGCAGCTGTTTTTATCATTTTGGCGGGAAAGCCTGTTTTGACTTGTAGCTCTGTATTTTATCAACTAGGGGGGGTGGCATTTAATGTGGTGGGTTGTGATGATGAGGGGGGTGGTTTGAGGAGAAAAGGTGATGGGATAAGGTGATGGGAGATGTTGAGTGTTTGCAGGCAACTTGGAGAAGACAAGGAGGAGGTGGCGGGTAAAGCAAAGGGTTTGACTTTGGTTTGACCTGGGGGTCCAAAAAGAGAAAAGACAGGGGGTCAAATGGGTAAGTGGCAGGGGGTCAAAACAGTTTTGACAAGTCTTGGTTTTAACTACAAGGACCAAAACTGAATTTTTTGATATTTGAGGGACCAATTCTGCCATTTTTCCAAAGTTCTCACAAGGGTCACTTTTGACAAGTTTTAATAGTACAAGTACCATTTTTGACATTTTCAAATTCTCAAAGGACCATTTTTGCCAAATTTCAAAGTTCAGGGACTTAAGTTGTAAATTTGCAATTTTAAATCTCAAGGACCAATTTTGACAACTTAGGAATCCCTAGGGACTTGAAATGATATTTTTCTTTATTTTGTTTTACCAGGGACTGTTTTGACAACTTTTGAAACTTGGGGACTAAAACTGCCAATTATGCAAACTTGATACGTTTTTCACCAGATTTTGATATTCTTGCATTTAAAACACATAAAACACTTATTTGTGATATTTTTATCATTTTGATGCATTTCTTAGTGTTTTCAGATGTTTTTGCAGTTTAAATGATACAAAAATGATGAGTATTTAGACACTCATCAAGGTGCAAATATTATTACAAGGTTTTTTTTATTACTAATGTAATTAGTAATTTCTCTTGCTCCCATTTTTAACTGTGTTTTGGTATGGGTATTGTTTAGAAGACATGCACTAAAACCTTAGAATTTGAAGGTACTCCTTCCGTCTCAAAATAATTATCCCCCCCAAAAAAAACACATGTGTTAAGAAAAATATTATTATTACTAATTTTCTCTTACTTTTTGCCGAATAACAGTTTTACCCTAATGTTTCGTTTTAAAGTTTGTGATAATTATTTCAACCTAAGGTAATATGGTAACACTTGATTGAACTAACTATCTATCTCTTTGATACTTGACAATTAAATTGGGGCATCTCAAAAAAGAAACGTTGACTATAAATTTGCACGATTTTCTTTCTTTCTATCAAGGTTTGACTGCATTTTATCGCATATGTTTAAGTTTACAATGTTATATTTAAACAAGTTCTAATATACACAAACGGTGTGATATAGGGTGTGTTGTTAAAAAGTAGCACCGCGCGTAGCGGTGGCCAGTAGCGTGAGGAGTAGCCACAACTTACCGCCCACCACCTTCTAAAAAACATTGGAAAAATTAGTATTCCTAAAAAATAGCAAAGCTCACTGCTCCTATGCAAAACGACTACTAAAAATCAAAATGCTCATTACTCACCCCTCCGGCTCCAAAAAAGCTCAACACCGCTCCGTGCCAAACATACCCATAATGTCTCAATGAAATACTTTACAAGATAATTTAACTCAATTTATTAACTATCATTTAACATGTATAAATCCTTCGTTGCTTTGAATCTTGGTGGCCCTTGAAGGAATACAAACTAAAAAGATAGGAGAACTTATTTGAGTTTATACTTATTAAAAATGTTAAAGGTTGAATTTTTACATTTAAAGGAGTTTGAGGAAAAAAAAAAAAAAAACGGTTTTTTGACAGCTTGATTAGATTCAAAGTAACAATGAAATTGAGATTTCAACATTATCCGATCTTAGAAAGCTAATAAAATTAACTTCTATGTTAAACCTTGAGTGACAAAGCTTATGCTAACGGAGGTTTAAAAACACATAGTGAGTTGGAGTTTCTAATATGATTAAACTTAGAGGTGGCAAAATATACCAAGCAAAAAAGATGAGCTAAATGGGTAAATTTTTATAAGATTTTGAGCACATTTAGCCCTTCTTTTTTTTAAATGGGCACATATAGCCCATTGAAAACTTAAATGGCACTAACGGACACATTTGTTTTTGTCAATTGTAGAATATTACGATCATTTTAAAGATTTTTTTTATATATAATATATTTAATTTTTTTAATATAAATAGGATATTACGTTTACGGAATTTATTTCGTCGTTTTAGGTCTTTTTATAAGCGATTTGTATAACATGTGCCCGCTTGGCCGTGCGTTTAGCCCGTACCTGCCCGTATCCGCTGCCACGTTTTGACACCTATAAATTTAAACTGTTATGTGAACACTTAAATTTTGAGTGGTGTAAAACATACATGATGATTGAAGATGAGAAGGTTTTGCCAAAATTGTTCCTTTAACCCCATTTGAGCTACATGAGGAGACACCCGCATTCTAAGCCTTGCGAACCCAGTGTGTAATGTAGTCTCGTTTGTGCCACTTTTCACATGAAATATCACTCCAGTAACCAAAATGAAAGGAATAGTTCCACGAGGCTAGAACTTTGTATGGATATTGGGTGATCATCAACTTAAAGGACAACAACGCAAGTCTCATTACCGCCATAGGAAGCAAAGGCGGGCGGAAGGAAGAAGACATATTATTATGCGAGACCATAAAGAGAAAAGAATATATGAGGAAGATGATAAGTAAATTATTGCTTCTTGTATTATTATTGGAAACTTAAAGTCATAAAAATAAATATTTGCTTTTTATAGTCGGGTTGAGCAAGACAATTTGATTGGTAATAACAAATTTCTATATACAATCATATCAAGAATGACTATAAAGAAGAGCTGGGATAGGGATACTGCACTTATATTGCATTTTAACATATAGCACGACTAGCAACATCTATTGTCTATCATCACTAATTCCTTAACTAATAAACCTGGGAGTGGGAAGACTAAAGTTATATTGCTGTATTATAACTTTAATCAAGCCATCCAAATAGCACGATAGTGACGCTTTTGTCTATCATCCACTAATTCCTTGACTACTATTAACTATTTTCTATGTATAAAAGTCTGAAGAAGAAAACTTGGGAGTGGGAAGACTAGACATATTGCATTATCACTTTACTTTAAGTAATAACGGTCCAAGATGTCTATTAGATAACATTAAACAATATACCAATGGAAGAAACTTACCAAAGACTCACTAGTCCGCCAATAAGGACCCAAAGCAGCTAGCAGTACCTTCTTCCACCACTAACATAAAGTTGTATTGTATTTTGTCGGCCATGCATATGTTTGATTATAAAATGCCTGACTGAGAATTAAAATTAAAAACACAACCAAAAAAAATAAGTTAAACACATAAGACAACTTGACACCTTCCTTTTAATACCTTGTCAATTATTTAATATCCATTTCCAAGACAATATATTCCATTGTATGATTTACCAAAGACTCAATAGTCCCCCAATAAGGACCCAAAGAAGCTGTACCTATGATGATGATCCACAGATAAGAAACACATATAACTATGATAGACCCGTGGTGGTAAAGGGGCCGGATTTACCCAGCGAGAATCCTCTTTCATTGTTAACAGGTTCCAGAAGCAGTCAGTACAATAGATAACCAACAATAGTACAGATGGCTATTTCGCCCCATTTTTACTTATGAATGTTTCAATATTAGGTCCAAGCATGTTAACATGAAAACTTTAACTTTTTATGAAACTGAATCATACACTGCTCGATACCCTTTTTGCTTCCTATGCCTAAACCTTTCTCAATAAAAGATTCAAGAAAAGTCAAATTTATGAAATTAAAGTTCAAAGAATATGAATAACATAGCGTTTATGTATTCCCTAATTCCTTTAGGTTTTGCAGCGTTATGGAAATAAGCTGAGCCAATTGCTTGTTAATGACGTCCCAATTAGACCCACATGATCAGGTGAGCCGGATCTTGTGCTTTTTCAATAGGTCAAGCAACTGAGATCTAACTTTCCGAGCCATTCATAGAGCTTTCACTTTTAGGTAATGAGTGTTAGACCAGTCTCCAGAGTATTTGTTAGCTTTCCATTGTCTGTAGATTTCAAGTAAGGTCAAATGATCGGATTCAGCCATGAAAAACCTTGCATGTGCAGCATCGCTTTCTTCTGCCCGCTTTTTTGGACTAAAGAATACAGGACTGAAAGCATAGAAACAATCGCCAAAAATTCGTTTACCCAATTAAATTCTTCACCCATCAACAGCACTTCAGCCAGATGTGGGTCCAATAGAAATTGGCTTATTTTTAGCCAAATATCAGTCAGATTCGGGTGTTGTTCAATGCTCCTAATATCCATAGTTGATACATGGAGTCGATTTTTGACGACTTTAGAAGCCAAAGTACGTTCCTGAGATTATCCCTCTGGATTTCTGGGACGGGGTGTCGAACCATTTCTTCTTTGTACGCGTCATCTGTAAAAAGACGGTAACAGATACCGTGCCCAATCCTACCTGCTCGACCTGCCCATTGGTTAGCAGCTTCAAAGAAAAGCTTACCTAGAGTTTTCAAGATTTGCATCTTTCAATGTTTCACGCAGAAGGACACCATCTGTCATATACTCAACGTAAAGGAACACTTTTATACCTTTTACAGTTAATAGTATTATGCAATTATAAAGTTAGCGTTTTTAAGTCTAACTTAGTATTATGTCCAGTGATGTCTTCAAAACGAATAGCATAACCGCCCAAATCTCAAAGCTCCGTTTCCATCTCTTCAGCGACTCTTTTGGTAACACTCACTGCTGCCACACAACTGGATGGTTACATTTATCTGTTTTTAAAAGCATATATCTGTTTTTAAATGGATCAAAAAGCTGGTGTTATTTCAGTTCTCGAATATTATGCAGCGTCAGCTACGATGCAAGCATAAAGAATAAGCTATCACACTCGTAAGCCAGATCATAGTACTATATTAACAGAAGTAGAAGCAAATAGTACCTTTATAGCTTACCTTTATAGCAGATAGTAGTCACCAACTCCTTATAGCTATAAATTTCAGACCTTATAGCTTACCCGTTGGAGGCCAGTTAGCCATTAGCATCGGAAAGGGATTTGGTTGAGCTGCAAATGTAAAACATTACACTCGAAAGCCAGATCAAGGTACTATAATAGTTACTCAGAAACTTTTATTTACCTACAACAATACAAGGTGCAAAAGCATATTAAATAGCTGAATACACCACAAAGTACCAAATTCACAAGGACGTTTAGGAGGAGTGACATTGCCACATTCACAAAACTGCAACAAGTAAATAAAAACATTAGGTGATAAGATTTAGCAAAACAAAAGAAAATTGAATCTCAATGGTGATTTTTATCAAACACTTGGTGTATATATAATATTTTTTGGCAATACCTTCGAACCAAAAGCCCCAACTAAACTATACCATCGAAAGTATTATAAATCGCTCAACACAAAATTGTCAATCGCCTCTAAAATGTATGTATTGATATCTCGTTCAACAGATTACGTTTCTGAAAGCGAAGGTGGAAGAGCAACGTCGGTGCAATCACAATGACTAATATGAAGAATGGAAACCTTTTTTTCTGTCTACCCTCTCCTTGCATTTGGGTAACTCAAGTGTAACCAAACCACCACAAAGCCTATTGTTCCCCAAAACCGAAAATAAACTTGCATTTTGAAACACTCCTACAACTGGTACTTCACCCTCAAAATCATTAAAGGATAGGTTCAAAAATACTAAAGAATTCCATTTGCCTAAGAATTGAGGAATTTTACCAGATAAATTATTTTGAGAAATGTCGAAAATCGCCAATCCTCTCAAGGAACTTAATGAAGATGGTATTATGCCTTCAAACATGTTGCTACTAAGGTATAATTCTGTAAGGCTAATACACTCACCAAGGCTACTAGTAATGGTACCCGATAAATTATTATGAGATAAATCTAGCTCGCTCAGCATTTTGAAGTTAATCTCTGATGGAATTGAACCAGACAGGTGTTGTGAGAAAGATTTAAAAAATAAGTTAGTGATGGAAGTTGAAGAAGTTGCTTGGGTATTTTTCCACTGATTCTATTGTTTGAAAGGTCTAAAGAATTAAGTTCTTTACAACTCCCAAGGCTTGATGGAATATGGCTTTCTAATTTGTTGGAATTTAAATCAAGGGCAGTCAACAATGATAAGTTCTGATGGCATAGGGATAGGCCCTGAAAATTGATTGCTATTTAGAACAAGACGTTGTAGGTTTTGAAGTTTACCAATGGTTGTGGGGATTTTTCCTTTGAATCGATTAGATTGTAAATCTAAAAAGGTCAAGCCAACTAGACTACCTATACTTGAAGGGAGGCTTCCAAATAACTGATTGTCTCCTAAACCTAGTAGGCTGAGTTGAACAGAAAGATTACCTATTGATATCGGAAGCACTCCTATAAGGTTGCAATTAAAAAGTTCCAAATCTACTAATTTGGTGCAGTTTTTCAAAGAATCAATAAACCTCATGTCATCAGCTTCTCCGCGTCCATGGAAGTTGTTATTATGTAATCTAATTGAATAAATATCTCTTAGTTTTGAAAAATCAATTGTCAACTTCCCACTAAAACTGTTGTTACTCATTTCAAGATATCCTAATTTAGAACAATTAGAAAGCGAAGGTGGAAGAACTCCGGTTAGTTCGTTACCCCATAACTGAAGGAGCTCAAGATTTGGGAGCTGATTACCAATTTCTAAAGGAAGACTACCAAAGGAGGTGATTACCGGTAAGGAAAAATTAACTAGGAGTGAGAGGTTGAAAATGGAATGAGGGATGCTTCCATATAAGTTGCACTCACCACAGTCAAAGTTTGTCAAGCTTTTCCAGTGACCCAAGGTATCTGGAATGCTCCCACCAAATGGGTTCAAGGCAGCAGAGAATGTAGGGGATATGTAGTAATAACGAACACAATCGGATATACTTAAATCTCTGAAAGGCGTGTGAACACTTTCAGATCGAATCAATTCGGTGGTTCTACCAAATTATTCAATCGGATACAATTCAGAGAATGAGAATTTTCTATATGTGTTTATCTGAGATTTTATGAACCGTATTCCTTAATCTGACCAAATAAACCATATATAACTATGATACGAGATAACTGCCAAAGGCAGTTTTAGGGTTTCCAAGTTGTCAAATTTTGTCCCTCAATTTCCGAAAAATTAATTTCTGAGGAACATAACTTCAGCAGAATCATAACTTCAGCAGATTCATAACATCAGCAGATTCCACACTTCACTCGACCCTGACAGGGGCGGCCCTGGACCTGCCAGGTGCGCCCTTGGACCCTGCTACCGGGCGCTGCCCCGACCCACGTCCCTTAGGGGCTTCGCCCTAAGATCATAATAAATTCAAGTAGGTGTGCACTCCGCACCTCCAAACCTAAATGATGTATTATTATGATGAAATTGGTCAAAACAAGTTAATCCAATTACACTAAAATATCCAACAGAGAACAATTCCATTGATGTAATATTCCCAAGAAAGGTGGAATTCCACCAGTTAAGCTATTTTTGCCAATTATAAGACCAGAAAGTTTCGAGAGTAAACTCACCTCCTTGGGTATGCTTCCAACTAGATCATTTCGAGCAAGCCATAGCTCTTCGAGGTTAGAACAACCAGACAAGTTTGTTGGAATGGCTCCACTGAATTTGTTTCTGTTAAGATAAAGGCGGCGTAGCCTAGATAGATGACCAATTTCATGAGGAATGGTTCCTTGAAAGCTGTTGTTCGCAAGATTAAGCTCATGGAGGAAGCTCAGGTTTCCTACTTGAGGAGACAACGACCCTTCTAAGCCTTGTGAAGCCAACCATAAACCAGTCACTCGTTTGTGTCGCTTTCCACATGAAATACCACTCCATTCACAGAAATGAAAGGAATGGTTCCACGAGGTTAGAACTTGGTATGGATCTTGGGTGATTTTTGACTTGAATGACACACAAGATAAAGAGATGTCAGGTCTAAGACATTACAGTCTAGAGGTAGCGAAGCGTGACAGAGCAATATGAAGTAGCACAGAGACCATACAAGAGAAAACTGAAGAGGTAATGGATAATAATTGATGTGACTTAAATTGAAGCTTGACTTACTTATTATGAAAATTTGCTAAAGTATGTAAAAAAATATAGTTTGTTAATAATAGTGTAGCAAATGCGATACTATAATATACGAAAGTATACAAGAAATATGTTATAAATAATGTGATCATTAAACATAATTGACATATATATTGAAATATATATTTAATTATAAATAATGATGATATGAAGATGATAGATATTGTCTAAAGTCGAAATATATTATATGAAGTCTTATCATCTAGACCAGACATTCCAATGAGAATATAATAGCTACAAAGTTATTATAGCCAATTGTAAGAATGTCTACAGTCGTTTATATATATAGCAATATTAACATAAACTGAAGCATAACGAAATTTAGTATAAGCATATAACAAAATCATCATAAATTCCTTAACTATATATTTTGTTGTTGAGATAGATATTTAGTGCAAGCTTCGAACTCAAAGATGCTGATATTTTCTAACTTTAATGTTTAACGATGGTGACATGCAAATTGTGAAGAGGATGCCATCACCGAAGACTTTTAAGAAGACTTGGGATAGGGAAGACTTAATGTTCAATGATCCACAAATTCTAACTTTAATGTTCAACGTACCTAGCACGACTGGCATCACCTTTAGTATCATCCACCAAATTCTTTCTCAGCTTGGCCAATGCCACTTTTAAGAAGACTTGGAATAGCTTTTAAGAAGACTTGGAATAGCGAAGACTGCACTTATATTCAATTGTAACATTAATCATGCAACTCAAGTAGTACCACTAGTATCACCTATCTTCTTTTATTATCAATACCGTATACAAAATTTTTATATTTTATTGAATAATGATTTTATCTTTCGGAAAATACTTCTACAAAAAGGTAAATCATTTCTTTTATTTTACTATGTTATCTTTGTTTTCTTTTTTACTTTAATGCTTAAATATCTCCAACAAGATTTTAAATTTAGCCGGTAAACCCACAAATTTACAGAAAAATCAAACATAAACTCCGATATACATCCACGTGATTTGCCAATTTTCACATCATACATCCCTATTAGAAAATTGAGACATATACTTCCCTCCGCCCAAATAAATGTTAGACATTATACATCCCTAAGAACGAACGGTGCAAATAACTTTTTTGTTATATGCTAACATGGGTCTAACATGAGGGTTGTTTCATCCTTTTGCTCGTAAGAATGATGTATTTTGCAGTTTAGTGTTATTCAATTATTCTTATTGTTTGTTTATTGACTCTTTTTTTCCAAACACACTCATTCGAGTGATCTCTGCCCTATCACCCTTTTCACAGAACTTCACAGTCAAGCCCTTCCACACCTTTTTTGATCTTCAATTTTTCAATTTACTTATGCACATATTAAACAAAGTATACCTTATAACTGTGGCCGACTGGCCGACGACATTTGCTATGGTAAGGAGATAAGTGAGAAAGAAGAGTTTGTTTGTGTTTTGAGTTTACCG
This sequence comes from Chrysanthemum makinoi, assembly GCA_910596185.1. NCBI lineage: Eukaryota > Viridiplantae > Streptophyta > Magnoliopsida > Asterales > Asteraceae > Chrysanthemum > Chrysanthemum makinoi. The sequence continues at coordinate 135,706,608 of OU343216.1, forward strand.
CCGCTGGTGGTGACGGCTGATGGTATTGTCAGGTGGTGGTGGTCAAGGTTGAGAGCTGTAAAGAAGACAAAGGCTGAAGAATGATGCTGCCAAGAAGAAGAAATGAGATAAATGCGTGTTTCCGATAAATTTTGTAGAGATATTAATAATGACAATAATAATAAAGTGCAAAATACATCCTTTTACAAGCAAAAAGACGAAAATAATTCTCATGTTAGATCCACGTTAGAAGATAACGTAAAAGTGTTTGTATCGTTTGTCCTCAAGGATGTATAATGTCCAACTTTTATAGACGAAGAGATGTATATGTCCCAACTTTTCTCACAGAGATGTATCGTGTGAAAATTGGCAAACTACGTGGATGAAAAAACCAATAGATTCGTAAAACCAACAAAAACTTTACCCTATATATCCACAAATTTCACATGAAAAATACAAAAACTGTTTGATATTCGTTAGGCTTATGGTCGATTGTATAAGATTATTAATAACTATACGTAATTCAAAAAGATTCCAACATCAAACAACAAACAGTGTAGTTAGAAAACATTGTTAAGAGCATTTGCAGAGTTTTTGACACAAACAACTAAGAGAGAAACTAGCAGGGTACCCGCCGCCCTTACCATGTGACTATATTTTGTGGTGAAGAAATGTTGTTCGGTTATATGTTTCTTTTTTAACATTAATCGTACAAATTAATGATAATCTAAATCTAATTTATGCAAATACAACTAATTAAGCTACATGTACAATTAATTTATGCATCAAGACATACATATACTGACTTTCAACCAAGACACTTTTTATTATAAATAATTTTTTGTTAAAACTTATCTTGGGCCCATAAAACAAAATACAAAGCTATAACCAGATCAATAACGATTAGTCAATTAAACTTCTAAAAATTTGGTTTGATCCAATATCGTGCAACAACACTATAAACTTTTGTATTAAAACAAAGCCCAATTCCGTTAACCTGGAAAATCATAACCCTAACGCTCAAGTATCACTACAAGAAAAAGTAGCTTTAGTGACGAGAATTCAGTGACAAAAAAATATTTTGGTCACTCTATAGATGAAAATAGTGACGATATAATTTTTCGTCATTATTTTTGGTCATCGGTAGAAAATCAATGACGAAACTTATAGTAGTCACTAATTAGTCACTAAATTACATGAATAGTGACGAGAAATTTCGTCATTAAAATTAGTGACGAAATTTTGGTCACTATTTCACATATCTTTCTTATGTATCTTATAACAATTACCCCTATATGCAACCATTAATTTGATGACATTTTTTTATTTTTATATTTTTCAGGAAGAAATATGAAGAGACTAACAAGGACTTTTTCACCTTCAGCTTATGGATGATAGAAAGATTGTAGCCATGGGACATTGTGCATTAGACAAAGTATTGCTTATATGCAACATGTTTGTGCATTATCTTTGTGTTATATTCACTCTAATGTTCGTACTTTATCCTCTTTATAACTACATGTTTGGTTTAATCTTGGATCAACTATTAGATGCTATGTTAAAAGGAATCAATATTATGGATTTTCATTTCTAAACTATGTGCAAATGACTTTCAGTTGATATATCTTTCATTTTTGGTTTAATATTGTACTCACTTTCCTTTTAGTTGACATATCTTGTAAATGTGGCAACCCTTTTAGTTGACATAGAAGGTACATTTAGTGACAACCAGTTTGGTCTCTAATGCAAGAAATAGTGACCACACATTCGTCTCTAATGGTTTTGAAGTGGTTGGTATTTAACCCATTGGGTGACCACTTATTTCGTCTAAACGATACTCACTAGTGACCATTATCTCGTCACTAAAAATGAAAACATAGTGACCAAGTATTCGTCACTCATAGTTTTAAAGCTGTTGTCACTGTAACTCATAAGTGACGAAATTTTTCGTCACTAATCTGTAACGAATTCTATTTAGGTCACTAACTGGATTTGTGACGGAGCTTTAGTGACGACTGGTGACCACTCTAGTTTGGTCACTAACAGATTCAGTGACGATTTTTTCTATTGTTAGTGGCGAAAGATGTTTTGTCACTATAGCTAGTTTTTCTTGTAGTGTATCTTTCTCAGTCACTCCAACTCATTCCTTATCTCTACAAATGAATATCCTAATAACACACACACTTCTAAACACCAGCCACTCCTTGCAGTCACACGAACACAATACTACTTCCTACCCTATTTCCTCCTTAACTCCACACAGCCACACAACTCTTTCTGATCTATGGCCCATACGAACACAAATCCCTTTTAGTTGTTACAGCAACAAGCCGAATATGATAGGTTGAGAGGGTCTCGGGTACTGGTAGGTTCTTTTCTTTTTTGTTGATAGATCAGTTATGGGTTAACTTTCGAGTTGTTAAGATCTTTAAAGATCTAAACACTATCTGTGAAATACGAAAGAGAATCTGAGATCTTGTGTGGTTATTTTTTCTTTTTCGAGTCTTGTATTGTTTATTTGTGATGGGGAGTGACTTGAGGGGCTTTGGTATTTGATGTCGTGTTTAATGGTTAGTTATGTTTTGTTATAGAGAATACCAGGTTTGTCAAACTGTATTTTTTGTATTTTGGTAGTGTGCTAAACATATGTAAAAGGTATGGTTTACTTGAATTTTCATTGTCTTTTAGTTTAAACGAGTGGGTGATCCCGCGCGTTGCTGTGGAACCGTTATATTTTTACGTGGCGGTCCTTTAAAGTTTAATTATGTTACATCGTTAGTCCTCGGAGGACCTAGTTTGCAAAGACGATTAAATCTTAGGGACTATTTTCGTTAAATGGCAATACATACTAATTAATGCTACAAAGGACTTAGTTTGCAAGTACAACTAAACCTTAGGGACTATTTTTGTCAAATTGCTATAGATAGTAATATACTAATTAATGCTACAAAGGACTTAGTTTGCAATGATAACTAAACCTTAGGGACTATTTTTGCCAAATTGCTATAGATAGCAATTAATGCTAGAATGTTATGCTAGAATTGGCTCCTGCCTTTTAGTATATATATAGAATATGTATGTATACTTGGCTTCTCGTGTCATTGGTAAAAAGTTTAACACACCGTGGCCCTCTTTTCATCACACCTTTTAATTACATTGATTACTATTTGATGTTAAAAATTTATGTTTATGATGATTATACTTATAGCTTTATGAGGTTGTATACTTTAATAATGGGGTGATTTAAATAGTTCATTAATTGTGTAGGTTAGAATAATGTTTTTTTTAGTTTTATTTGTGCTTAAAAGAGTTTTAAACTATATATTTTCACTTGTATTTGCTTAAAATTTTATTTTAGGAAGTCTTAAAAAATTAATAGGAGGGAAGATGCTAAATGCTTTATAAGGTTATCTACTATGATAAACTTTTTAAAAAGTTTATACTTGTGTTATGACATTAAATTATAAGGGATTGTCTAACAAGTGCCCTTAGGGCATCGCTTAAGGTGCATTAACTCATCTCGAACTTTCCTTTTAAATTAAGAAATGCATTTAATACACATTAATTAATCTTATAATTTACTTTAATTAAGTCTGATTTTGTAATTAATAAACTTAAATTTTCTTTATTTAATCATTTAAAGTAGTGCCCTGAGGGCACTCATTAGACAAACTCAAATTATAAACCTTTTTGTTTTATAAACCTATTTCCACTATGTTATAAACATTTTCAAGTGATATAAACATCGCACATAATCAAATGCATTAAATTATGAAAAAATTCAATATCTTAGACCTCTTCATGACACATAAGCTTGAAATAGATGCTCACTATGGTTTATAAGTTTTTAAACCTCTTCATTATTTTATAAACCTTTTCATGAACCACCATAGTGGATGCCCTAAGTAGTATAGATATACGATATGAATTAAGATAGTAATTATTTTGCTTCAGTTACCGATCAAGAGGGTAATCTTAATATAAAGATCAATTACATAAGTAATTGGGAGGTGTTTTGGTAGCCCTCTAATGAATTGTGGCACCCTTCTTAATAATTCTTTATATATTTTTGTTTGTATCTTTTATCTTTTAATATTTTTGACTTGACAAACTTTATATTTAACATTTCATACTTTTAATTCCGTAATTTTATAATACAAAACAAAGCGTAACAAATTAGCAATATGCCACAAATCATATATCTTTTTCAATAATTTCATCAAATACGGGGTTTGAACCCACCGCCACACAGACTCAATCATGTAAAGCCCGCCTTTTTCACAAGGTTGACGTGACCACTTCAAGGTTGTTTGCAATTAATAGGAATTGAACTTGAGACCTCACCATTTCATTTTGATAGTCACAAGCCCTTTTGCCACTATGTCACCACCGGATAACTCTATTTTGTCTAATAAAAATGTTTAGCACATATATGTACAAGTGAAATGTAAAACCATGTAAAGCAAAATGCTTCTTCAAGTAGCGTTCTTAAAATCTCCCCGCTTACTAAACTTCGTAAACACAATAATCTCTCCAGAAACACAATGCTAAACACGAATAAAAAATATCTTTGAAACAGGCTTCACTAGTTTTAATAATTGTACAAACAAAATATGTTTGGTCGTTGGAAAATTGAGGGGAGTTCTCGGTGGCTTCTATCCGAAAGATTATAGATGGAAAAGGTTCAGGGGTACTTCGTCAACCAGGTGGGTTAAATCCGTGCCAATCAAGGTGAATATTATTGCTTGAAAAATCAAAATTGATGCTTTGCCTATGAGATATAATATTTCTCGCCGTGGCAGAGATTGATTCTATTGCTTGTCGTATTTGTAATGGTGGGGTGGAGACTACTAGTCATCTATTTTTCCAATATAGATTGGTTAGGTTGATTGCTCGGAAACTTTCTTCCTGGTAGAACGTGGATTATGTGATGTTAATACTTCGAGGAATGGTGTACATGGATGGTTGCGTTCGAATGTAGACCAAGCTCAAATCTGTATTTGAAGGCATCTTTTATGGCTTGTGGTAGTCGATATGGGATTTCCGCAACAAACTCTTATTCGAGAAGGAGACTCCAAGTTAGGGCCGATTTTTGATAATATTGTTTCTATTTCTTTTAATGGTGTAAGTTTAGACGGTAAAGCCTCGCTCAAGTGGAATGATTGGCTTAAAAATATCTTGTTGTAGTTTAATTCTAGCTCCTTGCTAGTTGGTTTAATAAAATTTGTTGTTCCAAAAAAAAAATAATTAGTAGCTAGAAACATGATCAATATTTGAATAACAATAATAATAGCAACAACCAGATAATGTAATACGTACATGTGGTGCACGTGTATGTTTGGAGTTGCTACGAGGACCAACACCAGCAACCGTATCTTTCATTAGTAAGTAGTTGGTTAATAATGGTGGTTTTCATCAAATATTGATTGGTTGAGTGAGTGTGTATGGAAAACTAGTTAAATTTTGGGTTTATAGAAGAAGAAAAATTGAAACATTGACCTAAATTTTAGATGATAGAAAACCCAGTAAGAATCACATTATTAAGATGCAATATTTATAGGGGTGTTTGAGATTGCTTATTGAAAATAGATTATGCGTTTTGAAAATGGATAATTAGATAATCACTTGTTGCAAAATGTGGTTTTGAAATATAGTGTTTGGATTTGCTTATGTTGTTTGGGGTTTTATTATAAAACGGAACATGCGAAAATGACCACAAAGACATTTAAAATTGAGAAGATATTATAAATCGAGGGGTGTATTGTAAATTGTCAAATGCTTTAAATAGCAACACATGCTTTATTGCTTTACTGTCTGTGTTTTCAAAAAGCATGTCCTATCTCACTTTTTCAAAACCACGTTTTAAGCCTTGTGAAGCCAACCATAAACCAGTCACTCGTTTGTGTCATTTTCCACATGAAATACCACTCCATTCACAGAAATGAAAGGAATGGTTCCACGAGGTTAGAATTTTGTATGGATCTTGGGTAATCTTTGACTTAAATGACAACAACGCATGATAATCAGTCTCATTACCGCGATAGGAAGCAGAGACTGTGGTGGAAGTAAGATATGTTATCACGAGACCATAAAAGAGAAAAAAAAATACATGAGGAAGATGATAAGCAAACCATTGCTTGTGGTGACTTCATTTTTGGAAATTTATTAAATCATAGAATTAGTATTGGTTTTATAGTTGGGTTGAGCAAGAAAATTTGAAGGATAATAACTAATTTCTGTGTATAATCATATCATAAAAGACTTTAAAGAAGAGTTGGGGTAGGGGATACTGCACTTATATTGCATTGTAACATATAGCAACCCCCATTGTCTATCATCCACTAATTCCTTGACTAATAATAACTAATTAAGTTCTATGTATAATCACATCATTAAAGACTTTGAAGAAAACTTGGGAGTGGGAAGACTAGACTTGAATTGCATTTTAACTTTAATCATGCCATCCAAATAAATAGCACGAATAGCATCATCTATAATATAAGCAAATGACACCTTCCTTTTGGCTTTAGGGTGCAACTTTCAAACATTCAATCTGCAGGCATTTTGGTACAGACCTTCTATACTAGAAGCAATTATTAAACGTAAAAATGCTGTCGTTTTATAATATGAGCACATTCATTATTCAATTACAAACAAATATTACTTGTAAAATGCGGTCTTATTAAACAATGAAGAACTATAATGATCCAAGACGAAGTAGGTGTTGTTGTTCTTGTTGCGTTCATGTTTTTAGGTTGAACGAGGGGTTTGTTATTTAGTTGAACAAGGGGTTTGTGCATGTTTTTTTTGGGGAGTAGGTGTGGTTCTTGTTGCATTTTATATCAAATCTATTAATACCCATTAAAAGGTTGAAGGTTGAACTTTTACATTTTAAAAGAGTAAGTAGGGAAAAAATTAAAAAAAACTGACAGCTTTATTAAATTCAAAATAACAATGAAATCGAGATTTCAAATTATTGACATAGAAAAGCTAATAACATTAGCTCTGGTAAACCTTGAGCAACAAAGTTATATAATGGAAGGTTAAATAACACATAAAAGTTGGACTTTCTAAATGATTAAACTGTTACCTGTATTATGTTAAGATCAGTATAGTTATAGTATATAGTATTATTTCATTAGTATAGTATAATCTAGAGCAATATTGTGTATTCTTATTAATGTCCTAAGTATGCAAATGGGTCGAATGTACCCAACGACCCATTGCATGAAAACAGTTATTGTAGGCAGTTATGTTGGTTGGTAGTTAATCCCCAAACGACACAATGATTAGTAGTAACTGTCATTTAGATAATTTTGACGTTTGGAAAGGTATAAATAGGCCTTTTGTTGTAATAAACATTAATACAATTCACTATCAATATATTTTACTTTTTGCTTTATTTCTCCAATATAAATTTAGTTTCGTTACATTGCATACAATACACAAACCCAGATTACAATGGTTATCTACAATCACTTGTTTCAATCAAAAGTTGTTGGCAGTAAGCCTGTCAACATTGGTATCGAGCCATGGAAAGCCAAGATCATGGGAAAGACCAACACAAAAGATTGACCAAGGATTCTACACTGGTAGATATCTGTTAAGAGAAACACCATCCAGACTTGTTAAATGGTCTGCAAGAAAGAAAAGTATCACTCCTAAGGGAAAAGATATGCTTGTGAAGAAAGTACTGGAAAACCAAGCCTTCAATACTTCTCAAATGGCAGAAAACCAAAAAGTGGAGACTGCAAAGAAAACAAAGAAAGAGAAGAAAGCAAGATGCTACATTTGCAGAGAGAGAGGACATGCCTATTGGGCATGTAAAAGCAGAAAGAGAATTGCAGTGATTGAATCACAACAAGAAACAGATAAGCAAGTACTTGAAGGAGAGGCAAAATTTCCAGAAAAAGTTCATGTACAACCAGACTATATGATTGAAGGATCAAGGGACAAGATATGGAATGAAGTATGGTTTGTTAGCAGTAGTTACAAGTTTCATCTATGCCCAAGCAGAGTTCAATTCAAAAGAATTGAATACAAGTTCAAAATGATCTACAAAGAAGAAAAAGAGAAAAAAAATTATATTCTCTTATGGGGTGGGTGATGCTGTGGTCAACACAAAAGATGGAGAGATCATTATTCAAAACGTTCAATACACCCCTGAGGTGTCTTTGAATATACTCAGCTATGATCTCCTAGAAGAACAAGGATATATGGTGAAGATAGAGAACAACATGTGTATCTTGAAAAGCATGTTTGATGAAAACAAATTGGAGACAGATAAGGAACAAGAGAAAGGCAACAGTAGAGAAGAAGAATGGAGCCCAATCAGAGAGCACAACAAATATTTAGAAGATTACTTTGAGTCTCTAGACCCAAAGGATGAATGCTCATTGGTTAGGGGGCTGGAAGAATTAAACTGGAACAAGGAGGACACCCAAGACTATGTGGACAATGAATATATAAGTTGGAATGGGAGACTATATGCCCTCAAGGTAAACTCATTCAACAGATTTCTATCATTCATGAATTTGCTTAAAAAGGATAGTCTTGTATACAACAATTGGGGGGTATTGAGTGGAAAGTTTTTAGAGATGGTGAAGTGGTTCTACTTAGTCCATCTTAACTATGATGCATTAGAGATGATACCACCAGTTATTGAAAGAAAAGAGATAGACTTGCTCAGTCTACACAAGATAGTAGATGGATTTGGAGGCTATGTGGCAGTCACCTTGAGTGACAAATGGAAAAGGATTGCAAACATACTAGGGCTAGCATTTGAAGATGGTGAAGCAATAAAAGCTTGTTACAGAAAGTTCATAGACCTTATATGTGTATACCATGATACTGCCAAGATACCCAGTGTTGAGAAGACAAGAGAAGTGGGAGAGTGCAGACCAGATGCAGATGATGATAAGGACCCACAAGACTGGAAGAAAGAGGCAGTAAGAGATGGATCACAAGGGCAAGAGATGAACAACTATGGTGTTAGAATGTATGGCAATAGAGAACAGACTGAAGCACAAGGCACAAGCAGTCAAGATAGCAGTGATTATGAGATCATTGTTTGAAGAAAAATGGAAGCAAGTCTCACTCAAGAAAATTTGATCTTAAATAATTAAGAGGGAGATGTTACCCTGTAATTATGTTAAGATCAAATATAGTATAGTTCTATTTCATAGTATATACTCTAAGACAATATGTGTATTATTATTTGATGTCCTAAGTATGCATATGGGTCAGAATGTACCCAAACGACCCTGCATGAAAACAGTTATTTTAGGCAGTTATGTTGGCTGGTAGTTAATCCCCAAACGACACAATGATTAGTAGTAACTGTCATTTAGATAATTGTGACGTTTGGAAAGATATAAATAGGCCTTTTTGTTGTAATAAACATAATACAATTCACTATCAATATATTTTACTTTGTTGCTTTATTTCTGTCCAATATAAATTTCGTTTACTGTTACATTGCATACAATACACAAACCCAGATTACAATGGTTATCTACAATCACTTGTTTCAATCAAAAGTGTTGGAGTAAGCCTGTCCAACATAAACTATTTTATGTGGACACATTAATTTCAGTGGTGTAAACATACATGATGGGTGAAAATGAGAAGGTTTTGATAAAATATGTGTATAATTGTTTTCAATAGTAACTATTTATTGCTCTTTAGATATTTGAAGGTATAGTCTTAAAAGTTAAAACAATAATATGATAGATATTTAAGTTTAGTTGTTATTGCCGTTTGCTGTTGACATGAACATATTTAGTGAACTAACTTTAATAAATTTTCTTTTGTCAATACAGATTTGTAGTAAGCCAGCGTTTAATTGAAGATTTCACTAAACATGATTTCATTAGATTATATATGAACTTTGTATGTAAGAGTCTATTAGTATCATTAAACAAAGGTTTTTTTGTCAATCTTCCATTGGCTTGTTCCATTAAAAAATATTGAATATGAAGTAACTAAGTATATTTGACACTTAAAAAAATTTACATGATATACAGAATTTGAATGGTAAATGATTTAAGTTTGTACATTGCTTCCTTGAGAAGCTCCCTTGCAGGCCATTCTTTATCATTGGTTTTCTGCACAAAATTTGAATTTTGTCTTTTTATAGTCGGGTTGAGTAAGACAATCTTATGGATAATAACTATTTTCTATGTATAATCATATTTCACGAATGTCTTTAAAGAAGAGTTGGGGTAGGGGAGACTGCACTTATATTGCATTATAACATATAGCACAACTAGCATCACCCATTGTCTACCATCCACTATTTCCTTGACTAATAATAATTATTTTCTATGTATAATCATATCATAAAAGACTTTGAAGAAAACTCGGGAGTGGGAAGACTAACTTATATTGCATTATAACTTCAATAATGTCATCCAATAGCACGACTAGCATCACCCATTGTCTATCATCCACTAATTCCTTGACTAGTACTATATCTATTTTGTATGTATAATCACAGAAGACTTTAAGAAGACTTGGGATAGGGAAGACTAGCATAACCTATAATTCAAGGGATAATGGTCCAAGATGTAAGCAACTTGACATGCACCTTCCTTTTGTCTGTACCTTACTACTTTTAGGGATAGTGGTACAGAACTTCTATACTAGAATCAAGACTCTGAGATGGCTTTTTCCTCTCGACCTGTGATGATGAAGTGATGATGATTTACAAATCAGAAAAGCATATGACTACGATAGGGCCATATTGTTTTGACCTTAATAGCTGCCAGCGAGAATCATCTGTTAGTGTTAACAGGTTCCAAAAGCAGTCAGTGCAGCAACTAACCAACACTAGTACAGATGGCTATTTCGACCCATTTTACTTATGAATGGTAAATAAAAAACTGACTTAGAGAAATAATAACTTGGTGCCCAGTACATAGAACAATTTTAATAATATCAGAGATATTGAACTCTTGTACTCATAATTAACATACTGACTACT
>OU343216.1:135717670-135747664 GCA_910596185.1 Chrysanthemum makinoi
ATTATAATTTCTTCCATTGTTTAATAAGAGCCGCATTTTTAACAAGTAATATTTGTTTGTAAAATGGAATATATGAATGTGCTCATAATTATAAAACGCAGCATTTTTAACGTTTAATAATTGCTTCTAGTATAGAAGGTCTGTACCAAAATGCCTGCAGATTGAATGTTTGAAAGTTGCATCCTAAAGCCAAAAGGAAGGTGTCAAGTTGCTTATATTATAGATGATGCTAGTCGTGCTATTATATTTGGATGGCATGATTAAAGTTAAAATGCAATTCAAGTCTAGTCTTCCCACTCCCAAGTTTTCTTCAAAGTCTTTTATGATGTGATTATACATAGAACTTAATTAGTTATTATTAGTCAAGGAATTAGTGGATGATAGACAATGGGGGTTGCTATATGTTACAATGCAATATAAGTGCAGTATCCCCTACCCCAACTCTTCTTTAAAGTCTTTTATGATATGATTATACACAGAAATTAGTTATTATCCTTCAAATTTTCTTGCTCAACCCAACTATAAAAAGCCAATACTAATTCTTATGATTTTAAGTAAATTTCCAAAAATGAAGTCACCACAAGCAATGGTTTGCTTATCATCTTCCTCATGTATTTTTTTTTCTCTTTTATGGTCTCGTGATAACATGTCTTACTTCCACCACAGTCTCTGCTTCCTATCGCGGTAATGAGACTGATTATCATGCGTTGTTGTCATTTAAGTCAAAGATTACCCAAGATCCATACAAAATTCTAACCTCGTGGAACCATTCCTTTCATTTCTGTGAATGGAGTGGTATTTCATGTGGAAAATGACACAAACGAGTGACTGGTTTATGGTTGGCTTCACAAGGCTTAAAACGTGGTTTTGAAAAAGTGAGATAGGACATGCTTTTTGAAAACACAGACAGTAAAGCAATAAAGCATGTGTTGCTATTTAAAGCATTTGACAATTTACAATAACACCCTCGATTTATAATATCTTCTCAATTTTAAATGTCTTTTGTGGTCATTTCGCATGTTACCGTTTTATAATAAAACCCCAAACAACATAATCAAATCCAAACACTATATTTCAAAACCACATTTTGCAACAACTGATTATCTAATTATCCATTTTCAAAACGCATAATCTATTTTCAATAAGCAATCTCAAACACCCCTATAAATATTGCATCTTAATAATGTGATTCTTACGGGGTTTTCTATCATCTAAAATTTAGGTCAATGTTTAGCAATTTTCTTCTTCTATAAACCCAAAATTTAACTATTTTACCATACACACTCACTCAACCAATCAATATTTGATGAAAACCACCATTATTAACCAACTACTTACTAATGAAAGATACGGTTGCTGGTGTTGGTCCTCGTAGCAACTCCAAACATACACGTGCACCACATGTACGTATTACATTATCTGGTTGTTGCTATTATTATTGTTATTCAAATATTGATCATGTTTCTAGCTACTAATTATTTTTTTTTGGAACAACAAATTTTATTAAACCAACTAGCAAGGAGCTAGAATTAAACTACAACAAGATATTTTTAAGCCAATCATTCCACTTGAACGAGGCTTTACACGTCTAAACTTACACCAATTAAAAGAAATAGAAACAATATTATCAAAAATCGCCGCCTAACTTGGAGTCTCCTTCTCGAATAAGAGTTTGTTGCGGAAATCCCATATCGACCACCACAAGCCATAAAAGATGCCTTCAAATACAGATTTGAGCTTGGTCTACATTCGAAGCGACACCATCCATGTACACCATTCCTCGTAAGTATTAACATCAGCATAATCCACAGCATAATCCACGTTCTACCAGGAAGAAAGTTTCCGAGCAATCAACCTAACCAATCTATATTGGAAAAATAGATGACTAGTAGTCTCCACCCCACCATTACAAATAGGACAAGCAATAGAATCAATCTCTATGCCACGGCGAGAAATATTATATCTCATAGGTAAAGCATCAATTTGATTTTCCAAGCAATAATATTCACCTTGATTGGCACGGATTTAACCCACCTGGTTGACAAAGTAACACCCTGGAACCGTTTTCCATCTATAATATTTCGGATAGAAGCCACCGAGAACTCCCCTGAATTGAATTTTCCAACGACCAAACATATTTTGTTTGTACAATTATTAAAACTAGTGAAGCCTGTTTCAAAGATATTTTTTATTCGTGTTTAGCATTATGTTTCCGGAGAGATTATTGTGTTTACGAAGTTTAGTAAGCGGGGAGATTTTAAGAACGCTACTTGAAGAAGCATTTAGCTTTACATGGTTTTACATTTCACTTGTACATATATGTGCTAAACATTTTTATTAAACAAAATAGAGTTATTGCCGGTGGTGACCTAGTGCAAAAGGGCTTGTGACTATCACTCTAAAATGGTGAGGTCTCATGTTCAACTCCTGCTAAGTGCAAACAACTTTGAAGTGGTCACGTCAACCTTGTGAAAAAGGCGGGCTTTACATGATTGAGTCTGTGTGGCGGTGGGTTCAAACCCCGTATTTGGTGAAATTATTGAAAAAGATATATGATTTGTGGCATATTGCTAATTTGTTACGCTTTGTTTTATATTATAAAATTACGGAATTAAAAGTACGAAATGTTAAATATAAAGTTTGTCAAGTCAAAAATATTAAAAGATAAAAGATATGAAACAAAAGATGATAAAAGAATTATTAAGAAGGTGCCACAATTCATTAGAGGGGCTACCAAAAACACCTCCCCAACTACTTATGTAATTGATCTTTTTATTAAGATTACCCTCTTGATCGGTAACTGAAGCAAAATAATTACTATCTTAATTCATATCGTATATCTATACTACTTAGGGCATCCACTATGGTGGTTCATGAAAATGTTTATAAAATAATGAAGAGGTTTAAAAACTTATAAACCATAGTGAGCATCTATTTCAAGCTTATGTGTCATGAAGAGGTCTAAGATATTGAATTTTTTCATAATTTAATGCATTTGATTATGTGTGATGTTTATATCACTTGAAAAGGTTTATAACATAGTGGAAATAGGTTTATAAAACAAAAAGGTTTATAATTTGGGTTTGTCTAATGAGTGCCCTCAGTGCACTACTTTAAATGATTAAATAAAGAAATTTTAAGTTTATTAATTACAAAATCAGACTTAATTAAAGAAAATTATAAGATTAATTAATGTGTATTAAATGCATTTCTTAATTTGAAAGGAAAGTTCGAGATGAGTTGATGCACCTTAAGCGATGCCCTAAGGGCACTTAGACAAGCCCTTATAATTTAATGTCATAACACAAGTATAAACCTTTTAAAAAGTTTATCATAGTAGATAACCTTATAAAGCATTTAGCATCTTCCCTCCTATTAATTTTTTAAGACTTCCTAAAATAAATTTTTAAGCAAATACAAGTGAAAATGTATAGTTTACAACTCTTTTAAGCACAAATAAAACTAAAAAAACATTATTCAACCTACACAATTAATGAATTATTTAAATCACCCCATTATTAAAGTATACAATCTCATAAAGCTATAAGTATAATCATCATAAACATAAATTTTTAACATCAAATAGTAATCAATGTAATTAAAAGGTGTGATGAAAAGAGAGCCATGGGGTGTTAAACTTTTTACCAATTACATGAGAAGCCAAGTATACATACATATTCTATATATATACTAAAAGGCAGGAGCCAATTCTAGCATAACATTCTAGCATTAATTGCTATCTATAGCAATTTGGCAAAAATAGTCCCTAAGGTTTAGTTATCATTGCAAACTAAGTCCTTTGTAGCATTAATTAGTATATTACTATCTATAGCAATTTGACAAAAATAGTCCCTAAGGTTTAGTTGTACTTGCAAACTAAGTCCTTTGTAGCATTAATTAGTATGTATTGCCATTTAACGAAAATAGTCCCTAAGATTTAATCGTCTTTGCAAACTAGGTCCTCCGAGGACTAACGATGTAACATAATTAAACTTTAAAGGACCGCCACGTAAAAATATAACGGTTCCACAGCAACGCGCGGGATCACCCACTCGTTTAAACTAAAAGACAATGAAAATTCAAGTAAACCATACCTTTTACATATGTTTAGCACACTACCAAAATACAAAAAATAAAAACAAAAAATACAGTTTGACAAACCTGGTTTTCTCTATAACAAACATAACTGGCCATTGAACACGACATCAAATACCAAAGCCCCTCAAGTCACTCCCCATCACAAATAAACAATACAAGACTCGAAAAAGAAAAAATAACCACACAAGATCTCAGATTCTCTTTCGTATTTCACATATAGTGTTTAGATCTTTAAAGATCTTAACAACTCAAAAGTTAAGCCATAATTGATCTATCAACAAAAAAGAAAAGAACCTACCAGTACCCGAGACCCTCTCAACCTATCATATTCGGCTTGTTACTGTAACAACTAAAAGGGATTTGTGTTCGTATGGGCCATAGATCAGAAAGAGTTGTGTGGCTGTGTGGAGTTAAGGAGGAAATAGGGCAGTAAGTAGTATTGTGTTCGTGTGACTGCAAGGAGCAATATGCGTGGCTGGTTTTTAGAAGTGTGTGTGATTAGGATATTCATTTGTAGAGATAAGGAATGAGTTGGAGTGACTGAGAAAGATACACTACAAGAAAAACTAGCTATAGTGACAAAACATCTTTCGCCACTAACAATAGAAAAAATCGTCACTGAATCTGTTAGTGACCAAACTAGAGTGGTCACCAGTCGTCACTAAAGCTCCGTCACAAATCCAGTTAGTGACCTAAATAGAATTCGTTACAGATTAGTGACGAAAAATTTCGTCACTTATGAGTTACAGATGACAACACTTTAAAACTATGAGTGACGAATACTTGGTCACTATGTTTTCATTTTAGTGACGAGATAATGGTCACTAGTGAGTATCAGTTAATGACGAAATAAGTGGTCACCCAATGGGTTAAATACCAACCACTTCAAAACCATTAGAGACGAATGTGTGGTCACTATTTCTTGCATTAGAGACCAAACTGGTTGTCACTAAATGTACCTTCTATGTCAACTAAAAGGGTTGCCACATTTACAAGATATGTCAACTAAAAGGAAAGTGAGTACAATATTAAACCAAAAATGAAAGATATATCAACTGAAAGTCATTTGCACATAGTTTAGAAATGAAAATCCATAATATTGATTCCTTTTAACATAGCATCTAATAGTTGATCCAAGATTAAACCAAACATGTAGTTATAAAGAGGATAAAGTACGAACATTAGAGTGAATATAACACAAAGATAATGCACAAACATGTTGCATATAAGCAATACTTTGTCTAATGCACAATGTCCCATGGCTACAATCTTTCTATCATCCATAAGCTGAAGGTGAAAAAGTCCTTGTTAGTCTCTTCATATTTCTTCCTGAAAAATATAAAAATAAAAAAATGTCATCAAATTAATGGTTGCATATAGGGGTAATTGTTATAAGATACATAAGAAAGATATGTGAAATAGTGACCAAAATTTGGTCACTAATTTTAATGACGAAATTTCTCGTCACTATTCATGTAATTTAGTGACTAACTAGTGACTACTATAAGTTTCGTCACTGATTTTCTACCGATGACCAAAAATAATGACGAAAAATTATATCGTCACTATTTTCATCTATAGAGTGACCAAAATATTTTTTTGTCACTGAATTCTCGTCACTAAAGCTACTTTTTCTTGTAGTGATACTTGAGCGTTAGGGTTATGATTTTCTGGTTAACGGAATTGGGCTTTGTTTTAATACAAAATTTTATAGTGTTGTTGCCTGATATTGGATCAAACCAAATTTTTAGAAGTTTAATTGATTGATCGTTATTGATCTGGTTATAGCTTTGTATTTTGTTTTATGGGCCCAAGATAAGTTTTAACAAAAAATTATTTATAATAAAAAGTGTCTTGGTTGAAAGTGTATGTGTTGATGCATAAATTAATTGTACATGTAGCTTAATTAGTTGTATTTGCATAAATTAGATTTAGATTATCATTAATTTTTACGATTAATGTTAAAAAAGAAACATATAATCGAACAATATTTCTTCACCACAAAATATAGTCACAGGGTAAGGGCGGCGGGTACCCTGCTAGTTTCTCTCTTAGTTGTTTGTGTCAAAAACTCTGCAAATGCTCTTAACAATGTATTTTCTAACTACGTTTGTATGTTTGATGTTGGAATCTTTTTGAATTACGTATAGTTATTAATAATCTTATACAATCGACCATAAGCCTAACGAATATCAAACAGTTCTTGTATTTTTTCATGTGAAATTTGTGGATATATAGGGTAAAGTTTTTGTTGGTTTTACGAATCTATTGGTTTTTTCATCCACGTAGTTTGCCAATTTTCACACGATACATCTCTCTCAGAAAAGTTGGGACATATACATCTCTTCGTTTATAAAAGTTGGACATTATACATCCTTGAGGACAAACGATACAAACACTTTTACGTTATCTTCTAACGTGGATCTAACATGAGAATTATTTTCGTCTTTTTGCTTGTAAAAGGATGTATTTTGCACTTTATTATTATTGTTATTATTAATATCTCTACAAAATCTATCGGAAACACCCATTTATCTCATTTCTTCTTCTTGGCAGCATCATTCTTCAGCCTTTGTCTTCTTTACAGCTCTCAACCTTGACCACCACCACCTGACAATACCATCAGCCGTCATGCACCACCAGCGGCGGTAAACTCAAAACACAAACAAACTCTTCTTTCTCACTTATCTCCTTACCATAGCAAATGTCGTCGGCCAGTCGGCCACAGTTATAAGGTATACTTTGTTTAATATGTGCATAAGTAAATTGAAAAATTGAAGATCAAAAAAGGTGTGGAAGGGCTTGACTGTGAAGTTCTGTGAAAAGGGTGATAGGGCAGAGATCACTCGAATGAGTGTGTTTGGAAAAAAAGAGTCAATAAACAAACAATAAGAATAATTGAATAACACTAAACTGCAAAATACATCATTCTTACGAGCAAAAAGATGAAAACAACCCTCATGTTACACTCATGTTAGCATATAACAAAAAAGTTATTTGCACCGTTCATTCTTAGGGATGTATAATGTCTAACATTTATTGGGGCGGAGGGAAGTATATGTCTCAATTTTCTAATAGGGATGTATGATGTGAAAATTGGCAAATCACGTGGATGTATATCGGAGTTTATGTTTGATTTTTCTGTAAATTTGTGGGTTTACCGGCTAAATTTAAAATCTTGTTGGAGATAATTTAAGCATCAAAGTAAAAAAGCAAACAAAGATAACACAGTAAAAATAAAAGAGAAATGATTTACCTTTTTATAGAAATATTTTCCTAAGGATATTAAATCATTATTCAATAAAAATATAAAAAATTTTTTTGTTGATAATAAAAGAAGATAGGTGATGCTAGTGGTACTACTTGAGTTTCATTATTAATGTTATAATTGAATATAAGTCTTCGCTATTCCAAGTCTTCTTAAAAGTGGCATTGGCCAAGCTGAGAAAGAATTTGTGGATGATAGACTAAAGGTGATGCCAGTCGTGCTACGTAGGTTGAACATTAAAGTTAGAATTTGTGGATCGTTGAACATTAAGTCTTCCCTATCCCAAGTCTTCTTAAATGTCTTCGGAGATTTGTTGATGGCATCCTCTTCACAATTTGCATGTCACCATCGTTAAACATTAAAGTTAGAAAATATCAGCATCTTTGAGTTCGAAGCTTGCACTAAATATCTATCTCAACAATAAAATATATAGTTAAGGAATTTATGATGATTTTGTTATTGCTTATACTAAAATTTTCGTTATTATAATGCGTTCAGTTTTATTTGTTAATATTGGTTCGTTTTATATACAAACGACTGTAGACATATCTTTACCGCCAATCATGGCTATAATAACTTTGACTAGCTATTATATTCTCATTGAAATGTCTTGGTCTAGATGATAAGGAATTTGTGGAAGTCATTCATTTCACCAGTTGGCATGTCACGACCGTTAACATGCAAAACTAATTATAAAATGCCAATACCTGTTCTTATAAGTCTAAGTCAGTTTTCAAAAATGAAGTCACCACAAGCAATAATTCGCTTATTATCTTCCTCTCGTATTTCTTTTCTCTTTTATGGTCTCGCGATAATACGTCTTACTTCCGCCACCTCTGCTACCTATGACGGTAATGAGACTGATTATCTTGCGCTGTTGTCATTCAAGTCAAAGATCACCCAAGATCCATACCAAGTTCTAACCTCGTGGAACCATTCCTTTCATTTCTGTGAATGGAGTGGTATTTCATGTGGAAAGCGACACAAACGAGTGACTGGTTTATGGTTGGCTTCACAAGGCTTAGAAGGGTCGTTGTCTCCTCAAGTAGGAAACCTGAGCTTCCTCCATGAGCTTAATCTTGCGAACAACAGCTTTCAAGGAACCATTCCTCATGAAATTGGTCATCTATCTAGGCTACGCCGCCTTTATCTTAACAGAAACAAATTCAGTGGAGCCATTCCAACAAACTTGTCTGGTTGTTCTAACCTCGAAGAGCTATGGCTTGCTCGAAATGATCTAGTTGGAAGCATACCCAAGGAGGTGAGTTTACTCTCGAAACTTTCTGGTCTTATAATTGGCAAAAATAGCTTAACTGGTGGAATTCCACCTTTCTTGGGGAATATTACATCAATGGAATTGTTCTCTGTTGGATATTTTAGTGTAATTGGATTAACTTGTTTTGACCAATTTCATCATAATAATACATCATTTAGGTTTGGAGGTGCGGAGTGCACACCTACTTGAATTTATTATGATCTTAGGGGCGAAGGCCCTAAGGGACGGGGTCCGGGCAGCGCCCCTGGTAGCAGGTCCAAGGGGCGGCACCCCTGCAAGTCCAGGGGCGGCGCCCCTGTCGAAAGCTGAGTAGTGTGGAATCTGCGATGTTATGAATCTGTGAAGTTATGATTCTGCTGAAGTTATGTTCCTCAGAAATTAATTTTTCGGAAATTGAGGGACAAAATTTGACAACTTTGAAACCCTAAAACTGCCTTTGGCAGTTATCTCGTATCATAGTTATATATGGTTTATTTGGTCAGATTAAGGAATACGGTTCATAAAATCTCAGATAAACACATATAGAAAATTCTCATTCTCTGAATTGTATCCGATTGAATAATTTGGTAGAACCACCGAATTGATTCGATCTGAAAGTGTTCACACGCCTTTCAGAGATTTAAGTATATCCGATTGTGTTCGTTATTACTACATATCCCCTACATTCTCTGCTGCCTTGAACCCATTTGGTGGGAGCATTCCAGATACCTTGGGTCACTGGAAAAGCTTGACAAACTTTGACTGTGGTGAGTGCAACTTATATGGAAGCATCCCTCATTCCATTTTCAACCTCTCACTCCTAGTTAAGTTTTCCTTACCGGTAATCACCTCCTTTGGTAGTCTTCCTTCAAAATTGGTAATCAGCTCCCAAATCTTGAGCTCCTTCAGTTATGGGGTAACGAACTAACCGGAGTTCTTCCACCTTCGCTTTCTAATTGTTCTAAATTAGGATATCTTGAAATGAGTAACAACAGTTTTAGTGGGAAGTTGACAATTGATTTTTCAAAACTAAGAGATATTTATTCAATTAGATTACATAATAACAACTTCCATGGACCGGAGAAGCGATGACATGAGGTTTATTGATTCTTTGAAAAACTGCACCAAATTAGTAGATTTGGAACTTTTTAATTGCAACCTTATAGGAGTGCTTCCGATATCAATAGGTAATCTTTCTGTTCAACTCAGCCTACTAGGTTTAGGAGACAATCAGTTATTTGGAAGCCTCCCTTCAAGTATAGGTAGTCTAGTTGGCTTGACCTTTTTAGATTTACAATCTAATCGATTCAAAGGAAAAATCCCCACAACCATTGGTAAACTTCAAAACCTACAACGTCTTGTTCTAAATAGCAATCAATTTTCAGGGCCTATCCCTGATGCCATCAGGAACTTATCATTGTTGACTGCCCTTGATTTAAATTCCAACAAATTAGAAAGCCATATTCCATCAAGCCTTGGGAGTTGTAAAGAACTTAATTCTTTAGACCTTTCAAACAATAGAATCAGTGGAAAAATACCCAAGCAACTTCTTCAACTTCCATCACTAACTTATTTTTTAAATCTTTCTCACAACGACCTGTCTGGTTCAATTCCATCAGAGATTAACTTCAAAATGCTGAGCGAGCTAGATTTATCTCATAATAATTTATCGGGTACCATTACTAGTAGCCTTGGTGAGTGTATTAGCCTTACAGAATTATACCTTAGTAGCAACATGTTTGAAGGCATAATACCATCTTCATTAAGTTCCTTGAGAGGATTGGCGGTACTCGACATTTCTCAAAATAATTTATCTGGTAAAATTCCTCAATTCTTAGGCAAATGGAATTCTTTAGTATTTTTGAACCTATCCTTTAATGATTTTGAGGGTGAAGTACCAGTTGTAGGAGTGTTTCAAAATGCAAGTTTATTTTCGGTTTTGGGGAACAATAGGCTTTGTGGTGGTTTGGTTACACTTGAGTTACCCAAATGCAAGGAGAGGGGTAGACAGAAAAAAAGGTTTCCATTCTTCATATTAGTCATTGTGATTGCACCGACGTTGCTCTTCCACCTTCGCTTTCAGAAACGTAATCTGTTGAACGAGATATCAATACATACATTTTAGAGGCGATTGACAATTTTGTGTTGAGCGATTTATAATACTTTCGATGGTATAGTTTAGTTGGGGCTTTTGGTTCGAAGGTATTGCCAAAAAATATTATATATACACCAAGTGTTTGATAAAAATCACCATTGAGATTCAATTTTCTTTTGTTTTGCTAAATCTTATCACCTAATGTTTTTATTTACTTGTTGCAGTTTTGTGAATGTGGCAATGTCACTCCTCCTAAACGTCCTTGTGAATTTGGTACTTTGTGGTGTATTCAGCTATTTAATATGCTTTTGCACCTTGTATTGTTGTAGGTAAATAAAAGTTTCTGAGTAACTATTATAGTACCTTGATCTGGCTTTCGAGTGTAATGTTTTACATTTGCAGCTCAACCAAATCCCTTTCCGATGCTAATGGCTAACTGGCCTCCAACGGGGTAAGCTATAAAGGTCTGAAATTTATAGTTATAACGAGTTGGTGATTACTATCTGCTATAAAGGTAAGCTATAAAGGTACTATTTGCTTCTACTTCTGTTAATATAGTACTATGATCTGGCTTACGAGTGTGATAGCTTATTCTTTATGCTTGCATCGTAGCTGACGCTGCATAATATTCGAGAACTGAAATAACACCAGCTTTTTGATCCATTTAAAAACAGATATATGCTTTTAAAAACAGATAAATGTAACCATCCAGTTGTGTGGCAGCAGTGAGTGTTACCAAAAGAGTCGCTGAAGAGATGGAAACGGAGCTTTGAGATTTGGGCGGTTATGCTATTCGTTTTGAAGACATCACTGGACATAATACTAAGTTAGACTTAAAAACGCTAACTTTATAATTGCATAATACTATTAACTGTAAAAGGTATAAAAGTGTTCCTTTACGTTGAGTATATGACAGATGGTGTCCTTCTGCGTGAAACATTGAAAGATGCAAATCTTGAAAACTCTAGGTAAGCTTTTCTTTGAAGCTGCTAACCAATGGGCAGGTCGAGCAGGTAGGATTGGGCACGGTATCTGTTACCGTCTTTTTACAGATGACGCGTACAAAGAAGAAATGGTTCGACACCCCTTGGCTTCTAAAGTTGTCAAAAATCGACCCCATCTATCAACTATGGATATTGAGAGCATTGAACAACACACGGAATCTGACTGATATTTGGCTAAAAATAAGCCAATTCCCGTTGGACCCACATCTGTCTGAAGTGCTGTTGAGGGGTGAAGAATTTAATTGGGTAAACGAATTTTTGGCGATTGTTTCTATGCTTTCAGTCCTGTATTCTTTAGTCCAAAAGACCAGGCAGAAGAAAGCGATGCTGCACATGCAAGGTTTTTCATGGCTAAATCCGATCATTTGACCTTACTTGAAATCTACAGACAATGGAAAGCTAACAAATACTCTGGAGACTGGTCTAACACTCATTACCTAAAAGTGAAAGCTCTACGAAAGGCTCGGAAAGTTAGATCTCAGTTGCTTGACCTATTGAAAATGCACAAGATCCGGCTCACATGATCATGTGGGTCTAATTGGGACGTCATCAACAAGCAATTTGTTCAGCTTATTTCCATAACGCTGCAAAACCTAAAGGTATTAGAGAATACATAAACGCTATTGTTATTCATATTCTTTGACCTTTAGTTTCATAAATTTGACTTTTCTTGAATCTTTTATTGAGAAAGCTTAAGGCTTTCTCCTCTTCAGATAGGAAGCAAAAAGGGTATCGAGCAGTGTATGATTCAGTTTCATAAAAAGTTAAAGTTTTCATGTTAACATGCTTGGACCTAATATTGAAACATTCATAAGTAAAAATGGGGCGAAATAGCCATCTGTACTATTGTTGGTTATCTATTGTACTGACTGCTTCTGGAACCTGTTAACAATGAAAGAGGATTCTCGCTGGGTAAATCCGGCCCCTTTACCACCACGGGTCTATCATAGTTATATGTGTTTCTTATCTGTGGATCATCATCATAGGTACAGCTTCTTTGGGTCCTTATTGGGGGACTATTGAGTCTTTGGTAAATCATACAATGGAATATATTGTCTTGGAAATGGATATTAAATAATTGACAAGGTATTAAAAGGAAGGTGTCAAGTTGTCTTATGTGTTTAACTTATTTTTGATTGGTTGTGTTTTAATTCTCAGTCAGGCATTTTATAATCAAACATATGCATGGCCGACAAAATACAATACAACTTTATGTTAGTGGTGGAAGAAGGTACTGCTAGCTGCTTTGGGTCCTTATTGGCGGACTAGTGAGTCTTTGGTAAGTTTCTTCCATTGGTATATTGTTTAATGTTATCTAATAGACATCTTGGACCGTTATTACTTAAAGTAAAGTGATAATGCAATATGTCTAGTCTTCCCACTCCCAAGTTTTCTTCTTCAGACTTTTATACATAGAAAATAGTTAATAGTAGTCAAGGAATTAGTGGATGATAGACAAAAGGCGTCACTAGTCGTGCTATTTGGATGGCTTGATTAAAGTTATAATACAGCAATATAACTTTAGTCTTCCCACTCCCAGGTTTATTAGTTAAGGAATTAGTGATGATAGACAATAGATGTTGCTAGTCGTGCTATATGTTAAAATGCAATATAAGTGCAGTATCCCTATCCCAGCTCTTCTTTATAGTCATTCTTGATATGATTGTATATAGAAATTTGTTATTACCAATCAAATTGTCTTGCTCAACCCGACTATAAAAAGCAAATATTTATTTTTATGACTTTAAGTTAGTTTCCAATAATAAGTCACAAGAAGCAATAATTTACTTATCATCTTCCTCTCGTATTTCTTTTCTCTTTTATGGTCTCGCAATAATATGTCTTACTTCCGCCACCGTCTTTGCTTCCTATGGCGGTAATGAGACTTGCGTTGTTGTCCTTTAAGTTGATGATCACCCAATATCCATACAAAGTTCTAGCCTCGTGGAACTATTCCTTTCATTTTGGTTACTGGAGTGATATTTCATGTGAAAAGTGGCACAAACGAGTGACTACATTACACCTGGGTTCGCAAGGCTTAGAATGCTGGTTGTCTCCTCATGTAGCTCAAATGGGGTTAAAGGAACAATTTTGGCAAAACCTTCTCATCTTCAATCATCATGTATGTTTTACACCACTCAAAATTTAAGTGTTCACATAACAGTTTAAATTTATAGGTGTCAAAACGGGCGGGCAGGGCGGGCACGGGTACGGGCTAAAACGGGCACGGGCCAAGCGGGCACATGTTATACAAATCGCTTAATAAAAGACCTAAAACGACGAAATAAATTCCGTAAACGTAATATCCTATTTATATTAAAAAAATTAAATATATTATATATAAAAAAAATCTTTAAAATGATCGTAATATTCTACAATTGACAAAAACAAATGTGTCCGTTAGTGCCATTTAAGTTTTCAATGGGCTATATGTGCCCATTTAAAAAAAAAGAGATGGCTAAATGTGCTCAAATCTTATAAAAATTTACCCATTTAGCTCATCTTTTTGCTTTTGGGTATATTTTGCCACCTCTAAGTTTAATCATATTAGAAACTCCAACTCACTATGTGTTTTTAAACCTCCGTTAGCATAAGCTTTGTCACTCAAGGTTTAACATAGAAGTTAATTTTATTAGCTTTCTAAGATCGGATAATGTTGAAATCTCAATTTCATTGTTACTTTGAATCTAATCAAGCTGTCAAAAAACCGTTTTTTTTTTTTTTTTCCTCAAACTCCTTTAAATGTAAAAATTCAACCTTTAACATTTTTAATAAGTATAAACTCAAATAAGTTCTCCTATCTTTTTAGTTTGTATTCCTTCAAGGGCCACCAAGATTCAAAGCAACGAAGGATTTATACATGTTAAATGATAGTTAATAAATTGAGTTAAATTATCTTGTAAAGTATTTCATTGAGACATTATGGGTATGTTTGGCACGGAGCGGTGTTGAGCTTTTTGGAGCGGGGAGGGGTGAGTAATGAGCATTTTGATTTTTAGTAGTCGTTTTGCATAGGAGCAGTGAGCTTTGCTATTTTTTAGGAATACTAATTTTTCCAATGTTTTTTTAAGAAGTGGTGAGCGGTAAGTTGTGGCTACTCCTCACAGCTACTGGCCACCGCTACTGCTCAGTGCTACTTTTAACAAACACACCCTATATCACACCGTTTATGTCCATATTAGAACTTGTTTGAACGATTAAACATATGTAAACGAACTCAAATGCAGTCAAACCTTGATAGAAAGAAAGAAAATCGTGCAAATTTATAGTCAACGTTTCTTTTTTGAGATGCCCCAATTTAATTGTCAAGTATCAAAGATAGATAGTTAAGTTCAATCAAGTTTACCATATTACCTTAGGTTGAAATAATTATCACAAACTTTAAACGAAACATTAAGGGTAAAACTGTTATTCGGCAAAAAGTAAGAGAGAAAATTAGTAATAATTATATTTTCTTAACAGTGTGTTTTTTGTCGGGGGATAATTATTTTGAGACGGAAGGAGTACCTTCAAATTCTAAGGTTTTAGTGCATGTCTTCTAAACAATACCCATACCAAAACACAGTTAAAAATGGGAGCAAGAGAAATTACTAATTACATTAGTAATAAAAAAAACCTTGTAATAATATTTGCACCTTGATGAGTGTCTAAATACTCATCATTTTTGTATCATTTAAACTGCAAAAACATCTGAAAACACTAAGAAATGCATCAAAATGATAAAAATATCACAAATAAGTGTTTTATGTGTTTTAAATGCAAGAATATCAAAATCTGGTGAAAAACGTATCAAGTTTGCATAATTGGCAGTTTTAGTCCCCCAAGTTTCAAAAGTTGTCAAAAACAGTCCCTGGTAAAATAAAATAAAGAAAAATATCATTTCAAGTCCCTAGGGATTCCTAAGTTGTCAAAATTGGTCCTTGAGATTTAAAATTGCAAATTTACAACTTAAGTCCCTGAACTTTGAAATTTGGCAAAAATGGTCCTTTGAGAATTTGAAAATGTCAAAAATGGTACTTGTACTATTAAAACTTGTCAAAAGTGACCCTTGTGAGAACTTTGGAAAAATGGCAGAATTGGTCCCTCAAATATCAAAAAATTCAGTTTTGGTCCTTGTAGTTAAAACCAAGACTTGTCAAAACTGTTTTGACCCCCTGCCACTTACCCATTTGACCCCCCTGTCTTTTCTCTTTTTGGACCCCCAGGTCAAACCAAAGTCAAACCCTTTGCTTTACCCGCCACCTCCTCCTTGTCTTCTCCAAGTTGCCTGCAAACACTCAACATCTCCCATCACCTTATCCCATCACCTTTTCTCCTCAAACCACCCCCCTCATCATCACAACCCACCACATTAAATGCCACCCCCCCTAGTTGATAAAATACAGAGCTACAAGTCAAAACAGGCTTTCCCGCCAAAATGATAAAAACAGCTGCTATCACTCAAAACTCATCCATTGGTCAAATAGAGAGGTGGGATTGGCTCAGAAGGACACGTGGAAGTCAATTGGAGCATAAAAGAGGAAGAAAGGCAAGAGAATAAGTAGTACTTAGTTTTTTAAAATTCTTGTATGTCGTTTTTCTTTAAATGTCTTAATTAGTTTTTAAAATCTGTAATCTCAAGCTTATTTGTACTAAGACTAAGACATTTAGTCATTGTAACTCAGTTTCCAGTTTTAATTCAAAGTGTTATTATGTTTTCAATTTTTATAGTCACTGTCTACAATTTCAGTTTTCTTTGCTAAACATCCAAGTTTCAATAAGCTTATTTATCATTCAAACAAGCTTATCTAAGCTTATTATAGCTTGAGATAAGCTTGGAAAACAGTTTTAAGTAACGTTGGTAAAAAGTCAACATAAGTCAACTGAAGAAGCATAATTGGTTCAAACAGGCTTGGAAATGGATATGGGGTGTTGCAGAGATGGATTTGGGTTGGACTTGACTTAGAATGGTAGTGTTTGGTTTGGTTTAAGCTGCAACATAAGCTTGGACCCTTGTAAGTCTGTTTCTCATTTCCAATTTTTGTTCAGTTTGCATTTTGTGTTTGAGTTGGTACTTGTGGTCATCTATAGTTCAAATCTGTTAATTAAGTTGTGTTTAGGTTAAATAAACTTAGTTTGATCATTAAAACAAGTGGGCTCAGTGTTTAGTCAGTTTAAAATTGCATAACAGTTTGAATATCAATGTTTGGATCAGATGTGTATACTGAGCTTGAGCTCTTGTTTGCACTTGACATTTGCATACTCACTCTCAAATAGGCTCACTTAATCTGTCTTAATTTTGTCATATCTCAAAAGTCAAACTCACATTAAAACTGTTCTAAGCTCTTAACTGTTGAAGTTTATTGAAAGCAAAATCTTGTCTTGTGTTTAAAATTCTTAGTTATTGCTTACATTGTGTTTGTCTTATCATTTAACATCAATCTCAGTCCTTCAAATTAGGATTAAAGTTCATACAAGTCAAAATTGATAAAACTGTTAAAAATCAAAAAGGTAAAAACCAGTTTTTCACCAACCTAGGGTGATTTTTAATAGACTCATTACTGGGTCAAATTAAGTGAAACTCTGGGTTATAAAACTTCAGTTGGTCAAGTTACTTATTATAAATTTTATAGATTTTTAGAAATTTTTCTCAAGTCTCAAAAGAGCTTGTCAAAAAGGCTTATATGCCCTGTTCATAGCACTCAGTGAATACTGAGTTTTCCCAAGCTCTTGCAGAGCTTGTCCAGAGCTCATCAGAGCTTCTCTAGGGCTGGTTTTTGGTTTGAAGGTACCTAGCTAGGTCTAGTTTAGACTCCAACAATTGGTTTTGAGTTTGGACTTGTTTAAGTGCTTATTTTCCAGTCTCCAAGTAGCACCAAAAATCTGTTTTGGCATCTTAACTCAAATAAATCAAATCACAAGCAGTTGCAATTCAGAGGTCAAGGTCATTTGTAATTTGTTGTTTTAGAGTACTTATAGCTTATAATAGCTTCTGTGAAAGTGTGGTGCTCAGTTTGAACCTTGTGATTATTCCAAGTGCTTATTACATAAGCACTTACAATTGCAGTTGCATTTTCCTTCACACAAGCCCATGTTTTTCTATTTTTCTTAGATTCAGTATATTAATTTAGAGTTTTCCTAAATTTTTCATATTTTTCCATAACAGTTTGCTATTTTTCTCAATTTAAAACAGTTTTTAGGATTATTTAATTAGCTTTTAATACAATTAATTCAGAAAAAGTTCAAAAAAATAATTTTTCATTTTTCTTAGGTTAAGATAAATATAAAAAGTAAAAAAATTAATTTTCCAGATTTTTCATAGTTTAATTTGTAATTTTTAGTAATTTAATTAGTTTTAAATAGTTTAAAATTCATAAAAAAATAGAAAAATAATCAGAAAAATATAAAAATAGTTTTGAAAATTCTTTTTAGTTATTTTAGATTTTTCCAAGTCATAATTTTATTTTTCTAGCTTTATTTCATATTTTCTTGTATTTTAGGTTATTATTAAATAGTTAAAAATAGTTTCTAATTAATAATAATTAATTTATTAGTTATAAAAATAATTTTCTTTTTCTTAAAATTTTCTTTTATCATTAGGTTTGTAAAAATATCATTTTCATATTTTTAGGATTAATACTGCTTCAGTTTCACATTTTCGTTTGTACGTCACGTAGTTTTTTAGATTTAAATTTGTAAAACATAAAATCAAAAACATCAGTTTAAAAATAGTGATAGTGTTTATTTAAGATAGTTTATCTTTTTAATTTCCTTTAATTTGCATTTTAGCCCCTGTAATTTATAAAATAACTCAAAATCCTTACTGATCACTATCCTTAGTGATTATTCGACATCTGATTGTGTTAAACACCAGTCATCCTCCGTGGGACTTAACGACCCGGGAATCCACTGTATTCTCCTGATCTAAATTGCATTTGGTGTTTGAGCTGTTTTAAGTTCCTTACGGCTGGTCATTCACAAGTGGCTAGCTTGCGTGAGAAAACTTGACGGTTTTGCACCAATCAAATTTTTGGCGCCGCTGCCGGGGAGGTGTAAGCGTGTCCTAAACATTTTCAGACCCGTACTTGCACATATACCACAGTTTGTAAACAGTTTTTTTTTTTGTTGTAAAGTTAAATATAAATCAAAAAGTTCATTAACACTTTTCCTAAAGTGTTAAAAACACCAAAAATATATAAAACAACAAAACAATCGTAACGTTTTCTAGCTTGTATTGTCTTTAAGGTGATTCTTAAAACAGTACGATTTGGTTAAACGAGACGATACCAAAAATATTGTCCAAAAGTTTTAAACCCTTTGCACAAATCATACCTACGTCTTTTCAGTGGTACTTAATATATACATAAAATCAACCACCGCAAATCAAGGCAGTACACCTACTAACTGGGGGTGTGACCATAATAAGTTTCCGAACAACAGATTTAAAACTTGCCTTTGTGTCCTTGTGATTTGGTGTACCTTTTTCAAAGAAGCCATTTCATTTGTGATTATTGGTTAAGTTCACTTGTCGTTTTGCCTCACATTTGTTTTGAAAATTGATTTTTAAACTTAGTGCATGCGCACTCGTTCTTCCAGCTCTACAAGTCCACTTTCTGAGCTTGGCAAGATTCCTCGTAGACGTAGAGGACGTTCTGCTCCTTCAGCCAAGACTGAGGAACGTCTACCACCACCACCACCTGCCGTAATGGCCGAAGACAAGCCGATGAATGAGCTTCTCCAAGCACCCATCGAGGGTTACGGAGATGCTATTGTTGTCCCAGCCATCGTGGCTGAGACCTTTGAGCTCAAAACAGGGTTGCTTAATCTTGTAACCCAAAGCCAATTCTATGGTTTTGAGCGGGATGATCCTCATGCACACATTCGATGGTTTAACAAGATTGCATCTACCATCAAGTACAAGAATGTCCCACATGAAGCTATCAAGCTTCTTCTGTTCCCATTTTCTCTAGAGGGACAAGCCCGGAATTGGCTTGAGAAACAACCCCCTCGTTCCATTGAGACATGGGAAGATCTAGTCACCAAGTTTGTTAACGAATTCTATCCTCCATCACGAACTACAAGTCTTAAGAATGAGATAATGAAATTTTCTCAGAGATTTGATGAATCATTCGGGGAGGCATGGGATCGTTACAAAGAGTTGCTTCGCAAGTGTCCGCATCATGGTTTTACCGAGTTAATGCAAATGGATACTTTCTACAATGGTCTGCACCAAGGTGACCAAGACTCTTTAAATGCCTCCGCGGGCGGTAATTTCCTGAGCAAGACCACAAAAGAAGCCTTGCAAATAATTGAAAACAAGTCCCAGGTCCGCCCTTTCCGAGCAAAGACATATCAATCTCGGTCTAATCTTTGGACCTTCTACTTCATCTCCATTGGTACATCTAGCACCGATGCTAAGATTGACAAACTCATGGATATTGTTCAGGCTTTGGTTCTTGCTAACCAAAAGAAAGTCACTTTCACACAGACACCATCATATGGTGAAGTGAAGAAAGTTGAAGTTTGTGTTACTTGTGGTGGTTCTCATGCATACTACAATGTACGCCACCGATGGTAGTCCGTTTGAAGCTAATGTTATAGCCGGTACTTCAAATCAAGGAGGTAATCAATACCGTCCTCAAAATGAACCAAACTACCGTGCTAACACTTATCAGGCACCACCCGGTTTTAACCAGAATCCTAACCGGAATCAGAACCAACCTAGAATGAACCAAGGTTATCAAAACCAAGGAAATTTCTATTCCGGACCCAATCAAGGTTTCCAACATCAAGGAAACCTTAATCACAACAATTTCAATCGAGGGAATCAATTTCAGGGAAATGTGAATCCTAATCAAGGGAATTTTCAACAACAAGGTCATAATCAAAACATACGACCTCAAATTATCCCTCCACCTCCTCCTGTATCAACATCTGATGAGCTTTTAAAGCAATTCATGAAGACTCAAGAGGAGACAAACAGGTTGTTGGTCAGTCAGATCGCTGAATTAAAGAAATCTTTAAATGATCGACCCTCGGGCTCAGGTACTTTACCTAGCAACACGATCGCTAATCCGAAGGGCGATGCAAAGGCGATCACAACCAGAAGTGGTACTTCATATGATGGACCTGCTATTCCTACTACCTCTTCTTCTTCTCTCCCGAAGGTAGTGGAAAGTGAACCTGAGGCGACAAAGGACAAGGAACTTCCTACTAATAACGGAGGTACCAGCAATGTCCATCCTCAGGTTGTCCTGAAACCCAATACCAATCTTGGAGTTGTTTTTGAACCTCCAGTTGGTAACCCCAAATCCAAAACTTCTATTCCTTACCCATCACGTTTGAATGAGCAAAAGCTCCGCGAAAAAGCCAGTAATCAAATGGACAAATTTTTTCAAATTTTCCAAGAACTACATTTTGACATAAGCTTTGCGGATGCTATCATGTTGATGCCCAAGTTTGCATCAACTCTCAAACACATGTTAAGCAACAAGGAAAAGCTGTTTGAAATGGCTAAAACTCCTCTGAACAAGAACTGCTCTGCAGTTATCTTGAAGAAGCTTCCCGAAAAGCTTGGAGATCCTGGAAAATTCCTTTTACCTTGTGTATTTCCAGGAATGGTTGAATGCTTTGCCTTAGCCGATCTTAGTGCAAGCATAAACCGATGCCTCATTCAGTATGGAAGAAACTTTCTCTTCCGGACCTTACTCCTACATGCATGACTCTCGAGCTTGCAGATCGTACAATATTCCGTCCTCTTGGAATTGCCGAGGACGTATTTGTGAAAGTAGGAAAGTTCCATTTTCCAGCTGACTTCGTGGTTGTTGATTTCGATGCTGATCCACGGGTTCCTCTCATTGTTGGTCGAGGATTCCGAGAACGGGCCGTGCTCTCATTGATGTATTTGAGCAAGAAATCACATTACGTGTTGGTAATGAAGCTGTCACCTTTAACCTTGATCAAACTTCGAGGTACTCCGCAAACTATGATTCCGAGTCGGTTAACCGAATAGATATCATTGATGTTGCTTCTGAAGAGTACTCTCAAGAAGTTCTTGGTTATTCTCATAATTCCGTGAGTGGGGATCCCACCACATCTTCTCAACCTATCATAGCCAATTCTACTCCTTCTCTCACTCCGTTTGAGGGAAGCGACTTCATCTTGGAAGAGATTGAAGCATACTTGGCTAGTGATTCTGTTCCATGGGAAATTGATCACGCTCCAATTGACATCGAGGGGACATACTTCTCATTGAGAAATTGCTTAAAGATGATCACTCATCAACCCCTCACACTAGTGATGCAATTCCGGAAGAGATTAATCACCATGAGATTAATCCGGAGGGAGATATTATTATTCTTGAGAAGTTGTTAAATCAGGACACTTCTCCTCCTATCCCTCCCGTCGAGCTTCATAACAAGGAAGTCAAGTCAGTTGAGAAAACTGAAGAATTTCCGGAAGTCGAACTTAAGGACTTACCTCCTCATCTCGAGTATGCATTTCTTGAGGGTGATGATAAATTGCCTGTCATTATTGCTCGAGATTTGAGTAAAGATGAAAAGATTGCTCTCATAAAGGTCTTGAAGTCACACAAACAAGCAATTGCTTGGAAACTCTCCGATATTAAGGGTATCAACCCTGAGTTTTGTACTCACAAAATCTTGATGGAGGATGACTTTAAACCCGCAGTTCAACATCGAGAGAAGGGTCAATCCAAAAATCCATGATGTTATCAAACAAGAGGTTATCAAACTTCTTGATGCAGGATTGATTTACCCAATCTCAGATAGTCCTTGGGTTAGCCCGATTCACTGTGTTCCTAAAAAGGGTGGCATAACTGTTGTCACGAATGAAGAAAACGAGTTAATTCCAACTCGATTGGTTACGGGATGGCGTGTGTGTATTGACTATCGCAAGTTAAACGAAGCCACCCGTAAAGACCATTTTCCTCTACCCTTTATGGACCAAATGCTTGAGAGATTAGCAGGGAATGGATACTATTGTTTCCTTGATGGTTTCTCGGGTTACTTTCAGATCCCCATTGATCCAAAGGATCAAGATAAAACTACATTCACCTGCCCATACGGAACTTTTGCCTACAAACGTATGCCTTTTGGCCTATGTAATGCTCCTGGCACGTTCCAGCGATGTATGATGGCCATTTTCCACGACATGATCGGGGAAACAATGGAGGTGTTTATGTATGACTTCTCGGTCATTGGGGATTCGTTTCAAACATGTCTCTCCCATCTAGATAAAATGCTCAAACGGTGTGAAGACACCAATCTTTGTCTAAATTGGGAGAAAAGCCACTTTATGGTCAAAGAAGGCATAGTCCTTGGCCATAAAATTTCAAAAAACGGGATTGAGGTAGATAGAGCAAAAGTTGATGTTATTGCTAAACTGCCTCATCCTACTACCGTCAAAGGTATTAGGAGTTTTCTAGGTCATGCCAGGTTTTATCGTAGATTCATACAGGATTTTTCTAAAATCGCTCGGCCTATGACCCATCTTCTTGAAAAAGAAGCTCCTTTTATCTTCTCCCCTGAGTGCATCGAAGCTTTTGAAACACTTAAGAAAAAGCTTACGGAAGCACCCATTCTAGTTGCCCCGACCTGGGATTTACCCTTTGAGCTCATGTGCGATGCAAGTGATTTTGCTATCATTTGCAGTCTTGGGGCAACGAAAAACCAAGCATTTTCAGCCGATCCACTACGCAAGCAAAACTATGACTGAAGCTCAAACCCATTACACCACTACAGAAAAAGAATTATTAGTTGTGGTGTATGCGTTTGAGAAATTTCGGCCATACCTCATCTTGACCAAATGCGTAGTATATACGGATCACTCGCTCTCAAATATCTCTTTGCAAAACAAGATGCAAAGCCGAGATTGCTCCATTGGGTTCTCCTTCTCCAAGAATTTGATATCATCATACGTGATAAAAAGGAGAGAACCTGCTGCGATCATCTGTCCCGATTAGAGAACCCTCACCAAGATGTTTTCGAGAAAAAGGAAATAAATGAAACATTTCCTCTCGAGACACTCAATGCGGTTTCTTTTCGTGGAAACTCTTCTACCCCATGGTTTGCTGACTTTGCAAATTACCATGCGGGTAACTTCATAGTGAAAGGGATGTCGACCCAACAGAAGAACAAATTCTTCAAAGATGTTAAACATTATTTCTGGGACGATCCTTTCTTATTCAAAATTTGCAATGCGGATCAAGTCATCCGGCGGTGTGTATGGTCGAAGCTATTGACATTCTCAAAGCTTGCCATGCTGGACCTACTGGGGACATCATAGCCCCAACTACACTGCCAAGAAGGTGTTTGATTCCGGATTTAATTGGCCCACGATTTACAAGGATGCCCATGAATTTGTCAAGGCACCTGTGGACGCTTGTCAACGTCACGGGAATATCTCACAAAGAAATGAAATGCCGCAAAACGCCATTCAAGTGTGTGAGATTTCTGACATCTGGGCATTGACTTTATGGGGCCATTTCTTTCTTCTCGCGGTAACAAATACATACTCGTGGCCGTTGACTACTTGTCAAAATGGGTTGAAGCTAAGGCTTTGCCTACCAACGATGCCCGAGTTGTTGTGAAATTCTTGAAATCCCTTTTTGCTAGGTTTGGAACTCCACGAGCTATAATCAGTGATCGTGGTACGCATTTTTGCAATGACCAGTTTGATAGAGTCATGCAAAAGTATGGGGTAACTCACCGTCTCTCTCGCGTACCACCCCAAACAAGTGGGCAAGTGGAAGTTTCCAACCGGGGATTAAAAGAATTCGAGAGGACGGTTGGCTAAAATCGTGCATCTTGGTCGGATAAAGCTGGATGACGCACTCTGGGCTTTTTCCGACAGCTTATAAAACACCCATCGGGTGTACTCCATACAAGCTTGTGTACGGAAAGGCGTGTCATCTACCGGTTGAGCTTGAGCACAAGGCATACTGGGTCTTGAAGCATGCCAACTTCGATATTCAGACAATTTGGTGATCACCGGAAAGTTCAAATGAATGAATTAAATGAACTCCGTGATCAAGCATACGAGAAATCTTTGATCTACAAAGAAAAGACAAAGAAGATTCATGACTCTAAAATCAAGAACCGCGTTTTCAACGTTGGTGATCGAGTCCTTCTTTTTAATTCAAGATTGAAGATTTTCTCGGGAAAGCTTAAATCCCGTTGGTCTGGTCCATTTACTATCACTAAGGTTTATCCTTATGGCACCATTGAGTTATCTCAACCCGATGGTCCAAACTTTAAAGTGAATGGTCATCGATTGAAGCACTATTTTGGAGAGGACATTCCTCCTGTGGTTGTCCCGGATCTACAAACTTTCCCCATGAACCAATAAATGCGGGGATCGAGTCAAGCTAGCGACTCGGGAATCAAAAATAGTAGCATGCTACATGGGTTTTTCACCCGTGTGTACCACCCTAGTGTGGGGGAGTTGCCCCCCGCTGTTGTATATAAGAGTTCCATGAAAAAAAAAAAAAAAAATCTTGCTAAATAATGGCCGTAGTATTTCCCTTTTACGTTCTATGTTTCGGCATAAACGCCGGTACTTTGAATATTGAGGGCAATATTCATTTCTAAGTGTGGGGGAATTCTCACGAATTTTATCATGTAATTATACCACCCAATTCCCCCGTTTTTTGCCAAATTTTTTTTTTGGAGTATGTGTTTTTCACTTACTCAGCAAATGGTAATCAATCCGCCATGTCTAACCCATATAAGGATTGGCTAATCCAGGAGCAAACGGCTCTTGGTAAAGATATATCAAATCCGTTGACGGCTTGCAATTTGCCTAAAATTGTATGGTATTCAACTCACCATATCTTTAATTAGTGAAGAGTTGGCTAGCCCGCAAGTTTATGGCTTGTGGTAAAGGCAGTTGGAAAACCATAATTGGTAATCAGCTCACCAAAGATAATATTGATAATTTATCTAAGAGTTGGCTAGTCCCGAAGCAAACGGCTGGTAAAGACAAATCAAATCCGTTGAAAGCTGGTGATTTGCTCAAAATCATTTGGTTATCGGTGTACCAAGGTTCTTACTTGAACTAAAACATTTGGCTACTCCAGAAGTAATGGCTTTTGGTAAAGAGATGAAATCCATTAATTTTTCTCAAAACATTGCTAGGGACTAGCAATATCTTAGTGTGGGGGATTGATGAGTGTCTAAATACTCATCATTTTTATACAAATTAAACTGCAAAAACATCTGAAAACACTCAGAAATGCATCAAAATGATAAAAATATCACAAATAAGTGTTTCATGTGTTTTAAATGCAAAAATATCAAAAATCTGGTGAAAAACGTATCAAGTTTGCATAATTGGCAGTTTTAGTCCCCCAAGTTTCAAAAGTTGTCAAAAACAGTCCCTGGTAAAACAAAATAAAGAAAAATGTTATTCAAGGTCCCTGAAATATTCTAAGTTGTCAAAAATGGTCCTTGAATAAATCTTTTGTCAAATGGCAGAAAAGGTCCCTCAAGTTTTGAAATTGTCACAAATAGTCCTTGGAAAATTGAAAATGTCAAAACTGGTCCTTGTACTATTGAAGTTTGTCAATTTTAGCCCTTGTGTGAAATTTGAGAAAATGGCAGGTTTGGTCCCTCTAGTTTGGCAGATTTACAAAATGGTCCCTATAATATTAAAGCTAGCCTTGTCAAAACTGTTTTAGACCCCTGCCACTTTAAACCTTTGACCCCCTGTCATTAGCCTATTTTGGACCCCCAGGTCAAACAAAGTCAAACCATGTCTTTCCCACCTTATCCTGTACACCTGTCTTCCCCAACTTGACTACAACACACAGACCCCTCTCCCATCACCTTTTCTCCTTTCCCACCACCCCCTCATCATCACAACCCATCACAATAAATGCCACCCCCCCTAGTTAATAAAACACAGAGCCACAGGTCAAACCTGTCTTTCCCGCCAAAATGATCAAACAGCTGCTATCACTCAAAACTCATCCATTGGTCAAATAGAGAGGTGGGATTGGCTCAGAAGGACACGTGGAAGTCAATTGGAGCATAAAAGAGGAAGAAAGGCAAGAGAAGAAGTAGTACTTAGTTTTTTAAAAATTCTTGTATGTCGTTTTTCTTTAAATGTCTTAATTAGTTTTTAAAATCTGTAATCTCAAGCTTATTTGTACTAAGACTAAGACATTTAGTCATTGTAACTCAGTTTCCAGTTTTAATTCAAAGTGTTATTATGTTTTCAATTTTTATAGTCACTGTCTACAATTTCAGTTTTCTTTGCTAAACATCCAAGCTTCAATAAGCTTATTTATCATTCAAACAAGCTTATCTAAGCTTATTATAGCTTGAGATAAGCTTGGAAAACAGTTTTAAGTAACGTTGGTAAAAAGTCAACATAAGTCAACTGAAGAAGCATAATTGGTTCAAACAGGCTTGGAAATGGATATGGGGTGTTGCAGAGATGGATTTGGGTTGGACTTGACTTAGAATGGTAGTGTTTGGTTTGGTTTAAGCTGCAACATAAGCTTGGACCCTTGTAAGTCTGTTTCTCATTTCCAATTTTTGTTCAGTTTGCATTTTGTGTTTGAGTTGGTACTTGTGGTCATCTATAGTTCAAATCTGTTAATTAAGTTGTGTTTAGGTTAAATAAACTTAGTTTGATCATTAAAACAAGTGGGCTCAGTGTTTAGTCAGTTAAAAATTGCATAACAGTTTGAATATCAGTGTTTGGATCAGATGTGTATACTGAGCTTGAGCTCTTGTTTGCACTTGACATGTGCATACTTACTCTCAAATAGGCTCACTTAACTCATATCTGTCTTAATTTTGTCACTGCATTAGCTCAAAAGTCAAACTCACATTAAAACTGTTCTAAGCTCTTAACTGTTGAAGTTTATTGAAAGAAAAATCTTGTCTTGTGTTTAAAATTCTTAGTTATTGCTTACATTGTGTTTGTCTTATCATTTAACATCAATCTCAGTCCTTCAAATTAGGATT
The DNA here is from genome assembly GCA_910596185.1 of Chrysanthemum makinoi. Lineage (NCBI taxonomy): Eukaryota > Viridiplantae > Streptophyta > Magnoliopsida > Asterales > Asteraceae > Chrysanthemum > Chrysanthemum makinoi. The sequence continues at coordinate 135,745,365 of OU343216.1, forward strand.
AAAGTTCATACAAGTCAAAATTGATAAAACTGTTAAAAGTCAAAAAGGTAAAAACCAGTTTTTCACCAACCTAGGGTGATTTTTAATAGACTCATTACTGGGTCAAATTAAGTGAAACTCTGGGTTATAAAACTTCAGTTGGTCAAGTTACTTATTATAAATTTTATATATTTTTAGAAATTTTTCTCAAGTCTCAAAAGAGCTTGTCAAAAAGGCTTATATGCCCTGTCATAGCACTCAAATACTGAGTTTTCCCAAGCTCTTGCAGAGCTTGTCCAGAGCTCATCAGAGCTTCTCTAGGGCTGGTTTTGGTTTGAAGGTACCTAGCCAGGTCTAGTTTAGACTCCAACAATTGGTTTTGAGTTTGGACTTGTTTAAGTGCTTATTTTCCAGTCTCCAAGTAGCACCAAAAATCTGTTTTGGCATCTTAACTCAAATAAATCAAATCACAAGCCGTTGCAATTCAGAGGTCAAGGTCATTTGTAATTTGTTGTTTTAAAGTACTTACAGCTTATTAGAGCTTCTGTGAAAGTTTGGTTCTCAGTTTGTGGTCTTTGGCTTATTCAAAGTGCTTATTTTTAAGCACTTACAACTGCAGTTTCATAATCTACCAAACAAGCACATGTTTTTCTATTTTTCTTAGATCCATAACATTATTTTAGAGTTTTCCTGAATTTTTCACATTTTTCTAGGACAGTTTGCTATTTTTCTTAATTTAAAACAGTTTTTAGGATTATTTAATTAGCTTTTAATACAATTAATTAAGAAAAAGATCAAAAAAATAATTTTTCATTTTTCTTAGGTTAATATAAATATAAAAAGTAAAAAAATTAATTTTCCAGATTTTTCATAGTTTAATTTGTAATTTTTAGTAATTTAATTAGTTTTAAATAGTTTAAAATTAATAAAAAAATAGAAAAATAATCATAAAAATACAAAAATAGTTTTGAAAATTCTCTTTTGTTATTTTAGATTTTTCCAAGTCATAATTTTATTTTTCTAGCTTTATTTCCTATTTTCTTGTAATTTAGATTATTATTTAATAAGTAAAAATAGTTTTTAATTAATAATAATTAGATAAATAGCTATAAAAATAATTTTCTTTTCCTATAAATTTTCTTTTGTCATTAGGTTTGTAAAAATATTATTTTCATATTTTTAGGATTAATACTGCTTCAGTTTGACATTTTCTTGTGTACGTCACGTAGTTTTTAAAGTTAAATTTGTAATAGAAAAAATCAAAAACATCAGTTTAAAATTAGTGATAGCGTTTATTTAAGATAGTTTATCTTTTTAATTTCCTTTAATTTTCATTTTAGCCCCTGTAATTTATAAAATAACTCAAAATCCTTACTGATCACTATCCTTAGTGGTTATTCGACATCTGATTGTGTTAAACACCATTCATCCTCCGTGGGACTTAACGACCCGGGAATCCACTGTATTCTCCTGATCTAAATTGCATTTGTTTCTGAGCTGTTTTAAGTTTGTTACGGTCGGCCATTCACAAGTGGTCGGTTTGAGTGATTAAACTTGACTGTTCGGAACCGATCAACACACCTTTAGTCGACTACATTATGGAAGACATGTATGTAAAACCTACACCTATGTCCTCTTTATATACTAGAGTATAAGGACTAAATAATAAAACTTCCATTGCAAGCAAGTCCTTCCATTTTTAGTAGGTTTCCTTCTTGTCATATTAAGTCCCTCTTGTTTCATTCTTTTTGTCTTATCAACTCAAACGTATAATTCCCAACAGGAACTATATTTTGTAAGAACTGAATATCAGCTGGCAGACATATTCACTAAAGCTCTTCCTAGAGAACCTTTGGAGGGATCTTGTTAAGCACAGTCTTGCTATTAAAGATTCCCCATGGGTTTTGATGGATGATTTTAATGTTATTTTGTAGGCTTGTGAGAGAAATATGGGCTCTTTTACTATCACTCAAGGTACGAAAGATTTTAGAAATTGTATTTTCAAAACTGAGGTTAGTGATATTAAGATGACTGGTCTCCAGTTTACTTGGAACAAAAGTTTAGGGAATCCTCATGGTCTTTTGAAGATGTTGGATAGAATCATGAGCAATGGTGCTTTTTTGGATAAATTTTCTGATGCTAATTCACTTTTTTTGCCTTTTGTTATGTCTGATCATACTCCTGCTGTTCTGGATTTGCCTTGTATTTCTGGTGCTAAACCCAAACCTTTCAAGTTTGCAAACTTTCTTGCTTCTAAAGCTGAATTTTTGCCTACTGTTAAAAATGTTTGGGATTGTCAATGTCCTGGTTTCTCTATGTTC
>OU343216.1:135755983-135800421 GCA_910596185.1 Chrysanthemum makinoi
GATCCTCTTCACATCCCGTCTATCCTGAGAATTCCATCTCTTTGGAGAACCAATTCCTTCATGTATCTCCTTCAACTTATAAGCCAAGCCATCCTTGACACTCTTCAGTGTGTGATCTCCAAACTTATGAAGATCACTACACGCCATTAAGCAGCTATGCTTGTAGTTCACTACGTAAACTACTTCAATGGTTTGCCGACAAGAGTGTATTGTGGAAGGTGGTTGATATCGAAGTTCTAGCGAGGTCCGTGAGGTTGACACGAGTCTGATACGATTCAACAGCAAGTTGTAAATCTTCTACACGCCTCGGATCACTATGCTTCAGATGAAGATGAGCAAGGACTTGATGTATTCACGTTGAATTTCAGTCGAGAAATGTCTTATTCTTCCCTGTACCTTGGCAAGATACGATCTTCAATGTCGCGAGAGACAAGTTCTGAAAGTCCGCTTCACATAATTCATAGTCCCTTTCGTCTTGTCTTTTAACCACGATAGTCTTGAGAAAGGTGTAATCCCATTTAGACGAAAGGGTGACATGCTTAACAGAACGATCCCTTTATCATCAGATACTTCATGTTGAGATTTTCGAACCTGGCAGCCAGTAGTATATTCGCCGCTCGCCAATGGTGAATCCCGTACATTGCATCAATGTCATACCGCTCCACTGTTGGAAAACATGGGGTAGCCTTTCTTCGATGGCTATGCAGTTTGAGTATATGGCTGCCAGGAACGGAAGTGTAAGTGATGTAGCATATTTCTTTGAACTATCGCTACCGTGTAGAAGAAATTCCAAGTCTTTGTTGAAGAAGTAGCGGAATGGAATCTTAGGTTGATCCTGTTGGCCAATCGTTGGTAGAGGTTTAGACCGTCGGTGTAGTATGGAGGGTTGTCTCTTCTGGTGAAGTCGATGTTTGCTTCATGGTTGAGCCAATCAATGTTGTTAGACATGGCTCGTGCTATGTTTTCAAGGTGATATTCAACTTCAATAGCACTTTTCGAGCTGTCTTTGAGTAGTTGAAATGTTTCATTCTTGATTCGCTTCAACTCGATTTCGCCATCTTCTTCACACGGAACTTTTCTTGCAAGAACTCGGCATGCTCCAACGCACGACCTTATACCATATCCGGATCATCGCTAGGCGGAGTGGCATCAACAAGTTTAGAAAACCATTCAAATTCGGTGTCGTCTTCGTCTAACCATGAGACTACATCACCTTTAGATGTCTTTTTTCTTCTTTGGCCTTGATGAGGATAATGGTTTCTTTTTTGAGGCGGGAGAGGTGGGTTGTTGTTGGGGCTCAGGGACTTCCTCATAGTCACCACCAGTATACTCAAAGTGATCACCGTTTTCTCGTCGTGGTAACTCGAGTCCCGAGGTTTGTCATCGAAGAGCGAGGAGGAGATTGTCTTGGTGGTGAAGTCCTTCGGGTGGTGGTGGCATAGATGATGGTTCTCCAGACCGCTTTAGACGCTTAGGCTCGTCATTTTTATCCTTATCCTTATCTTCATCGCCTCTTGGACGCTTTAGGCCTTTGAGCTTCTTCTCGCATGTCGATTTGAGTTGGTATTCCAAAGAATGCTTCAAACAATTTACCTTCGTAAGAAGTAAATGTTGCAGATCGTTTAGATATTTGAGATACCACCGGAAACCAATTCAAAGATCTCGAGAATATTATGGGATCATTGATTGATGTTTATGTCATAGGTGTTGATCTCATAGTTTGCTTGGACAAATGCAATAGATTCGGATAGAGTTTTCTGGTGTACATTTCTTTTGTCACACCAGGAACGATGTCAAGAAGGAACTTGTGAGTGTAACCTTTGACCATCTCGCTTCATTTCCCTTGAAGATCACGCTGCATGAACTTCGATGTACTCCCTTTCACCGACATCTTGTCATTCTCGTCATGAATATACTGAACCTCGTCACGAGAAAATTCAGCTTTTGTATAGCACGCCTTTCTTCCCGGCCTCGCTTGACAACTTTAACAATTTTGTCTTTGCCCGAGATATCCAAGAGTCTGCTGGCTTCTTCACTGATTTGGATGTGGATTTGGTTGTTCTTCTGGATGGTGGTGGTGAAGAGTGAGAGGATGAATCAGATGATGAAGAGACATGAGGAGGTTCAGGGTCCTTAGGAGGTTCGAAGTTTCCTCCTGGAACGAATTGGACCGCTTGAGAAGAAAATCATCATAGTTCACTTCACATATTTTCTAGTTTTAGCCTTTTCTTCACCGAGTCCGAGCTTCTTCATCGCTTTTTCTTCTCGCAATTCTCTTTTCTCGGTTTCTCAATGTCATAATCAATAGAGTCCTCTAGGCGCTTTTGTTGTTGCTCAAGAGTGGTGGCACCAATTCCCTTATCGGGTTGATTAACCGCATCAGGAATTGGTGTATATTGGTCACCACCACTAGACCCTCCGGGGCCATGCATTTGTTCCTGTTCAAACTCTTTTGCCTTGTGTTGGAGTCTAATGATTTTGAACTTCTTCCTGTAGTCAGTGTCCAGTAGCTCTTCATCTGAGCTATCTTCTTCTTGCTCAAGTGTCGAGTCTTCCCTTTGCCTTGGTCAGCTTTTGGACTGGGAAGTTTAGCTATTGTTGGGGTTACATCGGTTGCGCTTTCAGAGTAGATGACCTCTTCGTCAATCGGTTTCTCAGAGCTTTCATCCACTATCTTTCTTTGCGGTTCAGGCTTGGGAATGGGAATAGGAACAACTTCCTTAGAGGGAACTGCCCTTTGAGTGGAGGTTTCTCTTAGGGAACTTTTTGACTCTCGCTGCTTGCAACACTTCCTGACCGCCTCTCCGGTTTTCCTAGTAGGTGTGCCAAAAGACTTGTCATCGAGAAAACCAACTTTGCCTTCATCAACGCCACCACATACCTTTTGTATGAGTAAAGTTGTTTGATTGCATCGAGAGAAGGTGATCCAAGCAGACAAAGACCTGTTTCTTTATTGTAGATTCCTTGAATATGACTGTGAGTGTAGGCTCATACAACATATCATGATTGTTAAGGTCATTGAGTCTCTTGGGGATATCAGGATTATATCCTAGAGCTATTTGGATCAACAGTTTTGTATATCTGATGTATGGGATTTTGGAGCCAAGCTTTTTGAAGAATGACATCATGTCGTCCCATATCAGAGATTCAACTTCGATGTGTTTCATGTTGACCAAAGCCCAAAAGATCTGCAGTTCCATGAGCTTGGGATGCTCATAGCCACTATCACGCCCAAAGACGATTTGGTGATGATGATATAGAGAGTTCTCCACGGCTGAGGAATATTCTTAAGATCCACGTATGAATACTTTGTGATTACTCGTAGCTTCGCATAACCAATGTTGATCATGAATTGCGAACTGTCTCTTCGCTTGGTGCGGCATTGTATTCGTTGGCTCGATGATAGGAATGAGGAGGACAGCTCTTAAGTCCGCAGTGTGATTGTGACTTGTTTGTCATTGAGCGCCACCGCACAAAGATTTTGTCCTTTGATCTTTTGCATTGTATTCCGTAACCGATGAATGTAGATCTCCATCAGAAGCGTAATTGGTGAGCATGTTCTCGATAAGGATGATTCTTCGAATGTCCACAGAATTAAACAAGAAGATTCAGAGCAGGTGAGAGTATCAAAATCAACACGAAGGTTGTTCTTTCCTATCTTCATCGGATAACCATGAGGGAAGATATCGAACGGTGAGAACATTTGGTGCATCCATATTCTCGCATTTGAGCGTCCATATCATGATCTGAAAGATATTTAGCCAAAAGAACCAACATATCGAAAGACATTATGTTAGTCAACGGATGGTTTTATTGTCTAATTATTGAATGTGATATGTCGATGATTGTTACTAGTCCAATGTCACTTGTTTGTCCAATAGTCCAATGACGTCGTGATAAATTTCGTGAATTGATTAACTTTAAGTTTTAAAGTCCATGTTTTCACTTATTATTCACAACTTTGTTAAACATTTAAGCTTATAGTGACATTATTGGTTTCGTGGCGTTATGATTTATTTATTTACAAGTTTACACGCGTAACAATTCATAATTAAGGTTAAAGCTAGGCTTAGGTGTAGAAATGGCAAGCTTATGCGTAAACATAAGCTTATGCGTAGGTTCTTGACTTACGCGTAGGAAAAGGGGGCCTTATGCGTAAAGCTTACGCCAGAGGCGATATGGAACCTTACGCCGCAAGGCTTACTCGTAAGAGTCAACCTTATGCGTAGAGGTCATCAAGTTTACGCATATCCTTCACAGGATACGCGTAGTCCCTTGTGTAGAACCTTACGCGTAGAAGGCAAATACCCTTGATTCTGAATTTTCACGCGTAATAAACCTAAAATAATTGCATCATAGCACCAATATTAACACATACATTCAGTTATTTTCAGAACAAATCATGAATACTCATCAAACAGTTACGCGTAGGAAGTCTTAAGCGTAAGCCTAAACCCTAGGAATTACGTCTAAGAATTCTAGCATAGGAAATGCACAAAACTTGTTCTGGTAATTCTAAGAAGCCAAGTGAGTTGTTTTGTCCAAGTTTTAACATCAAACTTTTAACGAATCAAAAATACCCAAATATCAAGAACATAAACCCTAATTTCTAATTAACTAGCAATTAGTGTTTCTGGGTTGATTCTAAACATGGATATGATCAATTCATCATGAATACAACATCACACAACAATCTTTTTAACCAAAAATGTTCACATTTGAAAATCCCCAAACTAACGCATGAACCCTAATATTCAAAATCAAACTATTCGTATTTTTGGGTGAGTATTGATGATAAAAATGGAATCATAGTGATTAAATAAACGTTTCGACATAACCATTTTAACCAAAAACACTCAAACTCGATTACGTGTTCATACGCTTATGCGTAGAACACAAAAATCAATCAATCTCACGTTTTAACCGTTGGATTTATGAAAAATTCAAAACCATTATTTGTAAACACTTGAAGATTGTAAAACCACTTACAAATTGATGATCAAGAACTCGGATTTGAACGTTGATTATTATGCGTAGGATTTAGTTAGGTTTGGGTAATAAATGTGAATAAATGAGTTAGGTGGAGAGTTTTGTTAAGAAACATTTTGACACTTTCAGTCCCTCCACCTTTGTCATTTACATCCAATGCCTTTAACTTCAATTTTGGCTACCAAACGAATGATATTTTGGAAAGAAATTTGACAACACTCCCCCTCGACTTAAGAAATAATGAAAGTTTATAAATTTTAGTCCGAGGAGTGTCAGTAAACCAGAAATGTGACCACCATTATTAAAGAAACAACCGGGATATGGTAACATGCAAGTACAAGGTATTATGAAAATGAAAAAATATTTGGTTTCTCCCCCTCAACACTTGATCAAAAAAATACTGAATTTTGAAAGATTTGAGTGTTGACGGAAGATTTGTACTTGCCATGTTATAAAAAAGATAGAAAGAAGAATGTTTTTATTGTTTTATCTGATTTTATAATTTTATATTTTGTTTTTGAAAAATATTTACAAAAGAGGTTTTGGTGTTTGACTAGTTTTTAAGAATGTTTTAAGAGTTCATCCAGCTCCTCTTGAGTCAAACACCGCATACCAATCCGGTGGACCAACTCATTAAACCTAGCAGGAGCTAAGGTTTTGGTGAGAAGATCCGCTAATTGGTATTCGCATCCACAAAATATAATTCAACAGCATCCTGCTCCACGTGGTCCTTGATGAAATGATATCGAAGATCGATGTGCTTTGATTTCTGATGTTGAACTCGAAGTTGCACGAGATGGCAATAGCACTGATTGTCGCAAAGACATCGGGATTGTCAAATACGTAACCATAGTCTTTGAGTTGTGTTCTCATCCAGATGACTTGAGCACAACCCACTATGGCTACATATTCTCGCTTCAGTTGAGGACAAATGATGTACAATCCTCGCTTCTTCGATTGCCATGAAACCAGCTTTATCATCAAAAATTGTAATGCTCCTGAAGTACTTTTCCGTGAATCTAAGCATCCTGCGTGGTCAACGCCTCCAAAAAGCGATTAGTTCAAAACCGAATCCTTCAATACCAGATCCCCAAATTAATGGTTCCCTTGATGTATCGGAGGATTCTTTTAGCCTCGAGAGGTGGGTTTCAGCTTGGTCTCGACCGATAACGGAGCAGAGATATACTGCAAAAACAATGTCGTCTGCTAGTCGTTAGATACATGAGAGATCCAATGATACTTCCGTATTTGGTAGGGTCCACCAATTTCCCATGTAAATCAGCGTCTAGTTTCTTGGTATGAGCCATTGGTGTGACATAGGTGTTACAGTTTTGCATTCCAAATTTGTTAAGAATTTCAAGGGCATATTTGACCGACTCAAGAAAATACCACGGGTGATTGATGAACTTGGTCCCTAGAAAGAACGTAATTTCACCCATCATGGACATTTCAAAATGTTTCTTCATTAGTTTTGCAAAATCGATTGAGTACTTTTTATGTGTTGACCCGAAAATGATGTCATCCACGTAAATTTAAACAATTAAGATGTGTGCCCCGTGATATTGTATGAAAAGAGTTGGGTCGATCCAGTTGTCTTTTGTCATTGCGTCCTTAATGTTTTTAGGTTCAGATTGGCAGACAGTGAGTGCATAAATGCAACGCTTCACCATCTCGTGTGAAGACGTTGTCTTATGACGATCCGGTTGATTTGGGTTGCCAATAATGTTCTCAAGAGGATGGTCTTTTGTCCAATGATGTGTAGAGGGTTGATGTTGGTATACATTGTGCAGATTTTGAGGATTCAAATGGCTTGTAGATGATTCCGCAACATCAAAAAGAGAGTTTCATTAGCAAAAGGGTTAAAGAATGCATTTGGATCAAAATCTGCAGGTGGGGGTACTTCATTAAGAACATCATCACCGTTCAGCCGTTGGATGTAGTTTGTTCAACTGTTGTAGTAGAGTCAACCGGTGGTGCTTCATCAACAGAGTTGTTGTAGCCGTGTAGCGTGTATTGGAATTTGATCGTTGAGCCGAAACATTGGATACACCTCGAGCACGTTCATCAATGTCATCACTAAACGAGGAGCAAATAGCTTTTCCATTTGTTGACGAAAGTAAGTCGGGCTTTATTCACCGATGATGTGGTGGTGAGGGAAGTTTAAACGGTTATGACCGGGTTCCAAGTCAGTATGCTCGTAAGCCATTTCGTAAGCTCATCAAAATTAGCATGAATCGCTTCCATAACCTCGCTTTGTACGATTCGATTCCGCATCCGTAACCTTTAGAATTCTCACAAAGATCCAATAAAGACTCTAATGTCAGCTTTGGCTTTTAGCTTTCCAAAGTCATCACGATCATTATTTGGGTAGCAAAGGGATCCACATACATGAAAGTGTTTGAGATTCGGTTTTCTGTTGTGGATAAGCTCAAAAGGTGTTTTGTTGTATGCTTTGTAATCATTGATCGGTTTTGAGTATAGCATGCAGATACAGCCTTCATAAGTAACTGAAGTTTAGCATTGATTAACATTGTTCTTGCAGCTTCCACTAACGCATTTTGCTTTTCAACAACTCCGCTTTGTTCTCGTGTACGTGCAATAGATGTTTGATGCTCAATTCCCACTTTCTCATAAAATTCTCGGAGAGTTTGGTTCACAAATTCAGCCTTTGTCCGTTCTCGATTTGGCGGACGGTGTTCCGTGAGTGAACTTGAATTTTCGTGAGAAAGGTGATGATCATCCGTGGAGCTTGATCTTTGCTTTGAAGAAAGTAGACCCAAGTCCATCATGAATAGTCATCAACAATTACCAAGATGTAGCGTTTGCCATTAATCGCTTGCACGCCGCGACCGCCACACAAATCCATGTGAAGAAGATGAAGCACATGCCGAGAGTCGTGGTCCACCTTTGAAGGAAAATGAGCATGAGTGCTTTTCCCTTGTTCACAAGCTGGGCAAAGGTGATCTTTAGAATACCGGAATCTTGGGAGACCTTCAACAAGTTTGTGTCGAGCAAGGTTGGTGATGGTTTGAAAGTTTAGATGTGAGAGACGACGTGCCATAGCCGGATTTTGTTGATGTAACCTTTGAAAGTAGACAGATAGGAGATGAAGCAACCATGTCTTGCATTGAGATTGTGTACGACTAGAATTGCAGAGCCGCACATAAGATCGCTTCCTTGTAGATCACGAATGAAACAAGTTTTCTCCCTAAAAGCAACTTCCAAGTCTCCATCACAGAATTGACCGACCGAAAAGAGATTGTGACCGAGGCCTTCCACATAATAAACCCTGCTAATTTCGATATTGCCATTGATATAATCTCCGAGCCCATGATAGTCGTGAAGTGATCATTCCCGAATCTGACAGTGCCAATGAACTTTGCAATAAAGTTTGATAACAGCTTAAGATTGCCTGTCATGTGTCGGGAACATCCGCTATCAACAATCCAGAGGATGATCTATATCACCGCATTACACAATGCATCGACACAGATGGAATAGAAGTAGATGTGGAACCCGATGAGTTAGAGGGTTCCTCGCCAGCTATAGTAGAAATACACACATCAATGACTTTAGGCATCCATTTAAATCCTAGTGTATTATGTAACCATTTCTGCCATCTCCAACTAGTCTTAGATTTAGTCTTAGTGAATGCACTAGGTGGTACTTTATTCCTTGGAGGTGATACTGGAGCTACAGGGACATCAATGCGCTTTAGAATCTAAGGAGGGCGGTTTACCGCAATGCACTTAGAAGCATTTGTGTGCCTAGAGGTATTTCGATTCTTAGGATTCCTTAAACGAGACAAGATAGCTCTAGCAACACATTTATCATGACAATCAGAAATCATACTTTTACGACAAATAACATAAGAAGCTTCATCAATATCAAAAGTACTTAAAGGTTTAGCATTCGTTACAACACTTTTTCCATTACATTTGTCAGACGCAATATCTAAAGTGGGTGCAACGGAGTCTTATTCAAAGTCCTAGGGTGTTCTTCTACTTCAAGATTCTTTATTGTTCTTTTCTTAGGTCGCAACTTCCTATTCTTCCTTGTATTGCTCCTAGGCCGTGAAGTGCGGACATTTGGAAAAGAGGCAATTATTCCTGTTTTAGTAGAGGGAAGCACATTAGTAATATGTGTTTTGTCAGTAGACATTCTGGGTTCACGCTGCTAAGTGTTACAGGTGCAATTTTCTTAATGATGCTAGGTCAACATATTCATACTTTCCTAACATTTCTCTTAACTTAATGACAGTGTGCACCAAATCTTGATTTTCGTGAACTAAGATTTCCAAAAGTTCATGACTTCAGAGGTGTGCAAGATAATGATCAAGTTCGTTTGATGCATCATCACGAAGTCCTGTTTGAGTAAATCAAATATGACACCATATTCCTTTTAACTTTTGCAAGTTCTTGTTCATATTTTGAGATTTGACATTTCAAAGACACGTTTTGATCATCCAGCTTGCTCAAGTTTTGGATTAAACGTTTTGGAATGCAACTGGTCGATTTTGTTTTGCAAATCAAGTTCACGATTGTGACAATCTTTTTGACACCATTGAAGACGACGTTTTGCATTTGAAAGCTCGCTTAACAATCGTTCATTTTCAACTTTTAAAGACTCGATCTGATGCACATTATCAGTATTCTCAATACTTACAACAGAATCAACAGAGATATTATCAGATGCATATGCAACAGAATGAAACAACACAACATTATGGATATCAGCACAGATAACATCTTTCAAGAGTCGATCAACATCTTTTCTCAACAATTTCTTTTTACGTTTAGTATTTGAAATCGATGTTTCGGTTTTCTCGAAAACTGTTTTCATTAGACCAAGTTCCTTGTGAAAATCCCTTTCCCAATATTGTGCACAAGTTTTCAAATTTTTGACATGGGGTAAAATTCTTTTCTACAGAATATCTCTTTGTTCTCGCGCCATTGGCGATTGAAAATGTTGAACTTTTATTTCAGAATGAAATTCAATCTCACGTTCCAAAAATTTTAAGTCAGATAAGAAAGTGTCAAAATATTTGATAACGCGACAACTTTTGGCTTTAGTTTTTACTTCACTAAGTGAAGGTAAAGGACCATTAATTTGTGCACCATTGTGTTGGGGCCTAACTTCAGAAACTGGTGTGATAACCAACGGTTTGTTAGAAGTATCTTGTTGTGTGACAAAAGTTACGGCTTTTGAATAGTTAAATGGTTTGTTATAAACGACATTTTCCATTTTTGACCGACTCATCAGATCTAATTCCTCCATGCGATTATATTCAACAATAGTCATAATTGAATCATCAATTATATGTTCTCACCAAACTTTAGGATTTGGTTTGAATGCTCGCTTGAAAACTTTGGTTTGTAATCAGCAAGAATCGGTCCATATCCATTTGGATTTGGTTTAAAAGTAAACTTTTGAATAGTTGTGATTGACTCACCATGTTTATAAACAACATTTCAAACTCTTTGATTTTGTTTTGTAAGTCGACAATTTCTTCAAGATAGTTATCTATTCGTTTCGTGGAATGTTTTTTGTACTCAGAGAACTGTTTTTGACAAGTTAACAACTCAATTTTGGCTTTTGAGTTTCCAAGATAAGAGCTTAATTTGCTGTTTATGTTCATGTTTCGCTTGTTCTATTTGATACAACAAAACATTCTTCGCTGGCTAGATCACGATCGTCGTTCTAAAGATTTTTCTTTTTGATGTGATTTAGCAAAAGCGGCTTCAAAACCTTTTTCACGGTTTTCGAGTTTTGAAAAATTGAGTTGCCGCTTTAAGCATTCAAGATCCCCGGTTAATGTGCATTTTACCGTGTAAGGTCCGATTTAATGCACGACATTCTTCCATTCGGGATTGTTGGTCTTTAAGTAACAGATCAATATATGGATTAGGCAAAGGTTCACAGTGTTCAACGTGAGTCTCAACATGATCATTATTCAGATCCTCAAGTATAACCACGGAGTCAATTTGAGAATCAAAGGTAACCATAAGATCATCTTGATCATCAAATGTAACTACGGGTCTATTTGAGAATCGCCGAATGAGATGGGATGACTCATTTTGAACATTCTAAGCCTCGCCGGATTCGATGTTGGCGGAGATATTAGATCGAGATGAATATGGTTTGTTCGAGTACCGAGACAAGCCATCGTTGTCATACACTAGGCCTGTGTCACTCATATGTAGCTCATGCATAGCCATTAACATAACTGCATTGGCCCGCAAGTCCTCCATATCATCATCCGAAATTCCGCCATAAAGCTCGTTTTTTGTCTAGAGTTCCACCACCTCATCCTTAAGAGCCAAAAGTAAAGCCTCCTTATGATAAGCACTGCCCCTACTCCTCGGCTTTGAGCATGCATTAGCCAGGTGTCCCTTCTCATTACAGTTGTAGCATCGAAGACCATTCAACCCATTCTGAGCATTACCCTGTTCAACCACTTGAGCTCGTTGTTAGTCCTACCAGTAGGATATTGGATTTAACATACACATCAAACCATAACACAAAGTAGGCGTATAAGTGGAATTCTAGAGAGAGAAAGTTAGAGGTTTAGGGAACTTAGTGAGAGAAAGAAAATTTTTATTATGAGCTCCAACTCTCTACCTTGGAAGGTAGAGAGTATTTATAGTCTTACAATAAAACGCCACACAACGGGTCGTGGATCGTGCATACAGTGGGTAAAAACCCGTCCGTCCTCCACGGTGTTACTAAACTAAATACTACTTAACATAAAAGTACTATGACTACGAGCTTTCTAACGATTACATATACTTGAGGTGACCGACTCTTTAATACCGGAATTTCTAATTCCTAACAATCTCCCCTAAGGGAGGTCACCTCAAACATATACTAAAATGACATTGAATACAATCGGATATTACATTAACAATTGATCTTGCATTCTTGATGTAGTACTTTGCTCCGCTCGAGTCATTGATTCCACACATTGCATGTTTGGTTAATCCAAGTGGAGGTCTTTAACTGATCCACGTGATAATAATGTTGAGCCAGCTTTTGAGATCATCAGCTAATAGAAAATCTCCGATACATCCATTGTGGTGTTGGTATTATGTGATGTTGTGACTTTCGGACCGACATGCTCATTTCGATCATGATATCTTCTCATCGAGTAGCGGAAGCTTTCGTTGATTCATGATATTGGCGCAGCCAGAAAGTAAGCATGGAGTTAGAATATCAGAGTCATTGATGCACCAATCATGATTTCTTTTGATATGAATGTGTTGTGTGAGCATGCGGCTATGGATTGACCGCTCCATTCTGATCACAGAACGCCGGGTGTACCGCATAAGACAGTTAGCATTAAAGCGCACAAAAGTGTCTTTGATCACTTTCGATGAATTGAGGTACACGCCCACGGTTCCTCGCTGATCAAGCATAAGTACGCCGTGATCGTATAATTCAAGAATTTCCTTGACAGGTTTCGCACTGCTCTAGCTGTTCTCAAACCGAACGTCTCAAAGAAGACAACACGGAGTGAGTGAACCAGCGAATTTAAGTCCACGGATTGATGAAAAGAGATTTGAAAAACAATCGTGTATTGCTCAATAGAAATTGTTTTTGCAATATAACGAAGGTTTTAATGAAAATCAATTATCAATCATAAAACACCTTTTGATTTGAAAATTAGTACACGGTCGACGTGCTAATGAAAAGAGTTTTAAAGCACAAAGACCGGTTTTTCAAAGGTATCCGTCAATCCATAACCGAACCAGTGATTGATTCAAAAGATTGAATCGCCCCATTGTTTCTCGTTCAGCTTGTCACATGGTTGATATGTATAATAGATCTCACATGCCACCTACCAAGAGCTTGTTAGATGTTGGCTCCAGAAGGCTTTCCATCTTCACAGTGAATATGTAAACACATCACTCAGATGTTCCGGCAATACCACAAGGATAATGCGTAGGACTCAAGATATAATTTCTCTTTCCACATTGTGTGAAACAGAGAGTCTTCATTGAAAGTGTCCTAATGAGATTTATTGATGATCTCGTGGCTCTAGACTCAATTTGTGCATTTTGGATCCTATATCGGAGACTAGGGAGAGGGTCTCCTTCTTCAATATCAACAATCTCTAAGAGAAAGTCGATAGATAATGTAGGTTCCCCGTGAGAATGAAACAAGCCCTTTTAAGAGGAACTTGAGTAGTTTGGGAAGTTTAGTGCAATGCGCCACTGGGTCCATGACGCCTTGTCTTCAATACCGAGTTACCTGTAACCACCAGAGCATATGAATTGAACTCGGTTTCTGCCCTAAGGTTGAATTATTGGAGGGCTATTTGTTTTCACCCCTTTTCACATTCAATTCTTTTTCATTCTTCAACCCCTTCAGCGCTTACCGAGACTTCATAACTAGAACCTTGTTGGGTTTATTCCAGTACTAGCTCGTCTCAGTCCGCACTCTTCCCATATCTCACTTTTTCTCCTTTTTTCATCATACCTAAGAACTCTACACTATCTAGTGGATTAGTCCTGGGTAGATCCCTCCGCTCTGGCGGATCATGGGAACAAATACCTAACCTTATCATCCTTATATCACCGTACATAAAGTAAAGTTGGTCGGTCTATTTGGTATTGTTCATCCGCCATAGGAACCAATTGAAAACCATTTGAAAATCAATCCAGATACTTGTGATATATTATCAAAGCATTTTGTACTTGAATTGTTTTTGATATTTTTAGAAGAAGAACTCCCCTCAACATGTGAATCAAGTATTTGAAATAGTTTTCCACACGGAGGCAAGAGAAAGAATTAACTTCTTTGATTACCATTTTCTAAAAATATCAACATCACTTCCCTAATCGAATCAAGTAGATAAAGCATTTTGGGGAAGGATGAGGTTTTCATGATTTTGCTCCCTCAATATGTGCCTCGAGATTTGAAAAGAGTTTTGCACATACTAGAGGGAACCTCCACATTGAGATAAGTGATCACGTTTCAAATCATAGGTTTAAGATAGATGCTCCCTCTCAACATGTGCATGGAAAATTTGAAATCGTTTGTCACATGTGGGAAGGAGAGCTTGTACATCCTTATAAAACCATTTACCGAATTATCAGTTTAAATCCAATTTAAATCACACATTCTCCCCTATCACAATTATCAAATCATTTGAGATTTGTGATCTCTTATAGATTTAAATTGATTTTGAAAGCTTTTGAGGAGAATTGTGACTTGATTATGAAAGCGTTTTAACCGATAAGGATCTGATTTTGAGATTTTAAACTCCATTGGTTAAACATGCATGATTATCTTTTGAAAACAATTGAATGCCAAATAACTTTTTAATTTAATTGAAATCATTCTCCCCTCAATCAATGACATAGGTTGTTGATTGAGAGATAGATATTTTGACAAATAAATCCGGATGATTATCAAAAATAGAGTCCGAAGTTATTTTTCATAGCATTAGTTTTCAGCAGATAAATGTTTTAGAATCGAGCATGGAATTTTGAAAATATGATAAAAGATGGCTCTGTTCTTTCTTTGACAAGCGGGTTACCCGAAATGACAATAAACCATTTTTTTTTCTCTCAATTTTTTTTTTTTTATAAGAATTCGAGCAACATCTAAAGTCCCGTGTCATTCTTTGAATGACAAGACAAAGACCGTAGATATTATCGAATCGAGAAAAACATGACAAATTGACAATATTTTTGAAGATTTTTGAATTTTTCAGATTTTTATGGATTTTGAAAGTTTTATAATTTTGTATTTTGTTTTTCGAATAAATATTTACAAGAGATAGATGAGAATAGACCTTTACTCCTCGTCTTCTTCCCGAAGACGTTTGAGTGTTTCTGGTTGAAGGCTTTTCAAGCCTAGTCGTGGAAGTATGAACTCAAACCGTTCTCTTGGAAGAGCTTTGGTGAAGATGTCTGCTAACCGATATTCAGACCTCACAAAATAGAGTTCCACCACACCCTTTTCCACTTGTTCCCCGATGAAATGATGACGAATGTCGATATGCTTAGCTCTTGAGTGTTGAACGTTGTTGCATGAAAGAGCAATAGCACTTTTATTATCACAAGATGAGGGATTTTGTTGAATGCAAAGCCATAGTCAGATAATTGAGATCTCATCCAAAGGATTTGAGCACAACAAGATGACATGGCTATGTATTCTGCCTCAGAGAGGAAATAGAAGTACTCATTTGCTTCTTTGAAGACCAGCTCACAAGCTTATCACCCAAAAACCGAGCACCTCCGACGTATTTCGACGAGTATCTTGACATCCTCGCATGATCAGATCTGCATAGGTCGTTAGTGACATACCAGAGTCCTTCGGGTACCAAAGTCCCATATTGATGGTTCCTTGGAGATACCGAAAGACCCGCTTAACCGCTTCAAGGTGCTTTTTAGTAGGCTTAGCCTGGTATCTAGCACACATGCAAACAAATAACAAGATGTCCGGTCTACTAGCAGTGAGGTACATCATGGATCCAATCATACTACGATATTTCGTTTGGTCAATCATGATCCCCGAGTGGTCCTCATCTAGTTTGGTTCGATCAATCATGGGAGTGTCAACAGGTCACTTGAATCAAATCCAAATTTCTTTAAGATCTCAGTAGCATATTTAGATTGATTTATGAAAATGCCTCCGGAACTTTGTGAAATTTGTAATCCCAAGAAAATGACATTTGTCCCATCATTGACATTTGAAATTTTGAACTCATTTCATTTGAAAACGATCACATTCCATTGGGTCTGACGAGGCAAAAATAATATCATCAACATAAATTTGAACATGAATTAAATGTTTGCCCGACTTTCTGGTGAACAATGTTGGATCAATCGCTCCTTTGCTAATCCGGTAGATAGAAAAAAACTTTGATAGCGTATCATACCATGCCCTTGGAGCTTGCTTTAAACCATAAAGAGCCTTCTTCAAACGATAAACGTGGTAGGATGCTCTTGATTCACAAAGCCTTCAGGTTGGCTGACATAGACGACTTCTTTAAGATCTCCGTTCAGAAATGCCGTCTTCACGTCCATTTGATAGACTACCATGTTCTTACTTGCAGATTAGCCAAAAGATTCTAATTGCCTTGATTCGAGCAACTGGAGCAAAAGATTCTTCAAAGTCTATACCCTCCTCTTGACGGTATCCTTTAGCAACTAATCGAGCCTTGTTCTTCAACACATCACCATGCTCATCAAGTTTCACTTTGAAGATCCATTTTAGAGCAATAATCATAGCACAACTGAGCGGTACTAACTCCCATAAATTAAGTCGATCAAACTCATGAATTTCTTCTTGCATGGCATTGAACCAGCTATCTTCATTCATGGCGGTTTTAACATCTTTTGGTTCGATCTTAGAGAGTACGGAGTTGAAGAAGCACCATAAGGCATCGGTTGCAAGTTGTTTCCGTGTTGATACAGGACGAGAGGATTTCCAATGATGTTGTCTAATGGATGATCGTGAGTCCATTTTCTGAGGTGTTCATGTGGTAGTTGTTGAGGGACCTGAAGTAGCGAGTCGATGTCTCCAAGAAGATGGTTCTCGATGAAGATTCAGAGCAAATATGTTTTTAAATGGAGCATCTTCAGAAGTAGCAAAGGGATTAACTTCATCATTGATGCCAGAAACAGTTCCATGATGTACATTTGAAGAATGATGATTTGTTGATGAGATTGAAGGATCGCAGCAGCGCTTCTTGACTTAATGATATTGAGACTGAGGGATTGACTTCATTCACATGAATATGAACAGCCTCTGTTGTAGGAATCAACACCTCATTAGTACTTGGATCATAAAGTTCATCAAACATAGGATCAAACAATTTCTTTAAATCATCTTCGGATGGAGGTACATATGGAGTTTCTTGAGAAGAGTTTGGAACAAGGGATGAACCAATGGGACTGTTTTGAAGTGCGGTTCTGAACTGATTGTCCAGAGCCATTTGACCGGTCACTCATCAAACGTAACGTGAATTGTTTCCATGATATTCCGGGTTCTTTTGTTGTAGATTCGGTATCCTTTTTGTTTGGTGCATACCCTACAAATACTCCAATGTCCGCTTTAGCTCTAAGTTTGCCTAAGTCTTGACCCTCATTAGTTGGATAACACAATGCACCAAACACACGAAGGAAAGAGAGATTAGGTTTTCTGTTGTGGACAAGTTCATATGGAGTTTTTCCATGAACAAGGTGAATCGGGAACGATTTTGTGTGTAGCATGCAGTGGCAATAGCTTCAGCCCCGAGAAACATTGGAACCTTTGAGTAAATCAGCATTGTTCTAGCGGCTTCTACAAGAGTTCGATTTCGCCTTTCAACTACACCGCTCTGTTGAGGAGTTCGTGGAACACTTCTTTGATGGCTGATTCCAATGCTTTCATAAAATTCACTAAGTTGTTTGTTAACAAACTCAGCCCATTGTCTGTCCGATAATTCGACGGTTTTGTTAAGTCGAACTCGCAACTGCTTGATGAGTTTGATGATGATATCAGGAGTTTCATCCTTTGTCCTTAAGAACTTGACCCAGTTGAATCTAGAGTAATCATCAACCACAACTAACACATATTTCTTCCCAAAGATATTCTCCACTCTCATTGGTCCACATAAATCCATATGAATTGTATGAAGAACTTATGTGACAGAGTTAGTAGGTTTGGGTTTATGGGCATACTTCTTGCTTTTTCCCAATTGACATGCTGAACAAAGATGATCCTTTTCATACTTTAGTCGAGGTAAACCTACAACTAAGTCCTTTCCGGAGAGATCATTGATGGTGCCGAAGTTCAAGTGATTGAGACGACGATGCCATAACCATGACTTTGTTTTGAAGCCTTTGACAACAAGCAAATTGGAGAAGACTTCATCATATCATCGATAGAGATGGTGTAAAGATTTGAACCACGAGTTCCTCTTAAAAGTTCCTTACCATCAAGTTCTCTAACAAAACAAGTATGTTTTCTCAAGGCTACTTCTAGATCAGAATCACAGAATTGACCGACAGAGAACAGATTATGACCAAGACCTTCCACATAGTATACTCTAGAGATAACACTATCACCAACAACATAATCACCATAACCCATAATTGCACCGAAATGATCATTACCGAATCTAATTGTCCCGATGAATTTGCTCACGAAGTTCATGAGCCGCGACCGGTCTCCATCATATGCTTGGAATACCTGAGTCCGTACCACGTAACGATTTGAACGATCTGCAGTTGAACACAGACAAGAATGGATAACTGTATAATTGGGATCCCCATGCAAGAATGGGTTCCACTTGGTTAGTAATGAATTGGAACACCCACATCGAAATAGAAACATCCATATCAGAAGTAGAAGCAATGGAATCATTGGGAATAGATGCAATGCTGGTGTTTGTATTTGACCTATTCAAAGTATGTTCACTTCTTAAGGGAATAGTTCTACCAAGAGGCATCCATTTTCTAATAGGCATAATCTTAGCAGTTTGAGAGCAAAACTGATTATTCTTATGGCCAAAAGGTATCCAATAATAACCTATCTTTATAAAAGTTCTTCCGTGGGTTTCCAATGTTTTCTAACAATCTTTCGTTTTGCCTTTTGCCTTCTTTGCACGATTATTAGCATTAACAATTTTAACTCGGGCATTTGACAGATTAGACAAAGCATTCACACCACATTCATGATTAGCAATGTAATTCAAGCGACATCATTACAAGGTTTGCAAATAGTATCGAATTCGAATTAATTACAAGACGCCTAAGGCTAATACTAGAATCAACACGATTCGCTTTATTCAACTCAAGTTGGTCTTCTACTCTCTTCCAATGCACAATCTTAGCTTGCGAGGTCCTATCATTCCTTGTATTGTCTTGAGACTTTGACCCGCTCGCTTTAATGTCATTGATTACTCTTGTAGAGGGAATTATGGGAACATTAGTTGGTTGATCTACTTTTTGCATTCCCTAACTAGACGTGCAAGTATGTGTATTACTAGACGACACATTGATGTATACTTTCTTAAAACTGGGCCTAGAATGGTTTGAAGGCTCGGCACTAGGCATAGAACAAGGCATCACAGCTTTGCCTTTTGCACCTAAAGTTAAGGATTTGGGACATGTGGCAATTACACATTCTAGCAACTCTTGAGATCGTTTGGCCGGGAGGCAAGCAAACCTAATTTCACTATCAAGAGGTTTGTTAATGAAATCCTCTTTGACAATCTCACGGAGACATTCTAGACTATCCTTAAGGTGAGCACAGTAGTCATGAAAAGCATGTTCATTATTCCTAAGATGAGGAGGAATATATTTAACTGTCACAGTGTATTTGCAATCTAAGGGTGACTTTGAGACAACATTCTTATTGAAAACAAGTGGTAGTTTCCCATTTCCCTGACTTCTCAGATTCTCAATTTCCTTTGTAAAGACGTTATTTTTTCGTTGTTTTGGTCACGGGTGACTTTTATTGAATCATATAACTCTTTAAAATGTCGCTTAACTTTTTCATTTTCTTCTAGAAAACTCTCGTTTTCCTTTTGTAAGGCATTAACTAAGTTTTGAAGATGAAAAGTTTGAGAATTCTGAGAATCTAAAGGAGGAGGCATTTGGGAGCCTGTCATATTGTTCTTTTGACCCTTTAATTGAGAGATTTGGGCTTTCAACTTTCGGATCGTGTTGCAATGAGCTTGAATCTGTTCATCACGTTTGTTAATTTGAAAACTGCATCAAACTCTGGAGCATCCGAGGATGTCTTGATATTTGAAGTTTTGACATTTTCTTTAAGATGTTGATATTTTAGTTGTAAATTAAAATGCTCAACTTCTAGTTTAGAAAAATGTTTAACCAAATTGTCGTGATCATCCAGTTCAATTTTCTCGCTTAGTTTAGAATTAGTTTTTTCAAGCTCAATGACACGATCATGGGAGACTTTCAGTGGCAACAGATAATTCATGAAATTGAGAAGCATTAATAGAACAAGTTGTAGCAATGAAAAACACATCTTGAGCAATACATTCAGAAATCATATTCTCATTCAGTGTATGCAAGTTCTTCCTTTCAATCTCATTATATTTTAATGCTCGCTCATAGTCACTAACCTCAACTATCATTGCATCAAATTCCTTTTCCATTTCTTTAATGTCTCAATTCATTCCCTTTTTAAGACTCTCAAAGTGATCTTTTAGTTGTTTAAAGAAAGGCATGACTTCAGTTAAATAACATTCTTTAGTTTGCTCAAAACCTCTTTCTCCTTCCGCTATACCAAGTGTGTGATCCTTTTCTTAAAAGTTTTCTCAAAATCAACAAATAGTTGAAAGATAACATATTGACTGATTAAGGTCTTGCTTTTAGTGGCAATTGTTCTAGGAACTAGATGCATTGGTGTATTTGGAGGATACACACGCTTCTAGGCATTTTCCAAAGGGGGTTGTTTCAACAATATTTTCAGCTTTCTGCTTATCTAAATCCATTTTCCAGAACACTTGTTCGGGAGTTAACAATGTCCGAGGCTTAAACTTGTTTAAGGCAATCCAATTCTCCTTTTTGTAATCATGGGGTGTGATGATTACTTTCTTTTCTTTACATTTTGGATCATCTAGTTTCTTGTTTAACTTTTCCCTAGTGATTTCATCTGATTTCTTATCTTCCTCTGTGCACTCACCGCAACTAGGTTTCTGCCTAGGTTTAAGGATTTCCTTGCCATCATAAAGAACCTTATGAGCATTTCTAGCCTTTTTAATGACCTCTGGATTTGGTTCCTCAACAAGGGGAATGCTATGCTTATCGCTAGGACTCTATGCTTAGTGATCATGTGAGCAATCTGAATGGTGTTTCCTTGTACGTACAACTTATTTTCAAGCTTTTTTTTTCAAGGTTTTTAGATTAGAAAAATCATTCAAAAGTTTTGATTCCTTAGCATTAAATTCTTGCTTAAGCATTTTAACATTTTCTTGAAGTTCTTGTTTTTGCTTAGCGGTTTTAGAAAGCTTTTCTTGTAAGGAGTTTAACTCTTGTTTTAATAATTCTTCTCTAAACCTACTTTTTCTAATAGTTGTACGCATTTGGTCATCCATTTCCTCCTCACGGGTGGTCAACTCAAATTTTGCACGTTGTTCATAAATAGCAACACGTTCTTTATAGGCATTTAGTTCAGAGATAACAGATCATCGGGCACATGCAGTGTACTCATCAAAAACATAGTCATTGTTGACTGCAGAAGATGCATCACTTGGTACAATTTCACTTTCACTTTGTTTCACATATTGATCATATGGGACAACATTGATATTACCCATATTTTCAATATTTGATTCAATAGTTTCAGTTGATTGTACTTTGTCATGCATCTTTTGTACATCAACATCATCGTATAGTTTTAATACCTCTGAGATGAGTTTGTCTTTGGATGGGCCAGCTTGTGGTGAAGAAGAGACCTTGGGAGAAACCATTGGAGAAATGCTAGCCATAAAATTGTGTGTGCAGTAGGTCCATCATCCACATCAGAGTCGTATGCATCACAATCACCGACTTGAAAGGCATTCTGATGATTGTGACCTATCTCCTGAATAGGCTGCTCATCCACATCTGCATCATAGGTCTTGGCATTGCCCTCAGAAAGAAACAATAACTCCTCTTCATCCAACGCAGCACCATTATCCTGAGCTTGTACAAGCAACATCTTATCTCTGAAGTAATCAAGATTCTGTGGACGCTTTTGGAGATGTGCGCCTTGCAATGTGTCCCTCACCACCACAGTTATAACATTTGATCGGCTTAGTTTGACCTTGATTTCCATTTCTTCCTCGATTCTGATTACCAACATAACCTCTACCAGCTCCTCCTCTTCCTTGATCATACCGTCTTTCCTGAACTGGTTGCACAACAATTTTCCCATCTCTGACAGTAGCTTGATTGTGTGGGTTAGAAGCGTTCGAGGTTGTTGTTGGTTTGTGGGAGAGAATTCATGTTTTGACTAATCAAGAGAGCCAGTTGATTAATGAAGTTACCCACGTGTGCATCAGATCGCTTGTTTGAACTTTGATCAGGAATGAGTTTGTGAGTTCCATCACCCATGGGTATAACTTGTGAAGCTTTAGTGGTAATCCCAATGTTTGAGTAGAAGGCGGTTGAATCATTTGATGAGCTTGTCTCTCCTGGATTTGTTTTGAATTGTTCAAGAATCCTCTTTTCAAACATGGCATGTCTCTCATTCTGAAGAAGGAAGGCATAGAGTTGCTCATAGTTTGTATTCTTCAATCCTTTAGTGAGCTTCACAGAAGTAACAAATTTGTGCCATTCGGGATTCATGTTGTTTACAAATTTTGAGTTCACCTGAATGTTAGGCATAGTCATTCTGATGTTCCTCATGTCATTCACCAACTTATGAAATCTCACATAGTACTCATAGACACTTTCATTTGGTTTCATCTTGAAGTGCTCAAATTCATCATAAAGCTGTGATTCTCGGTCTTCCATAGTTAGCTCAGAACCAGAAAGAAGCATCTTGACATTATCCCATACAGCCTTTGCCTCGGTGTTGTGATTGATAAGCTTGTAGATGTCTTTGGAAGACCTTGAAGAATAATGTTGGAAGCTCCGGATATCTGATCGAATCTCTTTTTCTCCTTATCGTCAAGCTCATCATACATCTTTGGTCCGTCCATTCCGTAAATCAAAGTTCCATCTTCAGCAGTATCAAGTATATCTCTAGTAGTTTCAACTCGGTAAGGTCCTTCATCAATGGATTTGAGAATGTTGACCCCATTTTCTTTCCAAGACAGTACAATCTGATTCGTTGAGCCCAAGAGTCATAGTCAGTTCTGTCAAGCATGGGTGGACGAGTATCCGAACCAACCGCTTGAACATCCTCGGCTACAGTGGAGATGATTGTAGGAACGTTGGTAGACATGATGACAAGTTAAACGAGATTTTATAACTCTATGATTAAACCGGAAATAGATTCTTTCACGGGATTTTACTAAATCAAGAGAAAACCGTATTTAAAGGAAATCACTCAAGTCGCTAGGAAAATTGTGAACCAAGTCGCTAAGTGCTAAGTCGCTAAAGTTCCAAGTCGCTATATAACAACTCGCTACAATCCAAGTCGCTAACAAAATTTTGGCAGCAATTCGCTAAGCACCAAGTCGCTAAATAGCAACTCGCTAGGTACCAACTCGCTAACACCAAGTCGCTAACAATATAAAGTACAAGTCGCTAACTTCCACCAAGTCGCTACCGGTAGTGGAGATTCCACTACTTGTACTGTTTGTCGGCTTGTCTCACTAGGCAAGTCGCTAGGACTAAGTCGCTAACTCCACAAACTGCAACTCGCTACCAAAATGTAAAGCAAGTCGCTAGCAAGAAAAGCTATCCGTAGATCAAGTCGCTAGCTAGAAAACTTCACAAACACCACTTTTCAATCCAAAACAACCCAACCAAGATGATTCAAGCTTACCAAATGAAAACCTAAACACTTGTGATGATTCTAAACACAAAAGTACTAACAAAATCCAAGCTTTAACACAAGAAATCAACCAAATGATGCAAAAACCACTAAACTTTTTCAAACTCAAAACCACCTAAAACCACTAGAAATCCAAAGATGTGTAAGATATGATCTAACCATGGCTCTTGATACCAATTGTAGGATATTGGATTTCACATACACATCAAACCATAACACAAAGTAGGCGTATAAGTGGAATTCTAGAGAGAGAAAGTTAGAGGTTTAGGGAACTTTAGTGAGAGAAAGAAAATTTTATTATGAGCTCCAACTCTCTACCTTGGAAGGTAGAGAGTATTTATAGTCTTACAATAAAACGCCACACAACGGCGTGGATCGTGCATACAAGTGGGTAAAGACCCTTCCGTCCTCCATGGTGTTACTAAACTAAATACTACTTAACATAAAAGTACTGTGACTACGAGCTTTCTAACGATTACATATACTTGAGGTGACCGACTCTTTAATACTTGGAATTTCTAATTCCTAACACTACCCATAGCATTAAACCCTTGACCACCGCCCATCTGATGACCATAACCACGATTCTGAACTTCAACTCGTCCATTGTTCAATAAGCCTGATTCCTTGTGTTTGATGAGGAACGAATGCGATTGTTGGATTTGTTTCAGAGAACTAAGCTAAAAAGTTTAATCATAACAAATCCTTGTTGCAATGCACGAATCCATCGGAATCCTCATTAGCTTCTATCAAAAATGCTTGATCATTGTTGTTGGTGTATGGAACCAATTGAGTTTGTTGAGATTGTTGTCTGGATGGATCATATGGTGTGATTGTGGCATTTGGTGAGAGCTGGTTGAGAGGATAACTAGTTTGCCCACAAAGCAAGTTGTTGGTTATCCGAAGTGAAGTTGAAAGCTTTTGGCCACGTGATAATCCTTTCCTTATCAACTTCCTTTTGATGAGGCTTCAAATAGTCGTACAACAATCCGTATGTAGCATGATGGATATTCTTCTTGACGGAGAAAATGACATACTTTTCCCATTCGTGATCAAACTACTCGGAACTTAGTATTAATCAGTAATTTTGGCATGATGATGTATTGTTTATCCAAATCATTTATGATGTCTGAGAATCGATGATGATAAGACTCTAGTTCTCCGGGTTCAATCATGAAGTGTTCATAAGCCAAGTAAATTTTGGATTCCATATCCTCCTCGATTGAGTGCAGCCATATAAGATGAATATGTTCTTACATTTCTTTTTGCAGTCTTTTGAGCATCAACACCTAAGAATGGGTTTGGTAATCCTAAAAGGATATATTTCATTGCAAGCTCATCAGCTTCATAGTGTAGAAGCTCATCTCCACGGGGCCATAAAGCATTGCAATGTTGGTGATCATCTCGGTGGAACAACATTAGGATCTTCGGGTGTAGTTATAATAGGCATCTGAAATGGACCTTCCAATATGACCTTCTTAAAGAACTTTCCATGTGGCTTCTTTAGATCACAAAACCTAAAGAACCTAATCACCCATTGATCGTAGTTTCCTGGAGTGAGCATTGGAGGTCTATCAAGTGATCCAGCCTCATGAATGGATTGCTGGCTACTTAAAGCTTCGCATATCTTTGCAAACCAAGTCGGTTCCTTCATAGTGTTCCTTGATGGATGTTGATTGTAAACGTTTGTGTAAGGTTGTACTTGAAGACTTGGTGGTGGTTGAACCATTTGAAGGTGGAATTGCTTGCAAGTAGTGGAGTATGTTGTTGATTAAATTGTTGTTGATAAATTTGTTGTTGATGATTAAATTGTTGATGTTGTGGGCTTAGTTGTTGTTGTTGTTGTTGATTATAAGTGTAAGGAAAATAGCTAGAGTATGGTGGATGTGACATGTTGAAAGTTTGTGTTGTTAAATGGATCTTTGTAGTCGAATGAACCGTTGTTGATGAAGTATCCTTAGGAATAGAAATCAATAAAGGCAAAGTAACACTTATGCTAAAACACCAAAGATACGCGTAATGGCAATAGTTACGCGTAGGATTAGCTTACGCGAAGAAATGAGAAAACACTAAAGTTATGCGAAAACAAAGTTAAGCGTAGAAACTTTAGGCAGGATTAACTTATGCGTAAGATGAGCTTAGGCGTAAGAATAATCTTATGCGAACAAGTTCTACGCAAGCAAGCTTGCTTATGCGTAAAATTAGGTTTTGCCAAAAGATCTTTTACACTATCACAGGCAAAAAGATATCCAAATTCGAAGTGTTTTCGGCTTATCCAAGTAAGAAAACACCGAGTAATCCACGAAACTGAAGATCAAACCAAGGATGAGTTACGCGTAAGATTAGGGTTTTCTTAAGCGTAGAAATAAGCCAAAATTGATTTCTGCCAACTGATGTTTCCAAACCAGATTTTTGTGATGAAATAGCTTCAATATCACCAAAATAACTCAAAAGTGTGAAACTTGATGATTCAAAGCTAAAAAACACGTTACGCGTAGAACGTATCCCACGTAAAAAACCAAGCTTAAAAACTATGATCTACGCGTAAAGTTTGAAACTTTTGCCAAAATGATATTTTAACACCTAAAAACGTTGAAAGTACAAGAATCTTGGATTGAAAAGTGTAAAAAATGAATTTTTAAGCGTGACCAAGTTTGGAACCGTATGTTACGCGTAAGACCAAAACTTACTTAAAAAACAATACTGATTCACCCAACTATTTGGCGATTGATACCACTGTTAGGTCACCATATTTGTAACACAAGCATCAATATAAGAAAGAGATAAGAAGAGATCGGATGAACAACTACCAAACACTATACGTATGAATGTTAGAAGGATTATGCGTAATAGTGAAAGAGTAAATTGAACAACCAACCCTCAAGTGAGGGTATTACAAAGGTATTTATAGGAGAGGGAGCTAGGGCAACACTCCTAGTCCCTTCCTTTCCTTATTGGACTTGGGCCAAGGCTCATGGGCTTTCTACATAAGCCTTGGCATGATTACTAACGTAAAAGCCATATTAAGCTAACTATTACATATTAATTACTAACACTTGAATTCTAGATTAGGAGTGATTCCAACCATACCCTTAGCTAAGGGTGAATGGTATGATATATGGGCTTCGTGCATGCCCTCATAACGAAATTTGCGATGGAGGAATCGATAAGGATAAGGTCAAGGATAACAAATTCATGTGGCCTGCATACACTGATGAAGAAAGATTGGAAAAGCTCTCATTTGAAGAAGAGGAGGAACCACCTATTAGGCATTATTGCACCCCGATAATTATCATTGATGATGAGTCCACACGAGCATGGCCTACATGCAATCCTTTCTGCAAATATTGCAACGGGGGTGATAATCTGAAAGATAAGGAATGGACATGCCCGCTTGAGCTTGAAAGACGTGACATTAAGTTTGGAGATTTATCCTTTGATGATTGGTATGCAATACAATTCGGGATGCTAAAATTAACCCAAATCATCAAGAAGCTCAAGATTGATTATGAGGAGCATTGTCTACAGAAAAGGCCCATGAATGATTATATCTACTGCATGGAGGATCCCTCAAGCGACATCCATGGCAAGGTAACTAGAAGTCATGTGGAGAAAATAAGGATGCTGGTGAAGCTTTTGGCATCTTGCGACCCGTATGATGATAAATGCAACGGAGGAAGCAGTTTTAAGAGAGTTGGAGAGGATGAATTCTTTTGGACTTCAACAAATGATGTGGAAAGGACTGAATTACCTTGGTTAGACAATCTAGGATTTGACAATTGGGTGAAAATCAAATATGGGAAAGTCGATGCAATGACCAAGGAAAAGATATGGAAGGAATATATGAGTAAAGAGGAACCGAGCCAAGAAATTCTCAATGACATAAGTGAAATGACAAATGAAGATATCAAGGATTCAACGAGAAATGAGAAAGAGGAATGCAAACGGATACTAGTGGAAGATTTACTCGACGATGAATGGTTTAAAGGTACCGAGTCCGACGATGATGATATAGAGGGGATTTTTGATTACCTTGAACTACAAGGTGATGATGGATTCACTGACCCCGATGATGAAGCATATGAGCAAAGAAGGTGCAAAATTCTTGGCATTCCGTATAAGAGGCCGCCACCAATTATAGCCGAAAAGTATGAGTTCACGAGATACCATTTGGGGCCGAACGAAAATTTTTTCAAAGTTCGGAAGATTGAGACTAAAGAGTAAAGAGTACCTCCGCACTGCTACCAATGTTGCTTGGGTCAGACATAACTTGATGAAGGACATGGAGGAAGTTGGCCAAGTCAAAAGGTTACCATAAAGGCCCGAGGCTCTGAGTCTAACTTAAAGCTCAGAAATAAAGAAAGTGCTCTTCGAGAAAACCCGAATTATCCCTTTCATTTGTTTTATTTCCATTTCTGTTGGGTTTTGTGTTTCTGATCATTTTTGCAGGATTTTGGGAAAAGTTGTTGCAAAGATGTCGACGGGACATGATCTCTGTCCATAGTTATGGCGTCCTCATTCTTATGGTTACGCCGTAACATACCTTTTGGTGTAGCAACCCTCTGCAGAGCATTACTCACTAACCCCAGGCAATGGTTACGCCGTAGCCACACTCTTGTAGCATTTGTCAGGTTTTGCTTAATTACGACGTAACTCCTTATAAGGGTTAGAACGTAACTATCCTATGTAACACTTCTTTCATTTTAAACACAATAACCTTGTATTAGTTTTCAAATGAACTTTGTGGGTATGTTTCCTGTAAGCCCTCACGAGACTACTACACTCGTCCACTTGGGACACCAAGTGGTTTAAAAGGCTTGTTGCATACGCTAAATGCAACCGTGATTCCTACGAAAGTGAGTTAGGTTTCTTTTTTATTTTTCTTTTTCTTCTTTAGAATTATGCTTGTCGGTAGTGTGATTTTAGGGATTGAAGTTTGCTCGTGGATGCTTATGCGAAGGCACGACTCTTTTCGGGCCTTCTTTTTGGAGCAAATTTTATGGAAGTTCTCGCTCTAATTCTACTTTTCTCTTCACCTTTATTTAACGCTTAGTACAAAAGGGACTTTGTACAATTCAATGGGGACGGGATTAGAATTGTCTCTTGAACTTATTTTTCCCCATATTTTTCTAGTTTAATTTGAAAATGCCATTTTAAAATATTGACATGTTTTTCTTAACCTAACTAGATTAGACCTTAGCTGAGCACATTATAACCCTTGATATTATAAGGTGAGATTAGCCTTATCCATTTCCAAATTTTTACCTCAAATCCACCAAATTATGAGTGTGCTGGTAGCTTGTAAACTTTAGAACTTGGCCTTTACATCATTTCAAGACCATAGACGAGGTATGTTGAGTTAGCTCGATGTATTTGGACTTTTCAGTTTAAGAAGGCATTATTATAGGATTATCACCCAAATAGCCTATCATTGTGTGTCTATCGATTAGTCACCTCGACTTCTCATACCCCCATGTTAACCATTTTGTTGCACTCAACTTAGTGCAAGATACCCCAAGATACACCCTTCTGAGCCATTCCTTTCATTTTGTTCACCCAACATATTGTTTCGATACACCTTTACACCTTAGCCTTCCCTGTAGTCTTTATTTGTAATTGGGAAGTCATTATTTGCCTAAGTTCAAGGTTCAAGTGGAAAGGTTCAGGAATCACGCTCTCGTCGACGACATATCCTTAAAGATCATTGAAGACCCCCCAAATTCTCATATTGTTCATCTCAAGTGGGGGGATGTTATGTGTAGTTGTTATGTTATGTTAAAAAAATGATGTGATTTGGAAAAAAAATAGTTATTTGATATCATCAAATACTCCTGAATATTAAGTGTCAATTTCCCCCGTTAATGCTCGTTATTTATATCATTTATATGGATTTATGCTTGTTTTCCATTGTTTTGCACTTTCGTGTATTACGAGCATTGGATCTAAAGAGACGCGAAATGGAAACGTTATAAAGATTTATCACAATATGCTTTATTTTGAAGAAGTTACTACGGCAACTCATCTCTCACATTACCGTAATATTATGCGTGACCCGAAGTCCAACTTATCCAGAGGTTACGGCGTAACTCCTCCCAAAGGTTACGACGTAACTCCATTAGGTCAAAAGAGGTTTCACGCCACTGATATTTAACGCCGTAATTACTGCATCACCTACGACGAACCGAGTTTATTTAAGACTACGGCGTAACCACTAATAAGGTTACGCCGTAACTAGCAGATCTAGTGCATTTACGAAGAAATAGAAGGTTACGGCGTAACTCCTATATTGGTTACCCGTAACCAGCATTCGCCTATAAATACCCCAAATGATTTTCATTTTATAGCATCTCTTCTCCTCCCTCTCCAGGGGCATTGGGGTAAAGCATCCCATTCCACACACAACACTCTGAGAACATGGGAAAAAGCTCAAGGGAGGTCTAGGGAAGCATACTGAGTTGTTTCAAGGGAGAAGTCACTCCATTATGATAAGCTTTAGCGTTTATTATTTCTTTTACTTTCAATTCATGTATTTCGTGCCTTTGAATATTGAATTGATGTGCATGATTAATATGGCGGCTAAGCACCCTTTGGTGCTAGCCTAGTTATGATTCCTTAATTGTTTTGTTTCGCTACCTTTACTCCGTATTAAATTTCTAAGTGTATGCATGCATAGTTCTTTGGTAGTCACCTAGGTGAGCTGGACTGAGACGGGAAGGGTAAGATATGACCACTCACTTTGAACTTCTACTTGTGCGATGACCAACTCGATCACCTATCGTTTGGATGAACTTAAGAATGGGTGTAGTGTCTAAGTTCTTAACGGGCGGGCACTCACTATTTAGAATCTAGCATGTATCGGGTAATGACCTAGGGACCGGAAAATCGTCCTTACTGGCACCACCTGATTTCTTCCCCTGTGGCATCTTTGCTGATAGGTTAAGGCGAATTGACCAAATGATGTCCTCTCGAATTTGACCCCACCTGAAGTAATTGGAAGTAGGTAGACGAAGACATAACTAGTTAGGAGGATTAACTAGGTTAGCACCACTATTCCTCTATTGATTTCTCTTTACCATTTATTTGCTTTTATATTCTGCATTAGTAGTTTAATTAATTAAAACTCTATCAAACCTTTAATATTCTCGTGACATTAGACTTAGTAATTATCCGACACATAGCTCTTTTGGGACGAATTCGCTTTACCATTTACTACACTACACACGATCGGGTAACACCCGTTAGTGCATTAGGTAGACCATAGGTATAGCGAGACACTATAAATATTAAGACTGATCAAGAAAACCTCGCATCAAGTTTTTACGCCAGGGAGCTATATTAGGATTGATATTAAGTCTTTAATTTCGTTTTAAACTTTTCTCACGATCTCTTTCAAGTTCGTGATACTAGTTAAGTTAACATTGATGACCTATTTGGTTAACAAGAGATAATGGGCCTGGGCTCAAAGACCAAGCAATTGGTGGGATGTCCGGTTTGAAATCAATTGCCAGTTCATGAGGGAACTGAGGCAAAAGCTTTTTAAGGGGACTGATAATGATGATGCCCACTTACATGTACGAAGAGTTTGGAGATAGCCATCTTTTCAAGTTCCAGGATCACTCATGATGCTCTTTATTCTCGTGGATATTTCCTATTACACTCATCGAGTTTCGAAGATGGTTTGACGAATTCTAGCAGGGCCGATAAATACATGGTATCTTCTAAAAAATGCATTTATTCGAAAATATTGTCCTCCTTCGAAGATTGCCAAAAAGATGGAAGAGATAAGGAGCGTGCAAGAGATGGATGAAACGTTAGACGTAGCTTGGGAAAGATTTAATGACCTTCTATATAATTGCCCAATGCATGATCTCAACAACTATCGAAGTCCTTATTTTCTACAACGGGTTAACCATCCCTTCCCCCAAATGCTCACCTCAAGGGCCATCCCTATGATGCCTCCAGACAAGCCCTTACATCAATTCGTAAGATGGTGATCATTCTAAACCGTACGATGAAGCTACCACTTGGTCCACTAATAGCAATATTTGGACGATTTTGGTGATATCAAGAAAGGAATCGAAAAGCTTGGATATGATATGAAGATGGTTAAGGAAGAAGTTCAGTTCCTCCATGATGAATGCAATGAATATGAGTAAGGTCAAGTATGTTGAATCCTTGGAAGAGACCTTCAATAAATTCTCGGATAATTTGAAAAGGATGTAAATGACTTGAATGACGAAATGATTAGGAAATTCAAGGAGGACGCAGACCTGAATTTAAAGAAGCTAGACGCTAAGAGGAAAAGCTTGGAGGCTAAGCTTGTTGAATTAAACCAAAAGGTCTTGAAAAGTAAAAAGAATGCGGTTGGAACTATCAAAGCAACGTGGAAAGATGAGAGTCATCAATCCAGCGGTTCCTCGGGTGATTTACCTTATATCGAACCTTATGTCCCACCTATCCCATTTCCAGACGCTTGAAGGTTTTCGAAATGAAGAAACAAGCGACGATCAATTAAAGAAGATAGAGCAAAGAACTTACAGAGTGATGAAGCAACGCCAAGCTAATGAGGAATCAACCAACGCAAAACGGTATTACTTCTAGCTCTTTCTTTATTCCTAACAATCTTGCTTGTTTTTCTATCTTCGTGATGTGAATTATGGACAAAATCGTAAACCCATCACATCAATTTATATGGTTATGTAGCTCAAATTTCTGAACCAATTTTAGTTGATCTTGCGAGGGAATTAGAGGACAAGATTTTGGACACTTTAGTGATTAACAATGAGACACATGAGCCGATTAATCAACCACATCACAAGGTGATCCATGCATCAATGCCATCAACTAAAACGAGTAAGGTAAGGAGGAAAAAGGGTTATCCTTTAAGGTATGATTTTAGTTCATCTTTTCGACATCCTTCAGCAAATTCACACCCTCATGGTGTTTATTGCTATTTCCACCCACACTTGGTTTCAAGTGAGGGGATGAACACCCTTTTACGTAGAAAATAAGGGTAGAAGTCAAGTCGTGACTCAAAAAAAAACAAGCGCTTCGTGGGAGGCACCCCATGCCTATCTTTCCTTTTTCTGTTTGTTTTATTTCCATTTCTGTAGGGTTTTGTGTTTTCTAACCATTTTTTCAGGAAACGAGGAAGTAATTGTCGCGTTAGCTGTGATTCTAACAGAAAGTTACGGCGTAACTCATCTTGGTGATTACGCCATAACCAACATTTTAGCAAATTGAATTCTGACGATACCAATTACGGCGTAATACCATCTATGTGGTTACGCCGTAACTACTCGCTTGACAGCTCATACCAGTTTTGCTGCCAGTTACGGCGTAACTCTCTCATAGGAGTTACGACGTAACTCTTCTCTGCTTTAATTCTTTCATTTTAAAACACAATAACCTTGTATTAGTTTTTAAATGAACTTTGTGGTGTGTTCCCTGTAAACCCTCACGAGACTTCACTCGTCCACTTGGGACACCAAGTGGTTTAAAGGGCTTGTTGCATTCGCTAAATGCAACCGTGATTCCTACGAAAGTGAGTTAGGTTTGTTTTCATTTTATTTTTTTCTTTAAGAATTATGCTTGTCGGATTGTGATTTTAGGGATTGAAGTTTGTTCATGACGCTAAACGAAGGCACGATCCTTCGTGGCCTTCTTCTTCTTTTTGGAGCAAATTTCAGGGAAGTTCTCGCTCTAATTCTACCTTTCTCTTCACCTTTATTTTAATGCCTAGTACAAAAGGGACTTTGTATAATTCAAGTGGGGGGACGGGAGTAGAGTTATCTCTTGAACTTTATTTCACCCTCATTTTTCTAGTTTATTTTGAAAATTTATGTCACTTTTAAAATTTTGACATGTTTTTCCGAACCTAAATAGATTAGACCTTAGCCAAGCACATACAACCCTTGATATTACATGGTGAGATTAGCCTTATCCGTTTCTAATATTTTACCCCAAATCCACCAAATTATGAGTGTGCCGGTAGCTTGTAAACTTTAGAACTTGGCCTTTGCATCATTTCGAGACCATAGACGAGGTATGTTGAGTTAGCTCGATGTATTTGGACTTTTCAGGTTTTAGAAGGCGATTATAGGATTATCACCCAAACAGCCTACTATTGTGAGTCTATCGATTAGTCACCTGATGTGAAACCCTTTTGTTGCACTCCCCTTTAGTGCAACATACCCATAGATACACCCTTCTGAGCCATTCCTTTCATTTTGTCACCCCAATATATTGTTTCGTTACACCCTTACACCTTAGCCTACCCTATAGTCTTTATTTGTAATTGGGAAGTCATCATTTGCCTAAGTTCAAGGTTCGAGTGGAAAGGTTTGGAAATCACGCTTTCATCGACAACAATTATGAAGATCATTGAAGACCCCCCGAATTCCCATTGTTCATCTCAAGTGGGGGATGTTATGTTATCATGTTATGTTCAAAAAAATCTAATATATATATATATATATAGTTGATTGAGTTATGATTTTGTAAAGTGCGATGTTATAAGCACTGTAGTATGAGCTTTATTGTTTAGTATCGAGGAGGCCACCTCGGTCACATTGGAAGATTGGAGTTGGAGTTATACCAATAAAAAGAAAGGTAGTGTGCCCATCACGACGTCCTCTAATGACACATCTACCTTGCATTTTATGATCCGGTCTCTAGACTTCTAAGCTTGAACTTTGGGCGGACGGTAAGTGGTGATGACTTAGTTGTAGATATAGACTACCTGCTTGTTTTTCATTTTACAACTATTATATATCCCATGTCTTATCTTACCCTTTTAGACATGAAGCGTGTCTAGGTGATGTAGCGAGCAATCTTTGGTGTCTTGGCCATGGATTTGGTCATGTATCATTGATTTTGTCCACTTCGCCGTGACATGTTAGTAATGACGAGTCACCCCTTAACCTTTGTCGTGTCTACCCATATTGCCTTCGAGAATTGTTTAGCCCTTAACTCTAGTGGTGGAGATTTGTGTAAACGCCAAGCTTATGATAGAATACATGCTATGATTGTGCGATTGAGTGATCACCCCGAAATTGACACTTAGAATAGTTGAGAGATTTGAGTGCTTGTTCCCCTTTCGTGAGGTGTTCGGCTTTGTTTTATTCTAGCATAAGGGATTTGTAAACTCATATTTTTCAGGTTTTGGGAGATATCTTTTTAGGAATCTATCTAATAAGGTATACTTGAGGGCAAGCAGAATTCAAGTGGGGGGATATTTGATATCATCAAATAGTCCAGAATATTAAGTGTCAATTTCCCCCGTTAATGCTCGTAATTTATATCATTTATATGGATTTATGCTTGTTTTCCATTGTTTTGCACTTTCAGGTAAATTACGAGCATTGGATCTAAAGAGACGCGGAAATGGAAACGTTACTAAAGATTATCACATATGCTTATTTTGAAGAAGTTACGCGTAAATCATCTCTCACATTACCGTAACTATTGCGTGACCCGAAGTCCAACTTATCAAGAGGTTACGGCGTAACTCCCAAAGGTTAACGTAACTCCATTAGGTCAAAAGAGGTTTCACGCCACGATATTCTTACGCCGTAACTACTGCATCACTACGGCGTAACCGAGTTTATTTAAGACTACGGCGTAACCACTAATAAGGTTACGCCGTAACTAGTGCATCTAGTGCATTTTACGAAGAAATAGAAGGTTACGCGTAACTCCTATATTGGTTACCGAACCCGGACCGCCTATAAATACCCCACGAATTCTGCATTTTATAGCATCTCTTCTCCTCCCTCTCCAAGGGGGCGATTGGGGCAAAGCATCCCATTCCACACACAACACTCTGAGAACGTGGGAAAAAGCTCAAGGGAGGTCTAGGGAAGCAATGGAGTTGTTTCCAAGGGAGAAGTCACACCATTACGATAAGCTTTAGCGTTTATTATTTCTTTACTTTCAATTCATGTATTTCGTACCTTTGAATATTGAATTGATGTGCATGATAATATGGAAGCTAAGCACCCTTTGGTGCTAGCCTAGTTATGATTCCTTAATTGTTTTGTTTTGCGTTTACCTTTACTTCCGTACAATTATTTCTAAGTGTATGCATGCATAGTTCTTTGGTAGTCACCCTCGGTTCGGTAGTTTTGAATGGCAGAGAGGCCAATTGCTTAGGAGATATGACCAACTAACCTAGGTGAGCGGACTCTGACGGGAAGGGTAAGATATGACCAACTGACGACCCTTTCTACTTGTGCGATTTGACCAATGGTCACCTATCGTTTGGATGAACTTAAGAATTGGTAGTGTCTAAGTTCCTAATCGGTCCGCACTCACTATTTAGAATCTAGCATGTAGCGTATTTAATGACTTGGCTTAGGGGACCGAACAACAGGACTTATGACGGTGCGCCATTTCTCCCCTGTGGTGGCATCTTTGCTGATAGGTTGGGCGAATTGACCAAATGTTGTCCCTCTCAATTTGACCCCACCTGATGTAATTGGAAGTAGGTAGACGTAGACATAACTAGTTAGGAGGATTAACTAGGTTAGCACCACTATTCCTCTATTGATTCCCTTCTACCATTTATTTGCTTTTATATTCTGCATTAGTAGTTTAATTAATTAAAACTCTATCAAACCTTTAATATTCTGTGACAATTAGACTTAGTAATTATCTGACACACATAGCTCTTGGGATCGACCTCGGCTTTTACCATTTACTACACAACACACGACCGGGTACACTGCCTGTTAGTGCATTAGGGTAGACCATAGGTATAGCGAGACACTATAAATATTAAGACTTGGTCAGTAAAACCTGCATCATTATTGTTATTTAGTGATTGTAAAAGTGCGATGTTATAAGCACTATTGTTATGAGCTTACTATAGATTTAGTATCGAGGATGCCACCTCGGTCACATTTGAAGAATGAAGTTGGAAGTGTGACCATCATGACGTCCTCTAATGGCACATTTACCAGGTAATATCATGATCCGGTTTCTTGACTTCGAAACTTGAACTTTGGGCGAACGGTAAGTGGTGATGACTTGGTTATGGATCTAGACTATTTGCTTGATTTTATTTTACACCAATTTTATCCCATGTCTTATCATACCCTTAGTCATGAAGCGTGTCTAAGTGATGCAGCGAGCAATATTTGGTGTCTTGGCCATGGATTTGATCATGTATCAATGATTTTGTCCACTTCGCCGTGACATGTTAGTAATGACAAATCACCCTTAACCTTTGTCGTGTCTACCCATATTGCCTTCGAGAATTGTTTTGTCCTTAACTCTAATGGTGGAGATTTGTGTAACCGCCAAGTTTATGATAGAATACATGCTATGACTGTGCAATGAGTGATCACCCCGAAATTTACACTTAGAATAGTTGAGAGAATTGAGTGTTTTGTTCCCATTTCGTGAGGTGTTCGACTTTGTTTTATTCTAGCATAAGGGATTTGTAAACTTATATTTTCCAGGTAATGGGAGATATCTTTTTAGGAATCTTTCTAATAAGGTCTACTTGAGGCAAGTAGAGTTCAAGTGGGGGGATATTTGATAACATCAAATAGTCCTAATTATTAAGTGTCAATTTCCCGATAATGCTCGTTATTTTATATCATTTATATGGATTTACGCTTGTTTTCTCCCTCTCTAAAGTCAGCATTGGTCAGACACGGATTGGAGAATTTATTGAAGATATATCATAGTATGCTCATTTTGAAGATGTTACGACAACTCTCTCTCACATTACCAGAATGAAGCGTGGCTCGAAAAACCAACTCAACTGAAGATTACGGCGTAACTCTCCCAAAGATTACGATGTAACCAACTAGGTCAAATGAGGTTCCGCACCGCTGCAAGTTACGCCGTAACTATTGTCTCATTTACGGCGTAACCAAGATTTATTGAAGATACGGTGTAGCTCCTTCCAGATGTTACCGCGTAACGCATTTTCGTGCAAAATGAAGAATTTGATGTTACGGCGTAACTCTTAACATTAGTTTACAAACCATATTTGGCCTATAAATACCCCTCAATTCCCATTTCAAAGCATCCCATTTCACACACAACATCAAGTGAACGTGAGTAGAAGTCGGCGCGATCTAGAGGAGCATACGGAGCCATCTCCAAGGGAGAAATCACTCCCCTCCGATAAGCATTAGCATTTTATCTTTTCTTTACTTTCAATTCATGTATTTCGTAATGTTAAAACATTGAATCGATTTTTATAGTTAATATGAGCGGCTAAGCACCTCTGGTGCTGGCCTAGTTATGATTCCTTAATTGTTTTGTTTACGTTTACATTGCTTCCGTATAATTATTTCTAAGTGTATGCATGCATAGTTTGTTGGTAGCTACCCTTGTTTCGGTGGTTTTGAATGGCGGTAGTGGCTAGTTACTTAGGAGATATAATCAACTGACCCAAGTAGTAGTAGACTGAGTGGAAGGGTAAGATATGACCGACTGACGACCTTTCTGCCAGGCGATTTGACCAACTGATAACCTACCGTTTGGATGAACTTAAGAAGTCGGGGATGAGTGTTTAAGTTGCTAGCGCCCGGGCACTCATTATTATGAATCTAGCATGTAGCGATACTTAATGACTTGTCTTAGGGACTAAGAACAACTGGACTTATGACGGGTCACCTGATTTCTCCAGTGGGACCCTTTGCTGATAGGTTAGGACGAACTGACCAAATGCTGTCCTAGCGACTTTGACCCCACCTAAAGTAATTGGAAGTAATTAGATGTAAACATAACTAGTTAGGATGAGTAACTAGGTTAGCACCCCTCTCCTTTATTGATCACAACCCTTGCCTTTATTTGCATTCATATTTTCTTATCTTAGTAGTAATTAATCATTCCAACCTTAAATCTATTAAAATCTATGACACCTAGACTTAGTTTATATCCGCACACATAGTTCTTGGGACGACCTCAGTTTTACCGAATACTACACTACACACGATCGGGTACATTGCCCGTTAGTGCATTAGGGTAGACCATAGGTATAACGAGACTTATAAATATTAAAACATGGTCAGTAAAACCTGCATCAGGAAACAACTCATCGAATCTTGAACTGTCTAATAATTTGAATGATTTGGAATTTGAAACCTTGAATATCGATGGTCAATCAACGTTAGTTGAGATACCACCACCACCACCAATCATCCCTGTTGATGGCGACGATGATTTTATTGATGATGAAGACGACGATCCTTATGATTTAGGAGCTTCTGATAATGAAGTCGCAAACAATTCTGATGATGAAGTTGAAGTTGCTACTAATGTTGTTTATGATAGTGATTGTGATTTAGCATATTGATTTTAAATTGTAACTTGTAAAATGACACGTATTTGAATGAAATTGTCATGGATTGTATATATATATATATATATATATATATATATATATATATATATATATATATAATTGAATGTGTATGTATTTGAATGTGTGCATGCTTATGTTAATTTGTCTATATGTTATTCAACTTGTACTTTTACAGATGGCATCAGTAGCTGTACGCGGTCACGGTGGTGGCGGTTAGGGATGGCAACGGGTCGGGTTTGGGGCGGGTTTTAGTGTACCCGTACCCGCATCCGTTCAAAATATCCGAACCCATACCCGCCCCATTACCCGTCGGATACCCGATTAATATTATCCCTCGGTTTTTCAGGTTTTCTCGCGGGTATCGGTTATCCTCAATTAAATATTATATGGAAAAAATGGTGATATTAAAATAAAGTCACACTAAAATCAACCGACAAAACAAAAAAAACACCATAATATATTCAAATTTTTTAAAGGAAATGAATATTGTATCAAATGATTTAACTCTTTTGAATTATTCATGTACAAAATAAAATGTGTTATGTAATAGAGATACTTATATAAAAATATATAATGAAATAAATTATATATAATGTTATATATATATATATTTTAGTTAATTATAATATCAATAAAGCCGGTATAAATTCGGTAAACGGATATGGGTACAGATCGGGTAATCGGGCGGGTATTATCAGAACCCGTACCCGGCTAAATTTTTTTATCAATACCCAAACCCGCATCCAAACCCGCCAACACGCACCCGAACCCGACCCAACCGGTTCGGGTTTCGGTTTTCCCTATCGGTTTCGGGTGCTTTTGCCATCCCTAGTGGCGGTGCTGGTGACCCACCTCCCCAGCACCGTCTGATTGAGAGCGGTTGTCGTGGTAAGAATTTCCGGATTATTTTAAAAGAAAATTAAACTTGATCATTTGAATTTGGTTACTTGTTATTTTATGACGTGTTTTCACTCACTTCAATTTGTAGGATCATGACCCCGAAGAGGAAGGGGCAGGGGGTAGGGTAGTGGAGGGAGGGATGGCGGCAAGAAGGGTGTGCGTATAGCCACCAAGAACGTAGCCCTCAAGAAAGTCGTCGAGATTTTTGTCCCGCAGCGGATTGATTTTGACTTCAATGTTCAGGGGACAATCACTCATTTCGGCGACAACGCTAAGTGGTTTAGTAACTACGTTGGTGAGATGATTAGGGAGTTCCCGATGTGCTATGATTTCTATCGAAGAGGAAAAGAAGGCACATGTCATGGTTCGACTCAGGGTCAGTTAATTCATTTTCCTTTTATATTATTTTGTTATCGTGTTTATATATTTGAATGTGTATACTTATTTAAATTTGTTTATTTATTTATCTCTATATATGTTTATTTTAGTTATATTTGATTACATGAAATGTTTCAGTTGGGGCACCACATGCATTCACCCTGGTGGGAGACCATCAGGGATAGCATCAATGCTTATCTCGCAGACCGCTACAGGGACAACAAGCACGACTTTAAGCGAGATCACTGGACTGCCAGAGGTGGGGCTAGCGCTGTGGATGAGATACGAAGGTTATTTTTTATTTTTGTTAATTTTTTTTGTAATATGTTAGAATTGATATATGTTAATTTTTTGTTTTTGTTATTATGTTAGCAACCCTCCTCTGAACATGGAGTCGTCTATGTGGGAGAAGCATGTCGAGTTCTACCTCAAGGAGAAGAACGTCAAAATAGTCGCTGTCAATGCCTAAAATAGGAGGAAGAACATGGTCTACAGACGCCACGGATCTCGGTCGTTGGCCGCATCTCGACATGAATACGTAAGACATATTATGATTATTTTACATATTTAGGTTAGTTACACCTTGTTCATAAGTTTCAGGAAGAATTAAAAACTAAATTCGAATAAAATTTCAAAAAAGAATCCAATATGCCAACCCAGGTATCTTGTAAAACTCCAAAACCAAAGGATTCCAAACATGATCTTGTTTGATATCATATGGAGGCGCAACTTATTAACAGAAGCAAGAGAACACTTTCTTCTAAAAATTCCCCATGTCTCACCACGATTAGCACAATCTATGAGCTATGTTAACCACTGATGACACACACTGTTTGTCAATGACTAGATTGACAATGAAAATATAATTTACAACCTCAAGTAAGAAGAAACATAAAACTCATTAAAGTGTTGCTAGAAAGAAGATAATAAACACTGAAATTTAAAGTTTGTTAACTCGGAAATGAATGATTATAGAATCTTCTAAGGGTTTAGGGCTGTCTGTTGAAATATTGAGTGTTTAATCGAAAATCAATTTTCCTTCCTTCCTGATTTAGTAAGAAATATTGTGTTGAACACAATTGTTGTTAATTTGGGAAAGAATTTACAAACCCACCCATATAGGCAGCTTTAGAGAAACCTTGATTTGATTGTTTTGCTTAAATCCATGCCTTTTAATATAATTCTTTCAAACTTATATTTGTAAACCAACGGTTTGTTATTTTTTGTATAACTTGAAAATGGATATTTGGTAGCAACATCTACTTTGCTTCCATCTCAAAT
This sequence comes from Chrysanthemum makinoi, assembly GCA_910596185.1. Classification (NCBI taxonomy): domain Eukaryota; kingdom Viridiplantae; phylum Streptophyta; class Magnoliopsida; order Asterales; family Asteraceae; genus Chrysanthemum; species Chrysanthemum makinoi. The sequence continues at coordinate 135,797,307 of OU343216.1, forward strand.
ACTCCCAAATTAAAGTGGAGTATTAGAGACTTGCTTCCAAGCAACCAAGTTAGTGACGATGCTGATTTTGCTACTGATGAAAATGCAATCTGCAATGTGGGGCCATCTTGAATGCAAATCGTCAATCACCCCGTATTATTGGTACTTGATGACGTGTGTTCTAATTCCATTATCCATGACTTCGAATCCAGTTACCCTGGATACAAAATTATGGTTACATCTCAGACCACTTTTCCTCAATTCAATACATGTAAATTGCTCCCTTTGGATGACCAAGATGTCATTGACTTGTTACACTACTCTGCATTTTCCGAACGTGCAAGGAAAGCTATTCATGATAATGATAATGACGATGACGATGAAATACCAGTAGACCTTATGTAACACCCCAACCCGACAAGGGTAGACGTGTCACATTCTGGTGTCATATCGAACCACAAACAAATTTATAAAGCGAAGCTTTACAAAATAAATACCAAGTCATATAACAGATGACTTACAAAGAAAAATACAAACCCCAATATGTCTAGAACAAAATGAAATGAAAAGGTAACTAGGGTCGGTCCACTCGGATAATCCAACTCTCAGCCCATCAAAGCCCATCTTCAACCTAAAACCTCGCTGCAGAAAAGAAATGCGGCTGAGCTTAAAAAGCCCAGTGAACAGATATAACAAAACGAAAGCTAAACGAAATCAAAGATACAAATGAAATAAGGAAACTGATAACAATGTCGCAACGAGAAGAGAACAATGAGTCGATGAGGGTCCCAAACACAATTACACAAATACCCAGATGGAACAGATAACAGAGGAGGAAAAACACATAGCACATTGATGACATAAACGTACGCACATCTAAATAACTGCATACAATAAAGCAGAAATCAGAGTATAAATAGGCCAATGAAGTCCAAATGCTAGCGAAAACAATTAACGAGAAAGTAAGCATGGCAATCACACAAGTCAAATAATTACAAATAACATAACAAGTATCATATCAAAGGGAAGTACTAATAAGCAGTCAAAACATGGCCAGCACACAGAACAAGTAGGAATACAGTATGAACATTATAATTGAATGGATTAAGGACATAGCAGGAAAACTAAACAAGTTAACAAGCCGGACAACATAAGTTGAACCATTTATCCAATCCAACAGTAGCATAAACAGAATTGTAAACATGGCATGTCAAAATAAGCGTATAGGATACTAACGGATAGTCATAGTCCACGAGACTAATGAACGAGGCATACAAGATAAAAGCAGAAAAACAATCGATCAAACACTATCATGGTCAGCAGCAATCGAGGTCACATAATAGTAAGATAACATATAATCAGATGACAATAGGTGAATCATATAATCGCATATTAATCACATCGTAGTGGTAAACGGTAGTCACATAAACATGTAAAAGCATAATCAAATTCAATAATCATATAATAACCCGGTGACGATGGAACGATAATCAATTAACGAAATGAGAGTGTGATAGATCAAAGCAATGAAATATATATATATCTTGGTAGTAGAGTGAGTCATATAAGGGTACATAGAATATGGTGCGTTGGGGAATGAAGGTACAATATAGGTATATCGAAAGGGTAAGGGTTGTCAGAATCTACCAGAGCCCGAACATAAACATATTATATCATATCATAGTAACCATTGTATTCGGAGGGTGACCTCAATACCATACATAATAGAGGGAGACTCAATAACAAATGGAGTAGCTAGCTCCCAGAATGTGAAGACGCGTATTGCACACGACATCATTCACCATATAAATCATATCATATCAAATCAAATCCTCTCATATCATATCATATCTAGGATGCATCCATACGCCCCCCGGAAACATAGTGGCCAAATCATATACATATAATGAGCTCATAATCATATCATAATGGGGACGGTGTGCAACATCACTCGTACACACTGGAGTCATGCCATTGGTGCATCAATGACACGGTCATGTTACCTTCATGACTAGGAACACATATTTGGCTCGGGTATCAAACTGACGGGTCAAGCATAATCATATCATATCATAAGGGTTCATATCAAAGTTCATATCAAAGTTCATATCAAAGGTTCAAAAGTCAAAGGTTCATATCAGATTTCCTTAATATAGGTTCATAATCAGAGGATCATAATCAGATGGTTCATAATCATAAGGTTCATAATCAGAAGTTCAGAATCATAACAAACGAATATCATAGCGAACAGAATCATATCAAAGGATTATGTCAGAATCATATCAAAAGGATCATAGCATAAGAATCATAGCAAAGGAATATCATAAGTGAAGCAAAGTCAAGGATCGAAAAGTCAGGAGAAATCCCTACTGAAAAGGGATAGAATATCTGTACCTTAACGCCAATGAAAGGAAAGCAACGAATGAACAAACACCGAAGACACAACGCCACCTTCTTCAATGAATCTACACGGATTACGGTTCGCATAATAATTATTAGCTCATTTAATGTCATAACGGATTTTAAATACTCATTATGAATCGCATTAATACTTTTAGAGTTAAATTTGGTTAAGCGCATTCTCGTTTTATTAATAGGCCGATTTAAAGTATTTTTAGGTTAAACCGATTAGACACAATTAGAATGATAATCTCTTAGTTCAAAATACCCATAAAAAATTTACACAAGACGCACCGTAGTACCATATTTTATATGAACTCATGACACATGAAAGTAATTTATACCAAATGATTATATCTTTTTTTTCATCTTAAATAAATGAGCAAGCAATAATAGTCCAGATTTACCCATCTTTTATTCTTGTGTTCTCAACTGATTATAATAACACAACCACATGCATCCATTCATATGCAAAAGACAATGCACATTTGATACCAGTGCATGCTAGACCTGAAGTACTACACGACCAAAATGCCATTTTCACTCAACTTGTACACATATAATACACATTAAATAACGAGCCATACATCACATAAAATTACGCCATTCAAGCCCTACTCCCACGTTAACAGATTCTTGAGATTTTCTAAGTATTTATAAGACCCATTAAATATTCATAAGACCCATTAAATATTCATTAAGTGGTTCTTCTTAGGGTTCGTGATCATAGGTTAAA
>OU343216.1:135800521-135882402 GCA_910596185.1 Chrysanthemum makinoi
CCATTTTTTTATGAGATAATCAACATTATGTATACTCTTATAATATATACTAAAATGGTTTTATATATATGAGATTAAGATTTTCCTTTACCAACTATATGATGAACATATATGGATGCACAAAGTGATATAAAGTTACCAAAAAAGCACATAGATTTCCTACGTCACTTCAAAATGCTTAGCCAATGAAATGCATGTGAATACTTCTATTATAGCCATAATTAGCCTTTAGTGTCCTAAAGAAAGCTTATAACTTTTTGTGAAGCAATAGTGTAGTTATTTTAGATAATAATTATGTAACATACACACATGAAAAGAACTCTTTATGTTAGCACGTTAAATCTGCATGTGTATATTAACTTTGCACACCTGTGATGGCGGATCAAGTGTAGACTTGGAGCCACAAACTTTATATCCTCAAGACAACATGTGTTTACACATGGCAATTCAAAGGCAACTATCAGCATAATTTTTTCCCCGTTTATGCTTATATGAAGCTTAAATTGGAGTGTGGTAAAAGTTTGACACACACTCATGTTACTTTCGACACCTCAATCAAGAAATAACATGAATTATTGCTCCTACACTTGGCTCACACGTTCCCGCTTGCTGAATTGATGAATCGTACAAGATACATGGAATATGAATTGTGGAAGACTAAAAAGGTATGATTATTTGTTGTTGGCGTAGTTTGATACTAAATTCATGAAACTGGTAATGTATTTCAACATTTTAGCCTTTTGCATGTAGGTCATCGGAGTTGGTTGCTTATCAAACTTCTTAGAAAAGAGCTTAAAACTACATATTTTGGTAAATTTTACCTTTTTTATATGGGCATGTGCCAACTATTTATGATTTTCACTCTCAAACATTTTATTAGAGATAAGGGCTTTTTGATGAGCACGTTAGCACGCAAATTGACCTTTTACGTGCTACAAAACCATTATAAGAACTACAATTAACACTATTTCACCATTCATTTTTAGTTATAAATGATAAGAAATAGTTCATAAACTTTGGTATGTTTATATCATGCTTTTAATATTAGAAATGGTATTGTGTGTTCTGTGAACATAACTTTTTATAATTATTACAACTGTTATCACTTATAAGAACTTAGTCATTGTTTGTTATGGAAACTTCATGGTGCATGTTTTCTGTTTTTGTAGATTGAGGTCGGACATGTCACGAAGCACTAAAGCATCTGAAGTCTTGTGCCCGACTCTGGGAAGGTTAGGCAAAGTGATAGGTTCTAATGTATAGAGTCTTATGAGGCTTATATTCGTGACTCAATTTCAGGGCAAGGTTTTTATTTCTTAATAACCATATCTCACTATTTACTATGACCTTTCCTGAATCGTGAAAGTTCATCTACATCCACACTATAGATTTGCAAGGTGCCTATTTGTGTAGATAGCAATGGTTGAAATGAGAGCGATTTGGTGAGAAAGATGCATGATTGAAGTTAGAAGATCTAATATTCAAGACCTTTTTCGACACAAGATAAAGTTGCGGATACTTACTTAGAGTAAATGGCATGTAATATGAGTACTAAACAGACGTGCACGGTGTGTCATTGATATTAAACTTTGAAATAAATTTATACAAATTTACTTTGTACTTTTTAAATTCAATAAATCATGCAAACGAACATCAATTATAGTTGTAAATTGTTTAATTTAACTTTTAATTACTTTTTAGTATATATTTGTTCTACTAAATCCTAAAAATAAAAATCACAAGTTATACCCGTCCATCGACGGTTTTGACACTAGTATATATATATATATATATATATATATATATATATATATATATATATATATATATATATATATATATATATATATATATATATATATATATATATATATATATATATATATATATATATATATATATATATATATATATATATATATATATATATATATATATATATATATACTAGTGTCAAAACTCGTCCGATGGACGGGTATGACTTGTGATTTTATTTTATGATTTTATTTTTGTGGTTTTTATTAGTTTGAATGTTAGAGTACACACTTATTTTTTCAACTAATGGATGAGAATGGTTATTATCGGTTAGGTCGTGTAGATATGAGTCGCGGTCCCCAAGTAGACAAAATATAGCATGTACATGTTATATTAATAGGGACAGATAAATAAATCGAATATCTAAAAAAACATATCTTTCCGAGGGAGGAATTAAGAAAGGTCCATACAAAACTTTAGGTTGGTCTACTTGTGTTATTATTTTTTTATTTTTTTGGTGTCTTTTGACATGTTTAGTTTATTTTTACCTAATTATTAAACGGTTAACTATGTGGAAGTGGAAGTAAATATAAAATTAGCACAGTTTAAAGTAAGTGGGTTAAAACGACCATGTGTAAATGGAGACAAGTGCTAGTGAAACATAGGATATGCTCAGAACTATTACTATTGGTCGATTTAAATTGAATATGATAAAAATGCACAAAATAAAGTTCAATAAACCTCTATAAAATGTCTGAAACAAAAACTTAATCTTTCAAGATTAAAGTAGGCAATAATGTTTATGTCCAGGTTAGCGATTATTTCCAATGTCTGCAAATCAGTCTTGTTGCAGACTATAATCAAAGGTTTGTGTGAAAAAGTGTCGTTGCTTGGGCAATAGTGCACCCACACAAACCAGAAATATCAAGAGAAAACAACACAGCAGCTCTGAGATGTGCCAATGCTTTTATACTACATATTTTGATAATATTACAATCTTCAAACGGCCTATCCAAAATCCCAGGAGTATCAATCACTTGATACATCAAGTACTTATAATATGTATGCCCAACAAATAAAGACTTTGTAGTAAAAGCATACGGCTGGACATGAACATCTGTTTGAGTAATTTTGTTCATAAATGAACTTTTACCAACATTAGGATACCCACATATCAATACGGTCCTGGTGTTAGGATCGATTGAAGGAAGCCTCGACATATGTTGTCTAATTTGTTCAAGGTACTCCAAACTGGACCAATTCTTTTTATGACAGTACACATACGACCCAGAGCAGCAACCTTCAAAGCCTTGCACCTATAGAGTGAGTCACCATACATCAACAACTTCACGTAATCTTTAGGAATTTTTTCCAATCAGATTCTTGGCGGTATTGATTTGACCAAGAGCAAGCTTGTAATGATCTTTATTGTAGAGAACGTGAAGAAGATCACCATAGAAAGGATGGATGTCATCGAGTCTAGGGAACTCTTCGATGATGGTGGAGAGCTTCTCGTGAAATTTTGTCTGTGTGAAATTCACTTTTCGCATGTAAAACTGATGAATACGATTGATAGCATAGCCCTTGTGAACGACAGTGGGTGTTTGTCTTTGGGTTCTGTTGAGAACTATATCAACAAAATCCTTACCCGTAGGTACTCTTGTGATCTTCTTGAAATTATACTTCACCATTTTGAAAGACTCGTGCCTAAATCACAAAATTTACAATATTAGATAACTTAATATTAACAAATATTTTTTAAAACAAAGTAAAGTTTAACAGACAATAAAAGGAAAATAAAACATAAAGATCGCTTGAAAAAAGAGCTTCTACTACTGAAAAAATGCATTCATGGGCAAAAATAAATCGTACATTTCAAATGCATATTATATCAGATTTTATAAACATTGTACAAACAGTATAATTATAAATAACACCTCCTCTATAAGCTATAAAAAACCATGTGCGCCAAAAAACAAACTCGGGCACATTTAGTAATTAAATAGCAATAACAAAAAACCTACATAAAGAATCAGACCTATGGACGAACTCACGGAATGACTTAGTGGACGAACTCACTGAACGAATTCAAGCTCTTTACTACTGAAAGACTCTTTGGACGACTTCACACTCTTTACTACTGAACCAACATATTGAACGAACACGCTGAACTTACTACTCAAATTATGCATTCTAACTACTTCTCCAATCAAGGATTATAACTTGCACCTTCAATCAAAATACATCTATTGATTATGTGGGTTGGCAAGACACAGATGCATATTGTGATGAACTCGTCGTAGTCTATGGTCCCATTTCCATTTGCAGCAGCGTGTTATAATTTCATTTTTTCAGGTGACCAGCTGAAAAGTATGAGTCTTAGTATATAATTTTCTACATTGTGTAATCCTAATTGGAAAAATGGGAGGGAGGAGGGTTTGCTACAACGACTTTGTGGATCATTAATATCTTAAGGAAGTTTTCGGGTTAGCTTATTAAAACATTTAACAATGTTCTGGTATGTGTTCTGGTACGACCAATAAGCCTTTTTTGAGTATTTGATGTAAAAAAAGAGAAGAAGAATAGAAGCAATTTTCAATCGTGTTTGGAATTGCGTATCTGCTTTAAAACAATGTGATACGCATATAATCCCTTAAATAAGTAGTCCCAAAGAATCCCTAAAAGACATTTACTTATTGGTAATTAGTTGATTAGAAAAGTCGAACACCATCTCTTGCATTGTGTATTCATATAAGATAGATTGATAAGCTATTTAAGCTTTCCCAAAGACCCCCTTAATCACATACACATACATTCGTGACTGGTATGCTTGTTATTCCACATATATGCTTCCTCTCCTGTAGTTTCTTCACGATCTCATATTTATGTTATGCATTACATATGCTAAAAGTTTCAGATTTAAAATATTTTAAAGGCGGGTGCAAAAAATACTCATTTTGACCCGGTGCCCCACCGCCCATTGCTACACTAAATGAGTAACAAACACTTACTAAGAAAGACTCTAGCAAAAGTATCAGCCTTCTAGATTAGCCTCCTCAATTGGGATATTTGCGAGGCTGGATCGTTGTACCTGAAAACAAATAGAACCATGAGAGATGCAACATGACATAATCTATAAACCACAAATATATTCAGACATAACGTATATATACATATTTTCTTGTTTATTTTCTGGTCATGAAGTACATTTATTAAATTTTCTATTAGTTGTTTTCTTCGTTTATATTGAGGTTTAATTCATTCTTTTTGGAACACAAACAAATAAATGATATTTTTGGTGGAAACTCTTTTAGGTGTTGGAAGTTTAGGTAGAATGGAAGAAGTAGTAGTGTCAGCTCCAGTCCAGGAGTGTTTAGATATAAAAGAATTGAAGAAGTAGTAGGTCCAGCTACTACCGTTGACCAGCAGATGACAATGCTAACTCCAGCTCCGTTACAGGGGTGTTTAGTGAAGGAAAATGATAAAGATGAAGTTGCTAAGCACACTAAGTCTAGCTGCCTCACGAGTCATTTGCAGTCCAGCTGCTACTGTTGATCCAAATATGATAGTGTTAACTCCAACTGCTACTGCTGATGGAAAGAGTAGAAGTTATCAAGTCTTTTAGCACTGTTCAGGCTTATGGTGGATCTGATCCTGTTATAGATGACATGGAACATGATCAGGATATTGACGTTTTTTTTTCCTCCAAGTGAAGATGATTACATGCACGAGACTTTTGAGGAGACAAAGGGTCTTGATAATGGTCTTGGTTATGTGGAAATAAGGTTTGAAATCCAACCTAATGTGAGAGCCTTGATGAAGGTGAGGAGGATATGTCAGGGCACGAAGGAGATGAAATTGATGAAGATAAGGATGGAGATGATGAATGCTGCAATGATCTGGAAGAAGATGAAGACCATCACTTGCCACATCCGGACACCGATCAAGATGATCACGAGATTAAAGATGGGTTTGACGAGGACATGATTGAGGAAGAAGATGAAGATGAAGAAGACGATGATGGTAGATTTAAGCCCGCAAGTCAGAAAGCCCCTAACAAACTGGCATGACAAGCTTGAGTTGCTGCACTAAATCACGGTGATCCAAAGGCTAATTAAAGGTCATTTTTAATTGTTCACATTCATTGCCATTTTCATCGGTATCACGTTTATTGTCAGTTTGGTATAAATTTGTGTCTATTAATCGGTTTAGTAGGTGTATGACGGACTGGATAATGATAATGGATGATGAAGAAATTTATTAGATATTCTAAATTGTTGCACCTGATGAAGGTACCATATCATGTTCTATTGTTGATCAATAAGTCATCATTTTTAATTAATAAAATTACATAATATAATACAATGTATGTGTTTCAAACTGATGGAGGTATAAATATTGTTTCACACACATACCATATATTTCAAACGTATGTATTTATCATAAATTGGTAACTTTTTTATTCCACAAGTTGCAAAGGCATGAAAAGATCTGAAATAAGTTTGTTGTGGCAGTATATGTTGTGGCAGTATATCATGAAAAGAAGTGATAATCAATGATCCATACAGCTGAATAATACAACCATCTGAACCTTGTCAGACTCTTAGGATATTGCTTGAATGAGAAAGAATTTTTTTGTGTTTAAGCACATTGCGGACCCAAGTTTGGATAACTTCTTTTTGGAGGTAAGTATACACTTTAGTTAAACTGTGAAAAACACACTTGGTCTTTAGATTTTCATCTCACAAATTGGATGTTTGTAAAAGTCATACTGAATCAACATCTATTGTCATGCTTATACGCCATCCATTAAAGTCGTTCACAAATATACTTACTGAAGTGCTTATGATTTTTCTTTCCTTGTTGCCTCCTTTGAAACTCTGAATTCATCCCATTGGCAATAGCTTCTTCTGCACAATGGACGTTGTAAGCACGTACCATGCGTTCCTCAGCGGTAGTTGGAAGCTTCATCACCAATTCCTATGCTAGTGCAGATTTTCGGAGGCCGTAGAGGAAGACAGAGATAAAATATCTGATAATATCGTTCTTCAATATCAAATATTGCTTAATTAAACCGTTCAACAAACTCTTTGAGGGGCTCATCACGGCCTTGTTTGATATCAACCAGCTCATAATAACCTACCAAGTAACCATACGAAAGAAGTAAAAAGGTATATATTGAAATATTAAACAAAACAATGATATATTCATTGAGAAAATATGACAGACCAACATAACTTGGATGTAGGTAGATATACAGTTGTTGGGAAATGTGTTTCTCATTTTCATAAGTCTTCCTGAAGAGAAATCAGAGGGCCATCGAGTGTAATCAGGATATATTACTGAATGCTGAAAAAGTCTGAAGTATATATAAGAAAAAGTTATTGATAGTTAACTGTTCAGGGATGATTAAAGGATATAAAAGTTGCAGGACTATACCGGATATTGACATTACGAACAGCAACATCTTCGATGGACTTATATACCAGGCACATTAGATTCACCTTGTATTGTTTTGTTTCTGGTTTTAGGAAATTGCCTTGAGTTTTGCACATAATATGTTGTGTTTACCTCTTTGTGGGTTAAAATGGGTGTGTCAAATAATTATTGAAACTATTGATACACCAACAACAACAAAAAAAACCATAAATAAATTAAAATATATAAACCTGACAAAAGTGATATCAAATTATCAATAAGCTATGATTGTGTCGTTTTCCCCTCTCATCGGATGGTCTGTTTAGAGTACCAATTGATTTGCAGAAGTGATATCAAATTATCAATAAGCTACAAATCCTTCCTTACATAACCATATATAAATAGACCAACCATTCCAGTAGACTAATATGTGAAAAATATATAAACCATTCTTTTTGCTCGTGCTATCGCTTTGGTTACTGCTGCCATAAGGGCACTATGCAATAAATGGGAATAATCAAAATACAATGTGGTCTATAAACTATAAAGCTACCACATTTATAACATACCTGGATGGATTTCCCAAGCATTGTCTCCTTACAGGTAGGGTTGTAGGATAGTATTTGTAATAATCCGGTTCATTAAAGCAATATAGAATAAGAAAAAACGAAGATGATAATATATACAAAGTATTAGTAATGCAATTCAGAAAGATGAAAGCCGGGTTGTATTTCACCTACCATGGTTCCTTGTATTCCTTCTTTCCAATAACTGAGGTACCGACATCACCACCTGAATTAAAACATGTTTGATGAATTAAATTTTGCCCATCGATTTGGCAGCTAGGTGAACAGCTAACGTGTTGATAAAGGGTGAAATTAGTTACCTTCAATCTTAGGAGCAATGGTACATCATATATGAGGCTCCATATCTGATATATGAGTATGAAACTAATGAACAATAAAAATAAGAAAGACAGAATTATCAATAGAAGCAAAACACAAAGAAACAACATTAAGTCATACTTTAAAAATAAATAAAATACATAGAATTATCACACATTATAACATCATAAAGATCATGAGAAGCCCTGACAGCATCAGTCTTCAATTTAGGTGTTTCAACGTTTTCATGTGCCAGTAATACGTAAACCACATTATAAATTAAACATACCGCCACATTGTTTAGATACGTGTGTGACTTGATCAACGTCTTCCACTCTTCAAACGCAATTTATTCAGTAAAAACAGGATGGTTGAAACAATCAAAGAATCAGATTTATTAAATTCTTCGTAAGTGTATGCTTCACCCATTGTGTGATAAATCTAACTTTTCAGTTCTATATTAAGAGTAAATTAAAGAAAACCAAAAGACAACTTCTAATACAAAGAATATAATAGACACATTATAAGGGTCTTCTGTAATGACACTGGATTTGGCCTCTGCAACTTCTACATGATATGTTTCATGTTATGCATCTTGTTGAACCCTCTGCATACATATTTCTGCATCAGTCACTTTCTTCACTTCAGACTCAGATTGTTTGGCGGTCGTGTTTGAGATGCATATTTCAAGGACTTCTGTTTCGTTGATTTCTTTCCAGGTACATAAGGATATGTGCTAAAATACAATGATAGAAATGGACGAATAAGTTTTTGCAGGTACACCCGCCCGACCGATATTGATATGTGCTAAAATACCCAATTAGAACATGAATGAATTGTGCATTACTAAATTTTATTGGTAGAATAATACCTGGTGCACTATAGCATAATCATCAGCATTTAAGCTTAGCTCACCATCCGCTTGAGCATCGAATGGATGAATGACCTAATAAGAGAAAATAACTAATTAAAATGACCTAAATAAATTTTCTCAGGAGAACTAAGAGCTTTAACAGAATCATATCATGTTTTACCTTGCCAATATAGTAGTTATATTATTGATTTTCGCAGAAGTTGATTCTGACGATTCTTGTAATTTCATCTACAAAATCATCTACCACCAGAAAATGATTAATAATAAAAATCCTTACAAAAAATTCAAAATATTTAAAAATCATCTACCAATAAGGAAATTATTGATAATGACCAACCTCTCCTCTGTATGTAACTCCTTTAGTGGTAGCCACAACATGGCGGTGATAAGACCTTTGGCAAGTGAGTGCACCAAAATATCAATACCACCAAAGTCTTGCTTTATAGATTGTGTAACTTTTTGAACACATCGAATTCACATGTTAGTATAGCTATGCCCAACCTGATACACTTAGAAAGATGATAATGGTGAAGTATTGCATCTGCGCTGTCCAATTACTTGTTCCCGCATAATGTTTATTTACTTTAATCTGCATGAAGTTAGATGAATAGAGGTAAATGACAGGGATTTTTGAATGTTTGAGTCATTCGTCATGATAATCCTTTTAATATGCATAATTAACAACGATATTGAAATATAAGAGAAAAATACTTTCTTTGCATGAGTAATGACTAATGAGAACTCAAAAGATAATCAATTTACCTTAAATGTTAACAATGTGAAGTTAAGATGAGATGAGCTTCTTGTCATGTATCAACCTACTATGTTATCACATAGCTTTAAACATATTTCTAGTCATTTTAATTAGTAATGACTAATGAGAACTCAAAAGATCAGCAATTTACCTTAAATGTTAACAATGTGAAGTTAAATGTGAAGTTAAGATGAGATGAGCTTCCTGTCATGTATCAACCTACTATGTTTTCACATAGCTTTAAACATATTTCTAGTCATTTTAATTAGTAATGACTAATGAGAACTCAAAAGATCAGCAATTTACCTTAAATGTTAACAATGTGAAGTTAAGATGAGATGAGCTTCTTGTCATGTATCAACCTACCATGTTTTCTTAGTTCAAAAAAAAACCCTACCATGTTTTCACATAGCTTTAAACATATTTCTAGCAAAATGTAATAATCGTCCCTCATCAACTCATTACTACCAGGATGTCAACATTTAAGGATTTAACAGCCAAGGCAAGACCAAACTTGGCACTTTTATCAATAGCTTTAGTGTCAACTTCCCCTGAAAGGTAAAAAGGGACTTTGTACTTCATTCGTGTTGGATGAATGCACTTTTCCTTTACATTGGTGATGACCCGAGCCTTCACTGTCGTCAATGGATCCAACAAATGTTGTGTACCAACAGTAATTGTGCTTTCATTGGTTGAAAGGTGGTGGTTCATCTCCACACCTACTACTCAGGGGATTGACAACATGGTAGTAAGATGCATTCAGTGAGTCACCCTTGTCATACATTTACAGTTGTGAAAACATAAAGTTGTGTTACTGGATTTGGGTCAAAACGGGTAATTTAATGCAGACCCAAAATGGCAATTTTATGTAGGTTGTGTGGGTTACCCAGAAAAGATTAATTTAGCAGGTTTATGCATTTTGAATAAACTTTTAACGACTTTGACCAGTCCAACCAAATCAAATCGTTTCCCATTTGCTAATTTCTTTTTAGGTTTTACCCATCTGACCAATTTGAGGCCAAATATTAACCCAAATCAGCCCTTTCCTATAAATGAGTTGAATTTGCCATCTCCATCATTGACCATTTCAAGCAAAAACTACAGTGTATGGCATGCATCGTAATTGAGTTATACTAATCCCTTTTTCACAAACAGTAATCAAAGAGGTGGTAAAGGTGTGTGTATGTTACATCTCCTTGGTTGGATAGGGATGCATATGCTAGATTAAATGAAGTCCGCTAACATTAGGCAATTAGTTATTTCCATGGGATATCTGCAAGATTGATGGTGAGATTCTAAGTAAAGTGGTGTAGTCACGTTGATTATTCTTTGTATGTGCTTATGCATGGCTGTGTTTTAAGGATACTGAAAGTTATGACATACACTTACGCCCACAATATTTCGTTTAAAATCATTACTTTATAGCAAAAATCTAAATCATATTAATTATGGTCAAAATGGTAATGACATACATTTTTAGCAGATTCTGAAGCTTCACTCAACGATGACAATTGATGTAGAAGCTTCTTTTCACTTAAAATACTCCCTGGGAATGAATTCATGCTCCCCAACTTATATTTTTTAGTTACAACGTCCTCATCCCGGATCTTTTGTACATGAAAAATAATGTCATTGTCAAATATGATTAGAAACAAAATCTATAATAACAATTAGATACCAACCAAACTACACTTATGGCCCGTTTCCTTAACTTGCAAAAGGTCCAACCACCGTATCATAACCAACCATAATAGCCTCCTACAAAGGAACGTTCCCTTCTGAACTTGTGGAATTTGGATCTGCTCCATAGTCTAGCACCAGATTAACACAATTCTCACTTCCTTTTGAGGATGCTATATGCTGAAAAAATCATAAAACACTATAAAAGTCAATATGAGGTATATGCCCAATGCAGTAATAATTAATTTTCAATCAAATATGTGCATACCAAAGTAGTTCTTCCATTGTTTTCTAAGTCATTTGGATCAAGACATCGGCCGACCTTCAGATTCGTTATCATCACGCTTGCCAACCGCTGGGTAGTCTCTTAAGAATAGTTACCTACATAAGCAGTTGGTTTGAACTAAAAAAATCCATGGAATCTTTTTAAAATAATAAACCTATTCAGGTTCGATTAATGATAGTAACATTAAGCGGTGCATAGGAACACAAAAACAACATACTCAATCAGAACGTGTCAGGGTAACCAGTGCATGTATGCATTTGATATTATCACGAAAAGAGAATTGTGATAATTATCACCTCTTCGTCTTCTACGTGATCGACCCAATGATCTGTCATCTGCATCTTGTGAACCGGACTGAATTGTTGGCTCACTTTTGAACCTCCCAAGAAACTTCACGCGCGGGAAATCACAGACACTCTTTTCTTCAGGGATCGGCACAAGTAATGCTGTTGCGGGTCTGGTGAACTGGTGGTCATATGGCCAAAACCAAACATCTAATATATGAGTACCCCGCACCACCCGAACCAATCTCTCAAGCACTTGACAAAGTGCGTTCATTCAGATTTCACACCCATTGTTGCCATAGTAGGCCAATGTTTGACGACCCTTCTATATTTCCAATCGAAGCTTCTTAATATAATATATTTGAATAGTTCCAACGGTATTTTTACAGTACTCGTGCATTTCTGTTCTTGCAAAAAAAAATATTAATACCATAACAGTTTAGTCGACTTTTCTAATGTTAGATGTAGTACTTACCATAGTATGTGGTTCTTCACTATGAAGCAAAGTGAGGTACGTCAGTCAAAGACACCACCATGTCACCATGCCATTTCCTTTCATTTATGTAGAAACACACTGCCACTGTATTTGTTATGGTTGATCTGTTACAGATGACCTATATGGTAAGTATCATGGAAAATCATATTGAGGACCAGGATTAAGTTTGTAAAAGTAATCAGTTTTTTTTTTTATATTTTTTTATAATTTGATAGAGAACACAATTAAATTAAGATATACTTGATAAAAGCATTAATGCAGAGCAACAAAGATTTAATCATCCAGACCAATATTGACAAGCCACATATCAAGGTAAATAAGACCAAAGATGACTTATGTAGTTAATATAAGTTAAAATTATACCATTCGTAACGGAATCCTTGTAATTAGCTACATATTTGAACCTACGACATCAAGTTTTGGAGACCCACGTTCTACCGAACAGAACTAAGAACGCTTTCTTATCATAGTAGATACAACTAAAAAAGGAACTGCAATGTAGTTGAATTTTTTGCTCTTGACGACTCACATAATTAATGTCAACTTGAATACCAAACTTACTTTTTTGATAGTCCATAAAAAAAGTCAGACTACTTAAACGGTCGCAAATTCATATAGAAATCTTGTTCTTTATATTGAGGGAACCGTTCAAGCCAATTTAGTAGGAATTAAAGTAAATCCTCAACTGCAACACAATGCAAATTACGGGAACTGTATGACCATCATGAAAATACACATAGATACAAAGGTTGAAGCTATATGAGTTTTTTTATCTCCATTGCTCTCAATATCCGAAGATGTATTTGAGTAAGAATAGCCAACCCCAACCGGTGAATCAATAAACAATAAATTTGCAACTGCAAATCAAATAAAAAAAATTAAAACAATATTTCTTTTACTGAAACTCATACTAAATATAGTAAGAGTAGTAAATGACTCCCACCGGTGTTCTAAGAATAGGGGTTGAAGTAAATTGACTTTCCATCTTTATCGACATAAAATGGTCCCACTTCTTCAGACATTCCATATGCAATAGATGAACATCCATTTATGACATTTTGAAATTCCAGAACCCATTGTGTTTCAGACAGTTTTGTAGCCTATGTACGTGCAGACCTATCAATGGTAGCATCATAGAAAAAACCAAAAACACCTAATATTAAGAAAACACAACCAATAAAATAGTGGAAAAGATGCAATCGCGTACCTTGATTCATCAGTAGTGATACAACTCCAATACTTAGATACTTTAAATAGAAAATCAAGTTACTTGCGTGTGTTATGCCTCGTTCAAATATGAGATGCGCCAAAGTTAGCAAGACTTATATACACCATGATAATCATTTGAATATACATGAATGTTTTCACCTCAAGGATGCTTGCTAATGCATCAATTTATTGTCTCTAATCACCTATAAAAACCTCAAATAAAACATAAAACTAATCATAATTCACTAGAACCTCAAAAAAAAACCTAAAAAACTAATTACATCAACCTCAAATAAACCTTATCTACTCGTATAGAATTACTATCCTAACGTCTTTACGCTAAAACCTCAAATAGTTAATGCATCAATGTCTTTAATCACTTATAAAAACCTCAAAAAACATAAACTAATCATAATTCACTAAACCCTCAATTAAAACCAAAAAAACTAATAACATGAACCTCTCCACAATAGCTAATGCATCAATTCAATCAAATATAAATTCAATCCTAACGTCTTTATGCTAAAACCTCAAATAGGTAATGCATCAATTTATTGTCTCTAATCACCTATAAAAACCTCAAATAAAACATAAAACTAATCACAATTCACTAAAACCTCAATTAAAACCTAAAAAACTAATTACATCAACCTCAAATAAAACTTAAATATACTCGTATAGAATCATCGTCTCTAATCACGTTGCGAAAAAATCGATTAAAACCTAACTCGACCCGAATCAAACATAAAACTAATCATATTTCGCAACCATTAATCTCATCAAGCATGTAACATATTTGTTAGCATTCTGGTTCATGTGTCATGCACAACAATTCTACAAAACCAAAAGTATTCACAAAATAAATATGTAAATAGGTACTTGTAAAACCAAAAATATTCACAAAATAAATATGTGAATCATTAAAAATATATATAATAAATACCAAAAGTATTGTTGGTCCTTCAACACGGTTCTACAAAACCAAAACTATTCATAAAACAAATGTGTGAATCATTAAAATATATATAATAAATACCTTGAGTATTGTTGGCCCTTAGGTAATCACTATATCATTCAAGAAACCAATGAGTAACACAATATATCAACATGAAAAAAATCACATGAGAATAAAAAATACAAAACCTTAAAGGATTGTTGTAGATCTTTTTGCGGTGGCTACGGATGTTGTTGGCAAAAAAGATGGCGACATGATGACCTTTGATGAGACTGGAATATCGTATATCATGTACTGCTTCATTCTTCTTTCAAGCCTGGATGTGATGAAGCGTTGCATAGAAGGCAATGATATTAGGGTTTTGTGTATAGAGATTGAATTATTAATATCGTGGAACTAAATTTAAGGAAAAGATATGTGTTATAATCTAAATTGCTCTTTTGTCTAGTATATTTTTTTGTTTTGGTCCTTCATCACAATCAATGGCTTGGCTCCACTGGTTGAGATGTTTGCATGTTAACCTAATGATCCAGTTTCGAATCTCACTATAATCATTTTTACACGAATTTATTTTGAAGTTTAGTCCATACGAATTTTAGCTCATCGCTTATGTGGAATTATGACGTGGCATTATGAAATTTACAATTTATTAAAAAAAATGTACATATATTAATTAAAATGCCATATGTCATTTAAAAAATTAAAAAAAAATGCCACATAAATATAATGATGACATGGAAATATGACTTGGCATTATGAGATGCCAAGTGGCATTTTATGTGGCATGCCTCCTCTTATATATAATGTAATATATATATATATATATATATATATATATATATCGTGATGTGTATGACGTCATAATTCACACGTAATGCCACCTCAATGCCACGTTTTGCCCGTATCAATGCCACGTAATGCCACCTAGGCAATTTATGCCACGTAAGCAACTAATTTTTTAAAAATCCGGATATATTTTAAAAATTATGATATATATATATATATATATATATATATATATATATATATATATATATATATATATATATATATATATATATATATATATATATAACATATATATCGTGATGTGTATGACGCCATAATTCACATGTAATGCCACCTCAATGCCACGTTTTGCCCAGTCAATGCCACGTAATGCCACCTAAGCAATGTATGCCACGTAAGCAACTAATTTTTTAAAAATTCGGATATATTTTAATAATTATGCCAGATTCGAATCTAGGGTGTTGGTAATATTAACAAAGATGATAACCACTAGACCAACACATGTTTTGGTTTATATCTTGCAAGTCAAAATATATAAACTTATGCAACCAATTATCTAGGAGAATCATCAAACATAAAAATATACGTAAAAAAAAAACAGCAGTCATTCATAACATTATTTTTTTTCTCATATTGTTTTTCCCTCACAATCTCATATGATTTTTAATGTGTTTTTGTGCATGTTGTAATTTAACAAAGGAATATCCTTATGCAAAGGAGATTTTTATGATTATTGAATCACCAGGCAATCCATGATAGTAGCAAAACAATTCATTGCCAAACGAATTTCCCTCTTTTTTATCACTACACCAAAATCATAGTTTGGGGACGGACAAATTATTTGGGTCGACTTTGTCGTCCCAAATTGCAAGTAGGACCCACACGTTTTTCAACAAATACAGCAGTCAGCTAAGAACTTTTGACCACACAGTTTGGGACGACAATGTCGTCCCATTTTGTAATTATTTCATTTTTTAGTATTTAAATAACTTTTCACGAAAATTAAATACATCCCACCGATTTTTGGATTCGCTAAAACACTTTGGGGACGACATTGTCGCCCCAAAAATCAAATCAATTTTTAAACACTAGTTTTAGTTAAATTATTTATTTTAAATAATTTTATTTAATATAGAATTAAAATTAAATAGTTTATATTTATGATTAAATACTTTAATTTAAAATTAAATACATTTATAGAATTAAAAAAATATTTACCGCCAATTGTTTCCGCCATTATTTTTACCGCCAATAGTTTCCGCCATTATTTTAATTAGTTTATTTAATTTTAAAAAATTATTTTTATTTAATATAAATAATTTTATTTAATATAGAATGAAAATTAAATAGTTTATATTTATAATCAAATACTTTAATTTAAAATTAAATACATTTTTCCCGCCATTATTTTTCCCGCAAAGTTTTCCTTATATATCCCGTCAAAACATAAATAACCACAAAACACACGTAACAATAAAATGGTGATTACACGAAAAGAGTGGTCACGGTTTTATCGTCCATATATCTTTTACTCGAGTTCTTGATACATGTATGGGTCGAAATTTATGATGAATATGGTTCTTATAAGAACATAGACCCGTTTATGAGACCGCGATTCGGAATGGTTAAGGAAAGAGCGATTCTCTGAGTGTATTTGGACAATGAAGCTACTTACGCATTATGGAATGGAGGAGCAAACCTACCTTGGAAGTCTGAAGCAATGTGGGAGCAGCCGTTAGCCAAGCAAAGGAAGGAAAAAGATGAAGCCGAAAAAAGCCCGTTCGATTACACATTTGATGATGCGGGAAATAGGGTAACAAATCTTGAAGCATTGTTTGAACATTTCGTCAAGCAAAGGAAGGGAAAAGATGGTGCGAGTTCTAGCAGAGCGGAAGTAGCGAGTGGAAAATAATTGAATGGCGAAGTTGTTTTGTTTGATCCGTTTCGCTTTTGTTGTCAAGTTGTTTCGTTTGAGTTGTTTCGTATGTCGTGTGTAGCATATGGTCTATGTCGTGTTGTGTATAATATCGTTTGAGTTGTTTCGTTTGCTTGCCGAGTTGTTTCGTTTGATCTGTTTCGTTATGTTGTCAAGTTGTTTCTTTATTCATGTGTAATTTAGTATTGGAAAAGGGGTGTTTGGAAACCATAATCTTGTTAACTTAGAACACTTTACAAATTCAGCATGTGCTTTGATTTATAAAAATACTTGACGGATACATAATACAACAACAACAACAACAACTGCCAGAACAACAACTATAGCACCTATACTTGGTCGTTTAACATGATACGTATGCCATAGCACCTATACTTGGTCGTTTAACATGATACGTATACCATAGCACCTATACTTGGTCGTTTAACATGATACGTATGCCATAGCACGTATGCCATAGCACCTATACTTGGTCGTTTAACATGATACCTATACTTGGTCGTTTAACATGATACGTATACCATATCACCTATACTTGGTCGCTAACATGATAATTATGCCATAGCACCTATAATTGGTCGCTTAACATGATAATGTATGCCATAGCACCTATACTTGGTCGTTTAACATGATACGTATACCATAGCACCTATACTTGATCGCTTAACATGATAATGATACCATAGCCCCTATACCGGTCGCTTAACATGATATTATACCATAGCACCTATACCCGGTCGTTTAACATGATACATATACCATAGCACCTATACTTGGTCGTTTAACATGATACGTATACCATAGCCCCTATACCTGGTCGTTTAACATGATACGTATACCATAGCACCTATACCTGGTCCTTTAACATGATACGTATACCATAGCACTTTCACTTGGTCGTTTAACATGATGCGTATCCATAGCACCTATACTTGGTCATTTAACATGATGCGTATGCCATAGCACCTATACTTGGTCGTTTAACATGATACGTATGCCATAGCACCTATACTTGGTCGTTTAACATGATACGTATGCCATAACACCTATACTTGGTCAGTGCTTAACATGATATTATACCATAGCACCTATACTTGGTTGTTTAACATGATGTATGCCATAGCACCTATACTTGGTCGTTTAACATGATACGTATGCCATAGCACCTATACTCGGTCGTTTAACATGATACGTATACCATAACACCTATACTTGGTCGCTTAACATGATACGTATACAATAGCACCTATACTTGGTCGTTTAACATGACGTGATATTATAATACCTATACTTCCATAAATCCAAAAGCATTTATGGAAGTATAGGTGTTATGGTATACGGATTTTTGGAGTTTCTTGTTCCATCGGATGTTTTTTTCCGTTGGAGTTTTAGTTATCAGTATGTTTTAGTTGATGTAACGCCTAGTGGCTGTCACTAGATTTCTTCTTGGATGTTCAAGCCGCTTGCTTGAGGTTATTGTGGCACTCAGTCACATTCCATTGTACTTCATTGATTTTTTGGTTTATATATTTTACCGGGGTGTATCCCTTTTACCAAAAAAAACACCTATACTTGGTCGTTTAACATGATACGTATGTCATAGCACGATACTATATCGATTCATCCGTTTTAACATGTCATGTATAACGACATCATCATAACTCGCTCGCTTTAACATTTCAGGCGTTTTAATTTATATAAAAAATTTATAATTAATTTTAAATCTTTTTCAACCAATTTAAATATTTTTTAACTAATTTAAATTATTTTTAAATTATTTAAATTTCTTATAACTAATTAAAATTTTTTGTTACTAATTTAAATTATTTTTAATTTATTTAAACTTTTTATAACCAATTTAATTAATTTTAAAATTATTAAAAATTTTATAATAAATTTAATTTATTTAGTATTTATTAAATATTCTAAACACATTTTAATATACAAAAGATAAAAAAAAAAAAAGGGACGACAATGTCGCACTTTTTTGACCAAAATTTCTCCTAAAATTTAAACAACGCTACCAAATATTTGGGCAAAAAATAGCAAAAGGACATTACAATCGTCCCGCTTTGGTCGTCCCAAATTTACATCAATAATTGATACAGATCTACTTCTCTTCTCTCTCAACACTTAAAAAACCCCACCACAAACAAAGACGTAAAAACCAAAAAACCATAAAAATCCCAAAAAATCGCTATTTTCTTCCATTCGACACCACCAAAACACTACTATCACTGCAAACTATCAATTACACACGCATTAATCGCGGCACAATTTGTATAATTTTTGTTATTTTGTAACATTTAAAGGTATTTTTTTTGGTTAAAATTTGGTTTGTTAATTTAATTTCTTTAATTATGGTTTGATTAACTATGGTTTTATGTTGTGTTTGTGTTGGTTAGATGGTCCACCGCAGCAGCAGCTCACCACCGTGAACCACCGCCACAGCTCCACCACCAACAACCGCGAAGATATTTAGGCTCCACCACCACCACCTTTTGTGTTGGTAAGTGACTTTTTTTATTTTTATTTTGTTAATGTGTTTTGGTACGACAATGTCGTGCCTTAAGTTTTTATTAATTAATTTGGTACGACAATGTGTTTTGGGACGACAATAGTTTGTTTAACTATGGTTTTATGTGTAGTGTTTGGGAAAGCCGGACCGTCGGGTGTTTGGGACAAAGGGATCGTGGACAAATGGACAAATTGAATGTTATTGAATTTTTCGAATGTTATCGTGGATTTATGTTAACTTTATAATTTTGAGACATGTTAGCTTTATAAGCTTGTGACTTGTTAGTTTGAGACATGTTATTTAGAAAATTTTCGCCTTGTATAGTTTAAGAGTAGTTTACTTTGTATCATATTTGTTGAATGGTATCGTGGAATTGTGGAATGTTATTCGATCCGTTTAGTAATTTGGTATTGTATCATATTTTCGAATTGGTATTGTGGATTGTGATTAATTACAGGTTGTATTTGTTTTGGTAGATTTTTTCCGGAAAAAATCTGAAAAACTGCATTTGTCGCATTTTTTGCCCACTCAGAGATTATTAGGGACGACAATGTCGCCCCTAATATACAAAAGAATTGTCGTCCCATTTTGTATTCAGATTCAAAATTATGTTTTATTATTATTTTAAAAGATAAATAAAAAATAAAATAAAATTTGGTACACATTATTGTCGTACCATTTTGCAAAAGTATGTCGTGCCTTTCTCAGATTTTCGAGTTGAATTCATTTTGGGCCCCACACTTTTGTCGTCCCAAAATTTCAAAGATTTTGTCGTGCCTAATTTATTTGGGTCAACAAAAACGGGTCGACCCATGTCGTCCCATTTTTGGTTTGGGTCGACTTTTTTTGCATTTTTGGCACGAGAAAGTAGTGCCAAATGTTATATTTTTTTGTAGTGTATGAAAACCCTAATATGTTCATATATCGTATTCAATTTAATTTATGCAGTAGCATGTAACTGGATACAGGTGCATACAAAATAACATATTATTTTGGTTGTTAGATTGATGAAGATACTTTAATTTATTGTAGTGATAAGTGAACCTACTCATATTTATCCTTATAAATTCGTTAACATATCATCTTTGTTGTCGTTGTTTCAATGTTGACAGTCAAAATCATTTGAATCTGGTTGTGGTGAACAATCTGCCACTGTTTTTCAACATACGTGATGGGCCTTATATGCGTGGGCTGCACGGAAAAACTTCGCATAAAGTTAAAATGCAAGCCGGTCTGAATACGCCAGAATCGACCTTTGTTGCTATAATGAAGTCGATAGTATTTGTTTGCATTCGAGAACTAAAACTAATAATTGATGATGATATGCATAATCTTTAGTACATACTTGCTTATTCTGATCGATATTAAAACAAGTAGTTGAAGCAAAAATAAAAAAAGTTGGATAACAAAAATTCATTTAACTATAGAGTAGCACAAGAATCGAACATTATATCTTTACAAAAGTGCAAATGTCCTTAACCATTTGACTATGATGTAACTACTCGATAAATTTTCAGGGTTATACTATTTAACCATTTATGGGGGCAAAATGAAATTCTAATCAAACAACAAACAACATTACTTTGTGCACTGCCCCCATTGTACCGCCTCTGCCTATATGCCTACGCTACGACTTCTTCATCAGTGTGAGTAGATACTGTTTTTCTAATTCTTCTTGCTTTTCAGTTTTTAGTTTGAAGTACAAGAATTGTGGGCTCGGTTTCCAATTGTATGATCAAAGGGGTGAAGGATATATTTTTTTAATGATATTGTTGAGCCATCAACAAAATCAAACATCAAAAGCTTAATGAATTGGACTTTCTTAAGTCTTTCAAACTCATGATGGTAGAGTTATCTTTTCACTGGGCATCTTCCCAAGGTATTAAGTCTTAACATATTTTGTTTTATTTACCACTTTTAGTTAAAAAACACAAAGTCCAGCCTTCAGGTTATAAAATATCTAAACAAGTGTGAGTGGAAAATCTATTACATAATTAAATTCAAGTATTAGGGGGAGTTTGGGTAAACCTATTGGAGCTATATATAAGCTGTTATGAGCTTATAACAATTTATTTGTGCCAAGTAGGCTATTTTATAGAAGGCATGATAATACATAATACACACAAGCTTTTTTACATTTAAATTAAAGAGCTGATAATTTAATACCATGTAATCATGTATTCATATCATATTTCTTAGGGGGTGTTTGGGTAAAGCTATTGGATATATATAGTGTTTTTCGATTTCAGTCGGACTGTTAAAAATTGTTATGTGGATTCATATATTATGACACACTTAAATTAATTTCAGGGGTAATGTGGTTAAAGTGGAAACGTGGGTTGGTTCTTCTGGAAAAACGGGATGTGCCGTGATTGGCGTATTCATGTCGGCATAACTACATGTGAGATACTAACATGAGCCTTAAATATCGTTTCCAGGTAACATGTTTCTTCAATATCGTTTTGCTTTTGTTATGTGATGCTTTCATAAATGTAGAATAATTTTGATATAAAATATCAAAACGGGTTGGTTAGACGGATTCTGACAAAAAACATATTGATCCTTTTCCATGTTTATTAACTGATATTGTATTGGATAAGGTTCAAAATGGCCAAAAAAAACTACTTTGTGAACCTAAAGTTTTCTTTTAATAAATATTGACAGGTTTTACATGTTCGCATGTTTGACCCGTTGCGATGTTACTAATTTAAAGACATACATTGGTATTTTGTATGCACATAGGATATATAATGAGAAGTTTGGCACTCGACTGAGGGTGAACTATCATACCAAGAGTGCAAATAATAACTATATTGTTTGAGACTGCTTATCTATGTATTGAATTTTAATAAAACAAATAAGCATTGATCTTCTAAGCATAAGATGTTTGTTTACACAATATCAAACACCACCAAAGTGATTACTCAAAAGTGGCTTTTGTAAGTGCCAAGCTGCTAATTTTAGTGTAAACGATAGGAGGTTGCAACCATACTTATTTCTAATATATAAATGTCGATTTCAAGTATATTTATTCGGCTTTAAAAGTATGATATAATCGTAAAAACTAGTAATACATACAGGTCAAACATTTAGGTCTTGAAGTAAAAGGTAGCTTTTAGAGACCTGAGATAACTATATTAATCTTTAATAATTCACTTATCTAAATAGTCACTCCCTCCTACTCTCGGAATGTTACAACAGTCCAACCTGTAATGAGGAAAACATGCTTCTAAACACCCCTTGGTTGAAGTTGCAGCTCACTTTGGTATAATATAAACACATTTAGACCACAATGGTTAAACACCCCTTAGTTGCATAAAAATGAGTATTAACATATTTAACTAGAAATACTAAGATTAGCAGCAAAACCAATACATACATGATGTGTTTGATTTACCATTTTGAAAGTTATTATTTTGCATATAGTCTTATTTTCTAGGCTTTTTTGAATCTAGAGAAGCTCATAACCCCATTTTTCCCGCCAAATAAAGGTTGTTTTATTTGGGAGCTTTTTTAAATTTATAAGCTCGGGCTTATTTGCTTTTTAATGTGAGCATATGGCGTATTGAAGTTCATAAGCTCACAAGCCCAAAAATTTGAGCTTATGAGCTTTTAAAAAATTCAATAGGCCCATAAGCCGGCCAAATTAAATAATACATAAGCTCAAGTTAAGGAGTTGATAAGCAGGAAAAGTGAGCTTATAAATTTTTTCAGTTTCAAATAAACCCATAAGCGTTAGAGAAGCTAATCCAAACACCCCTTACGCGTGCCGATTTTATTGTGATATAAAGCATCATCACTTGCATCTATTTGGTTCTAAGATATACACTGTACAATTCTTAGTAATGTACAACAATTAGAGCATAAACAAAGTCAGGTTAGGACTAAACTATGATCCTTGTGCAGGTAAAACTAGACTTCTAGATCCAGTGGTTAATACTTTCAGAGACACTTTACAATTAATTGAACTTAATCTAATTAAACTTTAGTACACTATATGATGAATGCAAACACATGAAATACTTAATTAAAAACATAATTAGTTTATGCAAAAACATAAAAAAAAAAAGGTAAATTGGCTGAAAAAGATGATTTAGTATCAAGGTGAGTTGTCACCACAACAGTCAATTTTAAAACAGAGATGCATAACAAACATGCTTGACACAAAAAATTTATCACATAAGCACCACGTAATCGCAAGAAGATTCGGGGTTGTTTCCGAGTTGTTACAGTAAAAAGGCCGTCCTTTTTGGTGGCAAAAAGGATAAACCTTTTCTTTTTGGTGGCATGTCTTCTTTCCGTTATAGTTTTCACATCTCTTTGTTTTGGAACGGACACTGTATAAACTCAAAAACCGGTATTTAAGAAGATTAATATAAACAGTTCTTATCATTATGTGTGTGAATGATTTTGTGATTCTGGAAATTCAAGATGCTGTACATGGCTGGTAAGTCTTAACTGCCCCTTCGAAATGGAGTAGATTTAAGATACGACGGACAAACCGAAATGCTATATCCAATTCTGATGGTATGATTTAGGTAATAAGATAGAGTAGTGGTACTTACATAATTTGTATAACATTCGGTCCAAAACATAGGTTGTTATAGGCTATACAATTATCATATGCATAGTATGTGCTCAACGTATGTTCACCTTTCAAATCAGGGCGCATGCCTACTTTTTCGAATTTGTTGACATAGATATGCTAAAAACTGTTATTTTTTCACTACGATTATTGTCTCAGGTTATCAGTTTGACTATGTGTTTGACTGGACTATATTGAAGTATCCTCAAATTGGATCCATTTCTAGAGGAAGAGTCAGTCTATCTCTTAGTTCTTAATTTAAACTATTATTTATTATATATTCTTTTATATAATCGACCTCTTTTACCAACAGACGGCTGAGAAAGAACCCTGCTGGACCATCCGCAGACCGAGCCAGGAAGGACACGAGGTATGACCCTTCTTTATTGCATGCAAATGTCTGCTCTTGATTTATATCTTATAGTCAAATGATGAAAAATGTGAGTTCTACACCTGGTGCATGCATGTAGTTCTGCAAGACCAGATGATCCTGTGATAAGTCGCGAATAGAAGGTCGGCTCAAGAGAACGATCAAGTTTTTGGCACGTATGCATTTATACATGTGATAAGTCGCGAATAGATGGTGAGTCGGTGACATCACTGCCTAAAGTTATGTTCTTGATTTGTACGTTAAATTATACGAGTAGTAGCTCAGGTTTACATCATGAGATATAGATTTTGCAAAAGAAAATGGCAAGTTTCGATTCTGTTGCTACCTTATTTGATTTTTATATTTGTCCTTCGATGGTATATTGTCAGTAAATTATTACAAAAATGAGAGAAAAATGAGTTTTGTTGAGAGGAATATGATTAATTTTGTCGTGTTATATGCAGGTTTCATTTGGGTTCCCGGTGCGATCAGGTTAAATTTGGTGTTTTGGATTGTACTTTGTACTGCTTGAATGATGAAAGAACAACCAATCACAGTTTTGTATCTATGGTTTATATTTGTTCAATTTTAGTATTAACTTTGGTTCATGTTCATTTTAGATTTTGAATTCACTTATTGATCAGGAATCATGCTTTTTAGGTCTGAAAGTATCCCTCCATTGTAGCATGATGGATACATCAAGTTAAGGTCGTGGCCTGATAGGTCATTGGAGTATGGGTGGATAAATATTGTTTACATTAGTTTGGTGGCTGGGTTGCAGGCCAGAGTGTAAAGAAATGGGTTTTAACTGCATACATGGAATCATTTGATGTGGTTAGGGCGTTGGCACAGCCTAAGTTTGCAGCGTTTGCTTTAAATGTTCAGGTTATGCCGCTCCTTCACTTCAAGTCCAGGTCTTATGAGCTTATTTCTGCTGGTAATGCAACCAGTTGTAATTATCTATTTACCCTTAATTTTCAAACCATATTTAAATACCAATGTTCGTGTTCTGTGTATCGAAGAGAATAGTGATT
Source organism: Chrysanthemum makinoi (assembly GCA_910596185.1). Classification (NCBI taxonomy): domain Eukaryota; kingdom Viridiplantae; phylum Streptophyta; class Magnoliopsida; order Asterales; family Asteraceae; genus Chrysanthemum; species Chrysanthemum makinoi. The sequence continues at coordinate 135,826,349 of OU343216.1, forward strand.
CTGATTAATAATTTGATGATATGAGATTAATTCTAAGAAGAGGGACTGAACTCAGGATGAAGACAACATATGGCAAACGGATTTCGATTGTTCGTATTCATTTTTAAATCTTTTTTTTTTTGGTGAGTATAGCTACTCTTGATTGTAGACTTGTGTGCTAATTCATTCCATTTTTGTACAGGAAGATACTTGATTAGATCGGTTTATGTAGTTCTGAATCATGAAGCCAAGGTACAACCAAGGTACTACAGATTAACTCATGAGGCGATACAACCAAGGTATTAAAGATTACATCTCTTGACCTCCTTTTAGGCACATTTATCTGCGTGTATGTGCATATGTTTCTATTGAAAGTCTTAAAAGGTACAATCTCTATTTTAGGCTTCGTATTATAGAGAGAATAAAATACATACTGGTTAGTTAGATAGCCGAATTGCAATGCGGGTTAGAGCAAAAAGACCCCCTTGGTATCTTTCAGTAGTCGGAGGTGCCCTTTATGTAAGTACATCTATAATACCGTTTGATTCTTATAATAATCATCTTTTCAAGTACCATGACTCACCGTCAACTTTTGTTGAACTCTGAAAGCTACTGCCAGAAGTGCATCCATGGTCTCGGACTATGTTGGCTATCTTGAAAAGGGTCAAATTCCTCCCAAGGTACCACACATTTGAATATATTAAATTTCGTTTTCATTTCGTCAAGTGAGCTTTTCTGATTAGTTTTTCTAAACTTGCAGCATATATCGCTGGTTAATTCTCAAGTTACTTTGAATTTAGAGGGTAGTAAGTACACGGTAAGTAACATCATAAGTGCCTATTGTTTTTGCATTTAATCTAATTTCTTATAGTTCATATGTTTTTTTCCTTAGATTGATATGGTAAAAAAAGGACCTGGAGGTTATAGATTGAAGATGAATCAATCCGAGATTGAAGCAGACATACATACACTACGTGATGGAGGCTTATTAATGAAGTTGGATGAGAACCGTCATATTATATACGCAGAGTAAGAAGCTGGTACCCGTCTCTTGATTGAAGGAAGAACTTGTTTGCTTCAGGTTTTGAAAACTATTTTTCTCAATAAGCTTTATTAAATAAAATATTTGCATCAACGACTTGAACTACAAGTATGGTTAACATTTTTATTTATTTATTTATTTTGGTGTTTATTGTATATAAGATTATGGGGCTATATTTGGAAGATTGAAGATGTGTTTATTGTTTGCATGTACCCAAATTTAGTTTGACACTTATAATGTATTTATATGTGTTTATTTTATGAAAATAGATTATGGTTTTAGCTCATTTTGTCATAATATTTGCAGATGGATCAGTAGAGTTTGAAGAAATCACTGAACAATTCAGGTTCATCTGAACTCACATCAAGAGTATCGACCACAAACAGAAGGTAACAACAGTTTTAAATTATCTCTTCTATTTGTGAAGCTTTGAAACTATATTAGTTTTTACAAGTATGATTATGTATGCACTCTATGATTATGGCATACTTTTGTTCTACATAACTCATTTATACCTCCTTAATGGTTCCAACTATGCTCATGTCTTTTGCAGTTGCCATGGCTTCTTTATCCAACCTTACTCACACATCAAATACAAATGGCAAGAAACAACCGCGACTTAGACCAAGTTCTTTAGTTGTGGAGTTTCGGGTTGGATATACACAAGGCAGCAGACCAACGGTGGTTGCACAAGGTTTTCATAATGCAAATACACAAGGCAACAGGTCGCGCTTTACACAAGGTTTGATACTAAACCATATTTTGAAAACCAAGATTATAGAACTAATATCTTTAGGATAGTTATGATTTATGAACAATTACCTACCTGTTGCAGTTACACCAAGTTCTTTATCTGAGGGGACCCACAGTGCAAATAGACACACCAATTGACAAAGATGGGTTAGACAAGGTAACACCCCCGATCTGTTTGTTTATTAAGCCTGTGTAGCTCATGGTTTGACTGTTGTTGATAAATAATCGCATTTTTGGTATTCAGAAATTCATACTAAGTCGCTTTTTAGGTCAATAAATAATGGTACAAATATAACATGCTGATAAGCTGTGTATATAAGCAAAAGCCAAACACTCCTCAAAGTTTATGTTTGTTCCGCCTCGATTGCTACATGAATTTTCTACCCTCCATGGTCTCAATTTACCTGTTTTTGTAAAAAGAACAAAAAAAAGGATAAAAGGCGTGTCGAAGGGTGGAGTTGCTAAGGTTTCTGTTTCTTAAAAAAATGTAAATAGTTTATGGTTGGCTCTAAATGACATATGGTATTGTTCTTAATAGCAATTTTGAAACCAAGGCCGCCTATTATTGTCTTTATATTGATTTGGTATCTTCGTTCACTTTAAAGTTTAAACCTAAACTTACCATGTTCACTTAATATCACAGTTTGCAGATTTTGGGCTAGCCAGGTTCACCCCCGATGTGGCTACTAATTTTTCAACATGAGTTATGGGAACTTTTTTACAAGGTTTATGAAAGAAGTTGATTTTGAAGAGCAAGCAGCATAACAAGCAAAAAACTTTGTATATTTTAATCGTCACAATGGTTAACATATTCAAGTATGTTTTAATCATCACATGGACAACTATATGTGGCTGTCTCAAGAGTCAAGAGCAAGAAAGGCTTACAGATTTTATGTTGTGATGACGACGGAAATTACTCAAAATCAACAACAAACGTAGCGTATAAAGAAGCTCTATTTAGGATATAATGTTCATGTACAAACAATTTAACACTGCAATAATAAAAATCATATCACAATTAAAATAGAAAAACGACTGTTTTGTTAATATATATAACTCTATGTAAATAAAAACAATACTCAACTAAATTACACTTGGAATTAAACAAGCAAGAATTATTAAGTCGTATTCGCTTTTAGTGGTTTAAACGGCTAGTGTGTGTGTAGATAGATATATATATATATATATATATATATATATATATATAGATATATATATATATATATATATATATATCACTACTACTTATAATGCACAAACGACTTTCTCTCATATTTAATTTTTTTCGACTTTCGTGACTTGCAAATAATAAAGCATGATGTACAACACATTAAAGCAAAAAATTTCGTGACTTATAAGTTACAAAGCATTAGTTACAAGTATTTAAGCACAATTACAACTAAAAAAGACACTATTCAACATATACAATTAATACACAATTTAATTCACCCTTCACCAAAAATACAACTATTTACACAAATGTACAACCCAATTGCTAACATAACAAAAATTTGAGATCCAAAGATCCAAAAAAAAATCGAGATCATGTTCCCCAAAACATGAATGTGACAAAAACTTATCATATTAAGAGGATGGTACCCAGCCGCTACCGGTGTTATCCCCGAAACTTAAACGGCACGGTACAAACTACTTCCATACCGCGGGTTTATATGAAGGCCTGAGCCGCCGTGACTAACCCACATCGGCCCTAAAACGCAACCGATGGCCATATGGGTACCGCGTCCTCGTGTTTTCCCGCTTTAAATATATATATCATTCGAGTGTAGCATCAAGAAACCAAACAAATGTTTTGTGTGTAGCAAAGAAGAAACCAAACAAATGTTTTGTGTATGGTTCATTTTATGTTTGGGAAGAAATAATCTTGTGAAAGGATTTTGCCGGTAATAGAGTTTTGGACAACACAACAAAGTTTTTGGCATATTATGCTTTTCTTTGTCCGCTTTTAAGTGAAGTAAAGTTAGGTTAGAGACAAATATATAACTAGGGTTATTATAAGATTTGGTTTGGGCTTTTATTGAATTTGGGCCAAGACATTTTTCTATCTTAATGGTTATTATAGCTGAATTTTTGCAATATTTGAATTATGGTTGTATTTTGGTTTCTAATTTATGTGGTTAATGGTAATGCAATTTTAATATATTTTTTACTAACGAAAAATTTTAAACATCTATGAACACCTATGAACACATTAAAAGAAATAGCAGGTGGTACCCTGCGAATGGACGGATACCGCATGACTAATTTTGTAATGCTTTTTAATAGTAACTTTACCCGGATGAATGACACTTTTAATTAAAACGGGCTTAAGCACTAATCAAAGGCCAAACGGGCATGGGCTAAAACAAAATTTTGATATCCGTGAAATTTATTGTTAAAAAGAATATAATAAAATAAAAACATAATTCAACGGTAATTTTATTTCATGGTACCCACCAAGAACGAAGGTAATTCTGCTAATATATATATATATATATATATATATATATACGTATATATATATATACGTATATATATATATATATGTATGAGCCGCTATTTTCGTAACTAAAATGCGTAGAACCAAAGATCAACCCATCAGAATTTTTTAGATATTATTTTTTATTATTTAATTCAAAAGGGTATATGGTAAAATTACTTTTTTTTTTATTTCTTTTTGAATTATTTGAATAAAAAAACGTTTTTTTAGTTCTTAAATTTTAAGACATTTTTTTTTTGAAATAGATCTTTTTTCTAGCAGCATTATTTCAAAACGTGCATTTGTGTTTTTCTTTTATATTATGTACGTGCATACGTGTTTTTCTTTTATATTATATAAATTTACACATATATTTCTTATCTATGCACATGTGTATATCTTATTTATGCACATGTGTTTTGTGTATGCACAATATCTTTAAATAAACATTACAAAATATAAATACAAACACAAAACTTTAACAATGATTTATGCAATTTCAAATTTTACAAATTGTATTACTCTAGTGATATAATATTCAACTTTATAACAAACATCATTATGTTTACACTTGTATTCAAATTTATTACAAATATACGAAATGTGCACATTTTCATAATCCAATGTATTTTTTTGTGTGTGGTAAAAGGTCAAAACCCCGGTAAATACATTACTCCAAAAAAACGTTTAAGTACAAAGGATATGGGTGAATCCCATATCTCAGCCCGTTACATAGGCAAAAAGCTTACATAACAAGATACTTCCTATTCTCTATATAAGAAAATAAACCACTACTCAAAATATAACATTAGACTCCTATGGATATAAAGTTACTTCCTACCAAGGCCTTGGAGCTTGATACCATACGTGTCATAATAGGCATCCAAATTTTCTGGAAGATCGAATCCGATCCGCATAGTTATCATAACCATAGTCATCATAGTCATCTTCAGATCATGACCACCGCCAAATAGATTACTGCCTCATCAAAGGTATCACAACCTCCTCATCATCACTATCAAAATCCACAATCTCTCCCACCTTAATGAATGGGTTAACCCTCTTAGTAAATGAAGTAGCCGGGAAATCCTTATTATAACCCTGATAATCAACCTTTTTAATAGGATTACCATTATCATAAAAAAGAGTAGCTTTCCCATCAATAAGAAGCCTTTCAAATTCCCCAATTTTCTCAACAATGGGGGTAGGACCAGCCGCGTTAGCTACCATTTAATCACTCACAAGCGGATCTTGTGATACATTACCTGTCTCGATAGACCCAACCTCCTTTGCTTCCATTGTGTTACTAGAAACCTCTACATCAGTAGGATTGCAAGATACATCACTAGAAACCTCCTTTTCATAATCCAATATCTTTAACAGCTTGTTCATCTTTTAATCATGCATATGTGTTTCTCTCCTCGTTTAAGAACCCATGCAATATGCACATGTGTTTTTTAAAAAACACATTCGTTTTAAATCCTTTTGCACATGTGCCACCATCCTAATTCTCGATCATCTTAATTGATACAAGTCTGTGCCAGCATCCTCAACGTCAAGTAACCTGCAACCAGAAATTATCATTCAACATAGTACATAAATTATGAAAACAGATTAGGAACACCAGGATTCTAAACATATATGCACCATTTCATTTAGACACTATTAACCTTGACCAAAACACATATGCATTATTTCATCTATATAATATCAACGTTAGAAAACATATTAACCTTCACCCACCTAGTGTACGACACATGTATATATTCATACTTAAACAAGAAAAGAAAAAAAAAAAACATGTCTACAAATGAAACAATTGTATGTATTCAACAACTTTATGAGCAATAAAAAAAAAGTAGTAGTCACATAAACTAAACATGAATATTTTATCAAGCACACACGGTAATTATGCACATGTATCTTGGGATGTTGACAACATCTATAGAACCAAAACAAACCAAACAGACATCCGGAAATAAACTACTACTAATTAAAGATTCTATAAAACGAAAACAAACCAAACAGACATCCGAAAATAAAGTAAAATAATGATGAAACCTTAAAAATATATATGCACTTTCAATGAATCCCTCTAAAAAAATATATGAATACCCCTTGAAACACATACAAACAATTATAACACGTATGCATACCTCTTGAAACACATTGAAATCTTTTGTGCTACTGCTAGGAGGATCGAGCTATTTATTTTCCAATAATATTTGACATAATGTCGCGTCTTTTTTCCAAGTAAAGAATAAAAATATGCTTTACCTCTTGAAACACATTGAAGTCAACTATGGTCTCATATCTGTCAGACTGTCATCTACAAATTAATAAGAATAAAGAATAAAAAATGGATATGACTATTCATAATACGCTATCCCTGTCAGGCTGCCTCTTATTTTTCGGGAATATTCTCTTTGTTCCCACTTTTTTCAATACAACACAGCTTTTTGTCACGTCTTATTTCATTATTAAACGGCTTTAAGCGTTTGGCTTATTTATTAAACTTTATATTTACAAATTCCGATTTTCGTGTTTATAGCTTTTTGATATAAACAAAATTATAAAAATAAAAAAAAAAATAAAAAAAAAAAACAAAAAAATAGCCTCCGTTTGAATAAAATACTAGCCACCGTATCAATAACTGCCCCCTAAAAAAATTTATCAGTTGAAAACATGAAGAAGTAATAAACCAAGTAAAGAATAAAATATGCTCCATTCAAGGCGTGATCATCCCGTGCATTATATATGATAGGATAACTCCAGCAATTGTTTCCACCTCTTGTCTATAAGAAATGGGATGTGTTACCGAGGCACCCCCTATATTATAATAGGGGGTGTTTCTCTCTTTCTCCAATAATCACTGTTAGTCTACTACTATTTTTGTGCATTTTTTTTTTTTTTTTTTTTGTTTTATTAGGCCATGGGCCCCCATTTGGCAACTACTTTTTTTTTTTTTATTATTTTATTTAATTATGTAGTATTTATTTGTGTGGTATATTTAATTTGTATAGTATTTTTATATGTATAATGTATTTATTTTATTTAATTATGTAGTGTTTATTTGTGTGGTATACTTAATTTGTGTAGTGTTTTTATTTGTGTAGTGTTTTTATATGTATAGTGTATTTATTTGTGTAGTGTTTTTATATGATATTTATTTTCGTTACATTTTTATAAACTTTTTATAATTTTTATAAACTTTTTTATAAAAATTTTATAAAAATTTATAAAAAGTTTATAAAAGTTTATAAAAATGTTTATAAAAAGTTTATAAAAAATGTTTATAAAAAGTTTATAAAAAAAGTTTATTGTTATTGTTTAATTAAATGGAAACAATACACAAATAAATACTCTACATATAAAAACAATACACAAATTAAATATACACACAAAATAAACTATACACAATTAAAAAAAAATAAAAATAAAAAATAAATTGTACCTGCGCTTTTACAGACGGACCCCATGCCCTATGGGGTGCCTGCCAATCAATTCTTGGGGCGGCTGTGTATCCTTCCCCAGAAATATTGCTGTCACAGGGAATGTTAGCTGGTCACGCCTACTATTTTTTGAAGATGTATATCCAAGATTCAGTGGTCAACGGCCTCTAAAAACCCCCTCATTTATTAAATGCACAAATTAATAAGAATAAAGAATAAAAATTAATAAGAATAAAGAATAAAAAAATATAACAGTTGAATACATGTCGTCTTCAACCCTAACTGAGCCGCCTTAATCGCCACCACGTAACCACCAGGCACACAACCGATTACAATGACGTCGTTCTCATCAGATCCACCATCGGAGGAAGCATAATAATTTATTGATGATGATAGTAGATTTGATATGTACCTTTTGTACTCGGGATTTGTTTTTGAACACACATGAAAACATTTTTTTAGATCATCCATCAAAAATCATCACCATCGTTAATGATTTTCAGTGTAGAGAGAGGCGGAGTGGAGAAGAAAAAATTGGAGCGGATAGGGTTTTTTTTCATCAAATCCATATGAATAAGAAAATAGGCGGCTATGGTTTTTTTGTGTGTGTGAGAGATTGAGGGGAAGGTACAGGTTTTTTTTAATTTAATTGATTGTTTTAGATCCAATAAAAAAGAGACGGTTTATTTGGAGATAAATGTACTTTTACTTTCTTGCCCTTGCAGTCCTTCCAACATGTTCCTTTATTTTTCATTTATTTACAATTACGCAACCTTTAATTATATCCATTGATCAAATATCTAATGGTCTAAATCAGCCGCAGAATTTATACTTTCGCTCAAAATAACTCACTAATATATATATACCTATATATATATATATATATATATATATATATATATATATATATATATATATATATATATATATATATATATATATATATATATATATATATATATATATATATATATATATATGGGATAGCTTATTACAATTTTGTAGCCAAATACAATCCCTCATTTAAAATACACAACCAATTAATCGAGCCTCACATAAAATAATCGTGACCACAAAAGAATTTATAACCCACATTTATACACAAAATTGGGAGAATTCAATTAGCTACAAAAAATTGTAGCTAATATTTTGAGTAAATATGACAATATGGTATTTAAGTTGAGTAAATATGGAATTGACCCTCTCATAAATATGTCCGTTGATACATAGATATCTCATGTGTCATTTACGACATCTTATACCTTACGGATGTAAACAAACCTGCATAAACATTTCAGTTATTTAAATATAAACTTATACTTAACCACATGTGAACATATATATGTTAGCATGACTTAGCTTGTAAAACTAGCTTGTTCAATATTTGTTTTTCCTTTTGGGTGCTTAAGTTTTGAACTTTAAAAAATGACGGTAGCATGTAGTTGCTTTTCATAACTCATAATTGATAATACCATAGTATATGTAAGTAATTCATAAACAAACTTTACGTTCTCAATGTTAAACAAATGAAACTATTTAAAGCGTATTCACAATACACTATGAAATAGTCTGATTATATATTTAATATTTGATTACAATATTAAAACCACGATAAAGATATAATTTTCATCAAATACTCAAACCTAACATCAAGTTAACTTCTTCTGATAACCTTTTCATTATTGCTGAGGTTCGTCAAACGTCCCACATTTTTTATGGACTATTTCATCAAGGGGGGCAGCTTTGAACAGAACATTACAGCCAAAATGTATATGTCGAGTAGCATGTGGAAAAGGTATAAACCTTGCTAACCTCAGCTGCATCTTAAAATCGCCGTTGATTTGCATCCATATGAGTCCTTCGTCTAACCTCTGCTGAAAAGCTTTCAGTTGCTCTTCTTGTAAGCGAATTTGAGAGGGCTTAAATTTCACTAGAAGGAGTTGCTCATTTTCAGAAATTTTGTATGGTGCATATGAAACGGCACGTATGGTGTGACTCTTATCTACTATTTTACTTATGGTGTAGGTGCCGAATTCCGGATACACCTTCACTTTATTTGTATCTCCAAAATTAACTCGAAGGCTCACACGTACTTCTTCAAGGGATACCGTGTCATTATTGTGTAAATTGAAGGTGGCGTGCATATATGGCAAGTCAACAGTTTTTAGGTACGGATGACTTTTTTCTAAGATATAGCTTCCAATGTACAAGAAGATGATGTAGCAAAGTAAAAGTAGCAAAATTATCAAGGAGATTACACTCCTGTTCCTGATTACAATGATTCCTTCTTCATTGGCTCTTGAATCGGTTTCACCTCTCTGTGTTAGACAAAACAAAAAATGTGATCATACAATTGAGTTATTTCCTAATGCTAGTATGCTTCTTTTAAAGTTGATGCACATACATAACTATGCTTGCTTTGTTCTTGATTTTAAAAAGTGTTTTTTCTATTGAAAAATTGAAGACTTCTTATGAGAAAGTCAATAAATAAAAATTTCAACTTACCTGGCCATTATCGTTGTTGGTCTCATTTCCGCGAAGAGTGCGCACATTTTCCCTAACCATATTCATTAACTCTACAACCCTGGCGGCCATCTTCAAGTTGAATCCTGCAAAATTGTATAATACGATTATATTTATGCAAGACTTATATTACTACTATGTTTTAATGTTGAGATAACTCAAATAAGTAGTCAAAGTGGCAGCTGAAATATGAAGAAATGGCGCTTACATATTTTAATTTGAAATGGAAGTTTATTATGTGGCAGTTTTATATAGTGATGTTGGTGGTTTTATGTTCAAATTGTGGGTCAGTTATGTATTTAGTTTCTTCTAAAAGTCTAGTATCTAGTATAAATATGTTGTGGTTTGTAGTTCATGATCAAGTCAAGTAATAATAAATAAAAGTGGTGTGTTGTGTCTGATATATTGTGTCCATCACGAACCCAAGTGACAACAGCCCCTCAATTCAGTTAACAAGCCTAACATAACAGAAGTTACCAATTTCATTTCACTTGTAGAAATTAACAATATTACATTAAACCTCAACTTATATCAATATAGTTTAGTTAGTGGAACTACTTTCATTAAAGATGTTGGAGACCAAAACAAAAACAAATGATTAGGTTGCGTTTAGTTGAGAGAAAACACCTTTGTTTTCCACAAAATGTTTTGTGGAAAACAAGGAAAACAGAGATAAGCGCTCAAATCAACGTTTTCCAACAAAATGTTTTGCAAAACACAAATCCCCTATTTTCTAACTTAACAAGGAAAATTACAAAACAAATTTTAGTTGTTTTCATTTGTAATCCTCAACCCTCCCTCCATTTCTTCAAAACAGAAAATAGAAACATCAACTAAACAGGTTTTCTATATTTTCAAATGTTTTGTGGAGATTAATTCTCCTTCCAAATTTTTACAAAACTAAAGATAGAAAATAAGAGAATTCTTTTTCCAACTAAACCCACCCTTATTGTTTTAAAGAAACTTTTAGCAAAGAAACATGCAAATTCTTGTAAAGGACTTCCACATGGGACCATTTAATTGATATCATAAAATAAGGAAAGAAAGGATGCAACAGACTAGTCTTCCTCGTAAGGGAGTTCTTTTCATCTTTTTCATGTATCATACATATTATTGTTTGTGCTACAGACACAATGCAAGCTTATAAAAAATGGACACATTCATCTTGTTTTATAAATCTACTTCACTGATCAAGAACATGTAACTGGGCAACTCGATCGGATTCTCAGTCATATATTTTTCTTGGCGAACTTTCATAGTCATACGGTCTAAATATTACTTATATATAAGCAGTGTATAATTTCATACCGAATGATAGTTTCAAGATATACCTCTAATCTATACAAGGACGGGACCGAAAATGGTACCTGAAACGAATGTTTGATCGAACTGAAACCCCAAATATGACCTATAACCTTTTACCTAACACGAACCGATCGAATTCACCCCGAGCAAACTCCAAACTCGAACAATAGATACGTGCCCCAGTTACGAACTATTTACCAAAACTCAACCCGTACAACCCAACTGTTTGATCCAAAAGTTGTTAAAGAACTTGAGATAGAATGTGAATAAGTGACAGATATGTGGAGTGAGTGTGACTATTCCGGTAAACAGGAGTCGCCGTATATTAATATGGATGATTTAGGTTTTAATGTGGTGGCTTTTGTTGATGAAGGAGGAGCATGTATTTATAATACCGCATACATAACCACGTTCACTGACTATCTAAACACTACCTGCGACAAATAAAACCATTACAGTCCACTGAAATGACTAAAGCACTTGTTCCACTAAAACTTCGACCAAATTTAGGGAGACAGCAAAAGGCATCAAGAAACATAAACTAATTTACATGATCGAGAGACGTATCCTGCAAGATTGTAATGAAATATCCCGCTATATATGTTTTGTTTTTGGGAGAATATCACTTCATGTGACTCTATGTATGGATTTAATTTATTTAACCAAGAGGTTATAGAAATCCAACTTGTAACCAACATATCTAGTTTTTAAACCTCATGTCACATGTTTGAAACTGGTGCAGCCATTAGATTTAGTTATTTCTGAGAGTTTAACAGAAAGTAGAAAATTAGCATCAAAACACTTTTGCTCCGGGGATAATTTATGAAGTCTAGGAACATGGCCACCAAGTTTGATTCTCAAATGTTCAAAGTTCAAACTTTTCATATCTTTTTTACAAGTTTAAAAAGAAGACCAAATAACCACAACGTTGTGCTAGAGGCAGTTAGCTTCTTATTCAAATTTATAGTTTGCCCTATCGAATTTTATATATTCAAACTAAAAGAGTAAAAAATAAGGAAAATGGTTTTAAAATGCATCCAACTTGTCATATTTTCCTTGTGTAGCCATCAAACTATTTTTTTCTAAAGTATTCAAATACTTTCTTAATCTTCCTATTGTTACCTTAAATCTGACGTGACATGATCTAATCAAAAGTTAATTACATAAATTTACATAAATCGTCCATGTGGCTCTAAACAATTACACCATTCGTCCACCTAAATTTATATCATTCCTAGATAAAATTTATCTTCTACTCTCTCTCACATCCCTCTTACTGCCTCTCCATCTCTCTGTAGCACCACCACACCGACATCACGCCACCATCGTCAAAAATATGCAAGGTAGATCAAAGTCAAGGGATCGAATCAGGTTTAGATCGTAGATTAGGGTTTCGCCTCGTTCGGGTAACACCACCACCGCCACCATCATTCGTGTAACACCCCCAAAAGTCGGGTTTAGCGGAAGCATATAAGTCTTGAGTGCTACTAATTGGTATCGCAACACAAGTATAGAATAACGGGTTTTCCTTAAGAAAACTCATTTATTCAGTATAAAACAAAGTTTACAAATATTAGAGTCGTCTATGACCATGTCATGCCATCACTGCCAAGCGCCTCCCAGTTCAGTACCTAAAGCCATACTTATCAATTACCTGAGAAAAACATGCTAAAAAGTCAGCAAAAAGCTAGTGAGTTCATAGGTTTAAATTAAATACGAAGCATTTAGACCAAATAGTAAAACCACTTATTACGCAGCATAAGTCACATCATAAGCAATCCATCAAACTCAAATCTCATACCAAAACCAAGATGTTATACGTCATGGCAAGTGTTGCAACCACAAATCCAGGTGCCACCCTTGCAAGTTGGGCAACCAAGTCCAGACGGGGTGGTCAACCGCGATAGATCTATCTATAACACTAATCAATGACCTAATAGTGGCAAGTTAAAGAGAGGCTAAGCCTTAGCCTTGACTACGTAATAAGCACAACAAAAAGCAATTTCATAATTGGTCCAATCAAAAATGTTTTGCATGTTTTCTCACCCCAAGATTTAGTAAAGCAAAAGTATGAATAAAAGTGGGGCTATGAAACTCACCTCGATACGAGCAATGCAAGAATCATAACTGGCATCAGTGAGTAAAGCACAACAGTTTCACAAGAAAACCACAACGATATCCAAATAGTACAAGCACAACGATACTACATCGGCGTAACCTAATAGGAATTTGCTATCTCAGAATACGGCTAGCAAAGCAAAGGAATTTCTGAAAGACAGTGTGTCTTAGTTTTCGTGGAGTAGTCTTATCAAAGATTACAAAAGCCGATTATTAATATCTCAAATGTTTATGACGCGACGCACAACTCACGCAAAAGAGGAGAAGACGTCGACATAGTCGAAACATACTAACTAGAATGCACGCCAAAAAGAAAAGACATCGACAAAGTCAAGAAGTACTGACAATACTCAAGCACCAAACACTAGGAAATGACGACAACTATTTATGTAATATAAATAGGTTAACTTGTAAGTTTCGGTAATTTCCCCATAATCCCAAACGTACATGTTTATAATAAAAGATAAGTTTCCATTTATCGCTTGATTAATAAAGGTTTCACATACAGTACTCGTATTTAGACGAATTTAAGAGAAAGTACTTCATATAAGGTATACTAAGTAGTTTATTATTAAAGGACGCGTTCGTTTATCCGACGTTCCCAAACCGTTACGACTTTAATAAATAGTCTTATCAAAATAACCTTTTCCGACAGTTTATAAAAGTTAACTCATTGTTAGTTAATACGTGACAATTGAACATTTAAGCCCGCCGCGAATCAAATATATTAAACTCGCGTCGAGTCTAACATATTGTATTCGGTTAGTTCAAAACGTTTAATAAAGTACAAATTAATACCAATATAACTTGTTATCAAGAGTTATTCACTTATTCCAAATATATATTTTGCATTGAACCTTATAGGTTATAACGTATACGTAATACTCGATATTAATTATTAGTCACATAATTAGTTCTTAATGTTTATTATTCCGTTTATAAAAAACTTGTTCATTATTAGCTATAGTCCAAATATTAACGATCTAATTGTTATCAACGTGTCTAAATAATCTAACTTATAATCAACAAAGTATCCATATTAGTGTATGGCTCAAATCCAAGTTAAAATCCCGTTATGAGTACCAAGTATCAACTTATCCGACACTTACCAATGTCACTCTTGTCAACCATTATTAACTCGTAAGTTTGATGTTTTAATGTTAACCGCGAACTAATTACATTTTGACAGAGTGTTACTCGTTTATTACCTTATAACTAAATATGTTATATGTAAGTGTTTCCCATTTAGCCGAGAATCAACCGAGACCCATAACTTCTCGACCCAAGACTCGTTTTAGACTAACGTAAGAAATCTGAGCACGGACTTACAATAACGACAACAACACCATTGAACCCATGACCATTCAATATGATAGACGAGTTAGTTACAAGCCGCGACCAAGACATATAATACAAACAAGCACCCATGAGGTCTCGTTTACCAGATGAGAACCAATTTTTACACAATCCGAGTCTCAACGGGTCTGACTCGATCCGTGACTGACTTGAATCGCTCACTGAGTCGACTCACCCACCGAGTTGACTCATTGAGTTGACTCAACCCACAACGAACCAGAAACCTTTCAACCCTTATACCACACGATTAGTATATAAAACTTATAAAATCTATTTTTCGAATTCGTTTCCCATACAAGATTACTTCAAGAATATTTTAAGGTTATACCATCTCCATGAAAACACAACTAAAATGGATAATAACAATATTAATCGGTCCAAAATAGAAAATTAAGCAATATCAAATGGGTTTCGTTTTTACGATGAGAGAAAGAGAGACGAGAGGAGTTTGTGGTGTCTTTCACGAGTACGACTCGTGACCATTTGAACCTTTGAAATCGTTATCACAAGAAAACCCTAAAGTCTGAAATTTAAAAATGTAGATCTAGGGCACGTGGCTTAGTTTGAGGGTGTGTGGGTTGCAGAAACGGAACCACCATGGTCTGATCTATCATCTAGGAGGGGTGGTGTAGTTAGGTGGTGGCCGAACGGCGGCGTGTGGCCGGAAAGTGGTGGTTTCCGGCGGACAGTGGTTGTGGCCGAATAGTTTAGAGAGAGAAAAGGGATGTGAGAGTTTTAAGAGAGAGAAAGAGTATGTGTATTATGAGGTGTGTGTGAGAGTTGTGGGAGTATTTATACCCTAAGGAGGACCATTGTTGCCATACTCCAAAGTGTAAGGTATAGTGAAATGAAATATCATAAGGACCAAATCCGTAATTTTCATAAATTTTTGTAATTATTAAGTTAGGGATACATTTGAACGAGTAAACGTGCGATAAAAATTACGAAACTTGCGCCATCGCGTTCGGAATAACTTTTCCAGTAAAAATGAGTATTTATTCGACTACTTTCTCGCAATTAGAAATACTGATCAATTAGAATGTTTTAACGAGGTTACGGTTGTGCCGGTACGCGTTGTGACTAATTTTCACATTTCACGATATAGCTTCCTCGTTTCCACGTCAAATGATCTCAGGAAAGTTCAGAATGATAGACAAACGAATTTTCTTGAAAACTAATATCCGAAAAGCGGGTTGTCACAGAGACTTCCTCCTTAACGAATCGCCCTCGTCTGGCCTCGATTCAGTTATCCGTTCCATGGGAAAATAGATAAAGATACTTTCTCAATATTTCATTTTCACATTCTCACGCGGAATTGTGACATTTCTTAAAGTTCCACGATAGTAAAATAGGAAAACGACTTTGCTCAAGTCGTTTGACTTCACGATTCACGATTTCGATAGGTTCCTCAATTCGGTCTAACGTTCGTCATTCTGGATATCTTCCAGCAAGGAAAACAATCGTTTTCAACAGCGAGGCATTATCTCCAATTACGCACATGAAAACATTATGAACAGTTAAGTTTTGGCGGTAGCTCAAGTCTCTAAGCTACTAGTCCAATTCTAGCAAGGGTCTTAAAAGGCTCAACACCACAACGATTAAGCTTTCCATGTTTACTAAACGTATCACACAATCCATGGTGAGATTTTAAGCATAGTTTCATCTCCAATCATGGAGTCTCAAAGATTCATGTCATTCGTCCATCATAGCTCTTCTGATGATTCGTGGGCGGTTTGCATTCTGCTTTTGTTAGGTCACTAGTTTTACAAACACAAGTTATATAGAAAGAGATGAAGGGGAGAGGCGGATGAACAAGCTATCCAAACACACACCATACGTATGAATAAACACGGTTTAAGAGAAAGAGTGTGAAAGAAAGAATAACTTGAACAACCAACTTTCAAATGAAGGTTTACAAGGTTTATATAGGCAAGGAGCTAGGGCAACACTCCCTCTCCTTCCCTATTCCTTATTGGGCTTGGGCCTAAGCTTATGGGCCTTCTACATAAGCTTGACCTTAAACAAACATAAAGGCCATAATAAAGCTACCTATTACATATGAAATATAAATACTTGAAATCCTGTTTAGGAGTGATTCCAACAATCTCCCCTCAAGTATATATGAATGTAAACAGTGAAGGCGTTGATGTAATAGTAGCGTTGGCGTCTTTCGACATTCTTCTTCTTGTGAGAAGAATTGCCTTGATTCGAACAATCTCCCAAAGGTGTAGAGATAGTTATCTTTGAACAGTTATGCTTTGACGCCATCTTTAACTTTGTTCTTTGATCATTGTTCTTTGTGGTGAAAGTGATAGTATGTTGTTGTTCCATGATCGGCCCGCCTCAGTCCGCCGTTGCTCCGGTGTCTCCACGTCATTCTTCAACATGCTCACACGCTCTTTGACGTTGGAATTCAATATTGATGAAGTTCTTTAAGTCTTTAACTTTGTAGATTCTTTGGTTTGATGAAGAATCATTCCGACTGTTGTGTTGCATTGAGATAGAACTTCCATTAGTGATGATGTTGGCTTGAACATGAGAAGAATCAAGACGATCATCCCTCTCCGAGCTTCCATAAGAAGAAAACATTTCAAACGGTTAGTAATAAGCGGTTTCCGTCACTTACAAGTTTGAACTTCGAGAGTGTCAACAAAGATAGTGTGAGGACACAACTCTAATTCTTACAAAGGCCGTTCTCGGAGTCCCACAAGTGAGATAACGCGATGTACCGAAGTACATCTACGATTCAGATGAGTCGAGGTACACCAAGCATCACCTCACGATCTGTAGACCGCTTGAGACACACTCCGCGTAATCCACGGGAGTTACGAAGTGACCCGAGTCTGTTTGATGTTGACCCCTGGCGGAGTTTCCATTCAATCATCGAGGATCACAGATGTGAACCTCTCATAAATGTTCTCGATGATTGCTAAGATCGTGAAGGACTCGATATGAACCATTGATGATCTTATTTGTTGATCATCAAGTGATTAAATGTCAAGTGTTCCTAAGAGATCTTTTGATGAATCTCGTGGCTCTAGACTCAATTTTGCGTTTTGGTTTTCTGGCGGGAGACTAGGGAGAGGGTCTCCTTCTTCAATACCAACAATCTCTAGGAGAAAGCCGATAGTTTACGTAGGGTTCCTTGTGAGAATGAAACAAGCTTCTGTTGAGAGAAGCTTGAGTGGATAAGAAGGTTTAGTGCATGCGTCCTTTGGGTCCATGACGACTTTTAATCTTCAATACGGCCACTAAGTGACAACCAAGAGCATATGAATTGAACCCGTGCGCCTCTAAGTTGAATAACTGAGGGCTATTTCTTTTCACCCTTTTCTTTGCATTTCTTTTTAATTCTTCAACTCCTTCTTTCTCCGATTCTCATTTTCTCCTTTTTACAATCATACCTAAGGACTTCTAAATACTAACTATTTGTAGTGTCATTGGGTAGATCCCTCGACTCTGGCAAGGATCATAGGACGGTTATTCCTAACCTTAGTCACCTTATAACTCCATGACTAACCTATATTTGCCATTAAAACCATCAGTATGAAAAATGTCTCTCAAAGGGTTTGTTAATGAGAAAACATGTTTGAACCATTGTGAGAGATGATGTTTTGCATAAATACTCCCCTCCACATGTGCTTAATAGTTTTAATGGTTAAATGCACAAGTGAGGAAAGAAGCGCACTTTTGAATTGATCCATCAAGATAGACAATCCCCATGAGACACGATTACGTTGCATAGTTAAAGAGTTACATTGTCCGCTTTTAGGTGACAACTAGCTCTAATAACTACCTTGAAGGTGTAGACAAACCTTGGAAGGTTGTCAAACCCGTCAGAGTTCATGTCTATCAAAAGTTTCTCGAATGGTACATTCTACTCGGACAAGTCCTTTGAGACACGTTTACATCACTAGCGAACTAGCTTGAAATTATTACCCGGCCCAGACAAGTCTTTTCGAGTTACTAACGGTTTAGTACCGTCAATTCGTTGGTTAAGTCCGAGGTACCTGATTCATTTGCATTTTGTACAACATATTTCTTATCACACAATTTTCTCCCCCTCAAAATGGCATATTAAAGTGTTATTTTTGAAACGTTTGAGAATAAATATGACCATTTCAAGTGTTGCGGGAAGAATGACCACTGTGAACAATTTGTGAACAAAGTTTCAAATACTCCCCATCAACAAGTGATATAAACGGTTGAGGTTTTGAAAGTCTTAAGGGGAAGTACTTGTTCTTTTGAGCAAAACCTTGAAAAATGAAAGGTTTGATAGGTTTTACTCAAAAGTAAGAAGCTTTCGCTCCTTTTAATAAGGATTGTGGCAGGCGTACGGGGTCCTTTCTTGACAATTACGGGTTGTACACTGTTATGTGTGCACAAGCCATAGACATATATAATCATACATCCAAAATTATGAAGAAAACAATTCAAGGGGTACGAAGTGCGATGATGTTCCTGGGAGTGCACAGGCGTTGAAAGCGGTGATGTTTCTCCGGGTGCGACCACCAACATAGCTCTCCAATCGCCCGATCCCCTTCAACAACCGCTCATCAATCATGGTGATGATCCTTCTCACATCCCTCCTTTCACGAGAATTCCGGTACTACGAGACCCAACTTTCAGCGTATATCCTTCAACACATGCTAATCCGTCCCTAACCGCTTCAAAGTATGATCCCGAATTTACGAAGATCACTACACGCCATTAAGCAGTTTCTTTGTAGTTCACTGCGGTAAACGACTCCGAAAGGTTTGCGATGGCGTATATTGAGGTAGCCGATTAAGATCGGGAAGAGTAAGCATTGGAGGAGTGAGGTTGACACGCGTCGATAAGATTCAACGACCATCACGGATATCTTCAACACGCGTTCTTTGATCACGATCGTCTAATGAAGATGAGAACCGACTTGATAAATTCACGTTGAACTGGTCGAGAATTGTCTCATACGACCATGTACTTTGGCAAGGTACATGTCTTTGATGTCGTTGAGGGACAAGTTCTCAAAGTCAGCCTCGGAGAATCCATAGTTCTGTTCATCTTGTCGTTTGACTATGATATTCTTTAAGAATGTGTAGTCCCACTTAGACTTGAGATCAATGTGTTTGATGGCCTCGATGTCCTTAGAACTATACACGCATGTTGAGACTTACGAACCGGCTTACGTAGTAGATTCTTCGCGTTCGGGCCAATGATGAATCCCATACAATGCATCTTGGTCGTATGCTTGCACGTTGTCAGAAAACAAGTGATTTACACGTTCCTCGATAGCTATGCTGTTTGAGTAAATAGCGTGGGAATGGAAGAGTCAGTGATGTAGCGTATTTTCGCGAACCATCGTTACCGTGTAAGAGAAAATCAGTCTCTGTTAAGAAGTATCGGAAGGGAATCCGTGGTTCGTCTGCTTGGCCAATGGTCGGTAGGGGTTTGGTCCAATCGGTGTAGTATGGAGGGTTGTCCCTTTGTGTGAAGTCAATGTTTGCTTCCGGATTGAGCCAATCCATGTCGTTAGACATAGCTCGATCGATGTTCTCAAGATGATATTCGACCTCGGCGGCGCTTTCTGTCTTTAAGAAGTTGGAATGCTTCATTCTTGATTCGCTTCAATTCAGATTTCGCCATTTTCTTCACATGGAACTTTTCTTGCAAAAGTTTTGCGTGCTCCAATGTAGAACCGTCTACCAATTCTTGACCTTCATCAGGTAGGGAGTTTGATTGACAAGTGTGGAGAACCATTCAAACTCTTCGGTTTTATCGTCATCAAGCCATGAGACGACTCGAGTGAGTGTCTTCTTCTTCTTTTGGAAGGCCTTGATGATGATCTTGGTTTACGCACTTGTTTGGGTGAGGTGGGTTGTTGTCGGGGCTCAAGGACCTCTTCATCGTCACCACCCGTGTACTCAAAGTAATCACATTTTTATGAGTCGGGGGTGGTAACTTCGGAATCGCCCCGAGGTTTATCGATAGAAAACCGAGGTGGAGGAGACTTTGTTGAGAAGAAGTTAGGTGGTGGAGGAGGTGGCATAGAGGTAGATTTACGCATCGCTTACGGCGTTTAGGTAATCCTTATCCTTATCATCGTCATCTCTTGGTCGTTTGGGTTGAGCGGCTGACTCCTTGCATGATGATCTGAGTTGAAAATCAAGTAGATTTTGAAAAATTTAGCTTCATCGAAGTAAGCGTTCGGATCGCTTTGACATTTGTATCACAAGTTTAGCGATTAACTCGCAGTTCGAGAGATCGCCTTCTTTGGCCATTGTATTTTTAACCAATGCTACGATGTTAGGGGTGAGTTGTCCGGAAAATATTTCTCTAGTCACACGGGGCGATGTCGAGAAGAAACTTGTGAGTATGATCTCTTCTTTGTCTTTTCCAGTTCCTTTAGGACTTTAGGAAGCGATATCCGAAGGTACTTGTTAGTGTAACCTTTGATCATTTCGTTCAGTTCCTCTTTACGATGACTCTTCATGAACTTCTGAACAAATTCCCTTTCTTTCTCCATCTTGTCAGGCTCGTCATACATATCTTTGTATGTGATCGACAAAGAAATTTAGCTTTTGTAGAGCACGCTTTTCTTTTCGACTTGTTTGATGCTTTGTGAATTCGTTATGAGCTTGAGAAATCCAAGATCGAGGTGGTTTCTTCACAGATTTGGATGATGATTTTGTTGATCTTGTTGATGGTGGTGGTGATGAGTGAGATGAAGAATCGATGAGGAGGGACATGAGGAGATTCGGGTCCTTTGGAGGTGCGTAGTATCCTCCTTGGAAGCGAGTTGGACCTGTTGAGAAGAAAGTCATCATAATCTTCTTCGTCATCATGTCCTGTTTTAGCCTTTTCTTCCGTCTGTTCCTTAGCTTCTTCATCGAGTTTTCTCTTCTCAGATCTTATTCTTTTCTCGTTCCTCAATGTTAAGATCGGAGACTCCTTCACAAGCGCTTGTTGTTGCACAAGAGTGGTGGCACCAGATCCCTTATCGGGTTGATTAACCGCATCGGGACTCGGTGAAGAGTGGACATCACCACTCGATCCTCCGGGCCACCCATTTGATCTTTTGCAAATTCTTCAGCTTTTTGAATTTGTCTAACTAATTTAAACTTCTTCTTGTAGGATTGATCCAGCTTGCTCTTCTTCTTCTTGAGCTTTCATCATGAGACTCAAGTATGAGTCTTTCCTTTTCCATGTTCGCCTATTGGACTTGTAGGTTTAGGCTCAGCGGAGGAGGGATACGGTTCTGCGGTCGAGAAGGTAATCTCTTCATCGTGTGGTACCATCGAGCTTCGTCCACAAGCTTTCTTTGCGTTCGGGTTTGGGAATTGGGATGGGAGCAGCTTCCTTAGATGGAACAATCCTCTTTGAAGGAGGGTTCCTCTTGGGGAACTTCCTTTGACTCACGGTACTTGCCATACTTCTGCACTTCCTCTTTTGGTTCTCCTACAGTGTTCCGAAGATTTTTCGTCGAGATGACCAACTTTGCCTTGTCTAGCGCTTCGGATACCTTTGTATGCGTTTGAGCTTTTCGACATCTTCGCTAGAAGGAAATCGGCGGACATCACCTTGTTTCTTTGTAGGCGTTTCCTTGATTCGACGATAGAATGGGTTCCGTCAACATGTCGTGATTGTCGGGTCATTGAGCCTCTTGGGAATGTCAGGATGAAGTCCAAGTGCTCTCTGGATCAACAATTTAGTATATCCGATGTAGGGAATCTTTGAGCCAAGTTTGTTGAGAAATGACATCATGTCATCCCAAATCCGAGCTTCGATAGCGATGTGTTTCTTGTTGACCAATGCCCAGAATATTTGCAGTTCCATGAGCTTTGGGTGCTCATAGCCGGCCACGCACGAAGCAACTTGGTGATGATCATGTGTAGAGTTCTCCGTGGTTGAGGAATACTCTTAAGCTCTACGTGAGAATGCTTGGTGATTACTCCAGTAGCCTCGTCATAACCGATATTGATTAAGAATTGGAGAGTGAGCTCTTGGCCGAGGTGTGGCATATAGTTTGGTTGGATCGACATCGGGAATTAGGAGAACGACCCTTAAGTCTGCGGGTGTAATGGTGACTTGTTTGTGATTGAGTCACCGTCCGCGGCTTTGTCCTTTGACCCTTTCCATAGTGTTCCGGAAGCTGTTGGATGTAGATCTCGAGCGATTGCAGAGTGTGAAAGCATGTTACGTCACGGATGAGTCCTCGAATATCAATAGCAATTAAACATGAAGATTCAGAGCAAGTGAGGTTGTCAAAGTCAACACGGAGATTATTCTTTCCTATCTTCATTGGATAGCCATGAGGATAGATATCGGCAATGGAGAGAACTTCGGTGCATCCATATTCATTTGTTCACCATGTAGTGATCTCGAAATAACATTAGCCAAAAGAACCAACATATCGAAAGACATAATGTTAGTCAACAGAAGGTCTTATTGTCTAGTTATTGAATGTGTAGTGTCAATGATTGTTCACGAGTCCTAAGTCACTTGTATATTCAATAGTCCAATGACGTCGTGAAATGTTTCGTGAGTTAGTTAACTTTAAGTTTTAAAGTTTATTTTATCACTTATTGTTCACAACATATCAAGCGATTTCAGTTTATTAGTGACATTTTAGGATTCGTGATGATATGATTAGTTTATTTACAAGTTTGTACACGTAACAATTCATAACGAAGGTATGATCACGGCTTATGCGTAGGAATGGTAAAGTTATGCGTGAGAGAATGATATATGCGTGGCGTAAACTTACGCGTAGGGTCTTAACTTACGCGTAAGAAGTGTTACGCGTAGGAAAAAGAGGACCTTATGCGTAAAGCTTATGCGTAGGCATATATTAACCTTACGCGCAAGGCTACTCGTAAGAGTTGACCTTATGCGTAGAGGTCACATATCCTTCACGAGGATACGGCGTAGTCCCATATGTAGAACCTTATGCGTAGAAGCTACGCGTAAGACAAATCTTACGCATAACAAGCTACGCGTAAGGTGATCCTTATGCGTATCATAACAACAACCTTGATTCTGAATATTAAGTGTTGCAAGCCCGAAATAAAGCATCATATCATCAATGTTAAACACATAACATTCATTTTATAACAGATCAAAACATATTTGGACAGTTTAACTTGATTCAGCGTAGAACTGCATACGCGTAGTCTAAACCCTAAATCTACGCGTATGAGATCTAGCCAGGGAATATGCACCAAAATTTTCTCGGTAGTTTAAGAGTGTTGAGGAAGTCTATATACCAAGTTATAACACCCAATTCATGGTGAATCAAAAATACCCAAACTTATGAACGTTAAACCCTAATTCCAAA
This sequence comes from Chrysanthemum makinoi, assembly GCA_910596185.1. Lineage (NCBI taxonomy): Eukaryota > Viridiplantae > Streptophyta > Magnoliopsida > Asterales > Asteraceae > Chrysanthemum > Chrysanthemum makinoi. Next base: position 135,850,669 of record OU343216.1, read on the forward strand.
TTGATGATGATTTAGAGTTTCGGTGGTTATAAAGCGGAAATCATCAATTCATCATCATAAGAACATAACCCAACAATCTTTTCGACCAAAACACTTCACATTCGAAAACACCCAATTCGACATAAAACCCTAATTTTCAAAAGTCATTGATCGTGTTTCGGGTGGATTTTGATGGATAAAATGATATCATTGATGTATTTAAAACGTTTTGACATAATCCATTTAACCACAAACGTTCACACAATGATTGTGTGTTCATACGCTTATGCGTAGAACACATAATCACTGTAACATAATTTTAACCGTTGGATTTGAATGAAATTCAAAACCTTATCTTAAAACATGTTTAGATCACAAAAACACTTACACAATGATGATCAAATCAACAGAGATATCTTGAAGCGATTTTAGGCGTAGGATGTGTTTGGTTTAGTGTAATAAATGTGAAGAATAAAAGTAGGTGGGAGGGTGTTTTATTAAAAGTGAGTTTAACCTTTTGACAGTTTTGGTCCCTCCACCTTTTCCTTTTTCAAACAAAGCCATTTAACTTCCATTTTGGTTACCAAACGAAGATTTTAGGAAAGAAACTTGACGACACTCCCCTCGACTTGAGAAAATAATGAAAGGTTATTAATTAAAGTCCGAGGAGTGTCTTTGAACGAGAAATGTACCACCATTTGTAAAAGAGTCAACGAGATATGATAACATGCAAGTACAGATGTTTTGAAGCGGTTAAAAGATTATTTTCTCCCCTCAACACTTGATCGGAAAAATACTGAATTTTGAAAGATTAAAGTGTTGACGGAAGAAATGTACTTGCAATGTTGAAAGAAATGTAGATTAGAAGAATATTTTTGTTGTTTTTATCATGTTTTATAATTTTGTATTTTGTTTTTGAAAAATTATTTACAAAAGAGAATTTGGTGTTTGATGTGTTTTTAAGATGCTTTAGGAGATCATCCAATTCCTCTTGAGTCAAACACCTCATACCAATCCGGTGGACCAACTCATTAAACCTAGCGGGAGGCAAGGCTTTGGTGAGAAGATCGCCAATTGGTATTCTGTACCCACAAAATATAATTCAACAACACTGCTCCACGTGATCCTTGATGAAATGATATCGAAGATCGATGTGCTTTGATTTCGAGTCTTTGGCGAGTTGCACGAGATTGCAATGGCACTCCGATTGTCGCAATACATCGGGATTCTGACAAATACGTAACCATAGTCTTTGAGTTGTGTTCTCATCCATATGACTTGAGCACAACATGCGGACATGGCTACATATTCTGCTTCGGTTGATGACAACGATGTATAGTCCTGCTTCTTCGATTGCCAAGACACGGTTTATCACCAAGAAATTGTAAAGCTCACGAAGTGCTTTTCCGTGAGTCTAAGCATCCCTGCGTGTCACGGAAAAGCGATTAGTTCAAAACCGTAATCCTTCGGATACCGGATCCCCAAGTTAATGGTTCCCTTTATGTATCGGAGGATTCTTTTAGCCACAGAGAGGTGGGTTTCAGCTTGGTCGCGACCGATAAGCGGAGCATAGATAAAGCGGCAAAGACAATATCAGGTCCGCTAGCTGTTAGATACATGAGAGACCCAATAATACTACGGTATTTTGTAGGGTCCACCAATTTCCCATGTAAATCAGCGTCTAGCTTCTTGGTATGAGCCATTGGTGTGGCATAGGTGTCACATGTTTTCATTCCAAATTTGTTTAACAATTCAAGGGCATATTTGGAGTGACTCAAGAAAATACCACGGGGTGATTGATGAACTTGTAGTCCTAGAAAGAACGTAAGTTCACCCATCATGGACATTTCAAAATTTTTCTTCATTAGTTTTGCAAAAGCGATTGAAAACTTTTTATGTGTAGACCCAAAATGATGTCATCCACGTAAATTTGAACAATTAAGATATGTGCCCGTGATATTGTATAAAAAGAGTTGGGTCAACCGAACCTTTGGTGAAATTATTGGCAATGAGGAAAGATGATAGCTTATCGTACCATGCCCGAGGAGCTTGTTTGAGACCATAAAGAGCTTTGTTTAGTTTGTAAACATGGTTCGAACTTCGGGATCAACGAATCCATCCGGTTGGTGACATAAACCGTTTCTTTAAGTTGTCCATTGAGAAAGCGCAGCTTTGACATCCATCCGATAGACCGCTATATTCATATGAGCGCGAATGCTAGAAATATCCGAGCGACCTCAAGACGAGCAACCGGAGCAAAAGATTCTTCAAAGTCTAATCCCTCTTCCTGACGATAACCCTTAGCCACCGTGACTTGTTTCGATGACGTTCCCTTCAAAGATCATCAATTTGTTTTTCCAAATCCATTTTAGACCAATGGCGTAGACTCCTGTTGGTCTTTCAACCAGTTCCCATACTTCAAGGCGTTTGAATTGGTTGAGTTCTTCTTGCATGGATTCAATCCAGTTGTCTTTTGTCATTGCGTCTTTGATGTTTTAGGTTGATTGGCGAGGCGGTGAGTGCATAAATGCAATGTTCACCGTCTGTGTGAAGACGCGTTGTCTCGTAACGCTGGTTGATTCGGGTTGCCAATAATGTTTTCCGGAGGATGGTCTTTCGTCCATCTATGTGTGGAGGGTTGATGTTGGTATACATTGTGCGGATTCTGAGGATTCAAATGGTTTGTTGAAGATTCGCGACATCCGTGCAGCAGCCTCATTAGCAAAGCGGGTTGAAGAACGCATTTGGATCAAAATCTGCGGTGGGGTATTTCATTGAGAATATCATCAGCCGGTTCATCATTGTTGGAAGCGGTGTGTTCAACTGTTGTGTTGGAGTCAACTGGTGTAGGTGCATCTTCAACTGTAGTTGTTGTAGCAGTGTATCGGTATAGGAATATTATCGGGTTGTGCAAGCTTGGCGGATACACGAGCACGCTCATCAATATCGTCCACGACGAGGAGCAAATAACCTTTCCATTTGTTGACGAGTTGAGGGCTTTCTTCACTGATGATGGGGGTTGAGGGAAGTTTAAGCGGTTGTGACCGGGTTCTAAGTGTTATACTCGAAGCCATTTAAGTTCATCGAAATGAGCATGAATCGCTTCCATCACCTGTTTTGTACGACGATTCGGATTCGGAAACCTTTGGAATTATCACGATATCGATAAAGACTCCAATGTCAACTTTGGCTTTGAGCTTTCCAAAGTCATCACGATCATTATTCGGATAGCAAAGAGATCCAAATACATGAAAGTGTTTTAGATTCGGTTTTCTGTTATGGACAAGCTCGGAAGGTGTTTTGTTGTGGCGTTTGGTGATCATAGAACGGTTTTGAGTATAGCATGCGAGATAACTTACGCCCATAAGTAATCTGGAAGTTTAGCATTAATTAACATTGTTCTTGCAGCTTCCACTAACGCGTTCGGTTTCGATCTTTCAACAACTCCGTTTTGTTCGTGTACGTGCAATAGATGTTTGATCTTTGAATTCCCACTTTCTCATAGAATTCACGAAGGGTTTTTGTTAACAAATTCAGTTCCTTTGTCTGCTACGATGATTCGGCGGTGTTGGAGTGAACCACGTATTTTTGTGAGAAAGGTGATGATCATTTGTGGAGCTTGGTCTTTGCTACGAAGAAAGTAGACCCAAGTCCATCGTGAGTAGTCATCAACAATTACTAAGATGTAGCGTTTGCCATTGATCGCTTGCACGCGCATCGGGCCACACAAATCCATGTGAAGAAGATGAAGCACATGCCTTTGAGAGTGTTCCACCTTTGAAGGAAAATGAGCACGAGTGCTTTTCCCTTGTTCACAAGTTGAGCAAAGGTGATCTTTTGAATACCTGAATCGTGGGAGTCCTTCAACTAGTTTGTGTCGAGCAAGGTTGGTGATGGTTTGAAAGTTTAGATGTGAGAAACGGCGGTGCCATAGCCGGATTTTGTTGATGTTGCCTTAGAAAGTAAGCAAATGGGAGAGGAAGCAACCATGTCTTGCATAGAGATAGTGTAGAGACTAGAATTACGCGAGTCGGACATAAGGTCATTTCCTTGTAGATCACGAATGAAACAAGTTTTCTCCCGAAAAGCAACCTCCAAATCTCCATCACAAAATTGACCTCTTGAAAGCAGATTGTGACCGAGGCCTTCCACATAGTAAACCCCGCTAATTTCGATGTTCCCATTGACATAATCTCCGTAGCCCATGATAGCTGCGAAGTGATCATTCCCGAACGGCGGTGCCAATGAACTTTGCAATAAAGTTTGATAACAGTTTAAGATTGCTGTCATGTGTCGGGAACATCCGCTATCAACAATCGAGAATGATCGTATCACACCGCATTACACCGCAGGCGACACGGATGGAATAGAAGTAGATGTGGAACCCGAAATGTTAGAGGGTTCCATAGCAATTATAGTAGATATACACACATCAATAGCTTTAGGTATCCACTTAAATCCTAGTGTGTTATATATCCATTTCCGCCATCTATAACTACTCTTTGCTTTAGTCTTAGTGAATGCACTAGGTGGTACGACATTCCTAGGAGGTGGAAACCTGGAGCTACGAGGGGACAGCAATGCGTTTCTTAGAATCTAAAGATGGCGGTCTACCAAGCACGGACTTAGAAAGATTAGTTGGCCTAGAGGTATTCCGGTTCTTAGGATTCCTTAAGCGAGAGATTATAGCTTTAGCAACACATTTATCATGGCAATCAGAATTCATACTTTTACCACAAATAACACAAGGTGCATCGGACTGAATATCAAAAGTACTTAACGGTTTAGCATTAGTTACATCACTATTTCTATTACATTTGCTAGACGCAATATCTATAGTGGAGGCAACGTGTGTCTTATTCAGAGTCCTAGGGTGTTCTTCTACTTTAGCATTCTTGATTGATCTTTTCTTAGGTCGCAACTTCCTATTCTTCTATTGAGTGCTCTTAGGTCGTGAAGTCGCGGACGTTTGGAAAAGGCTCAACTATTCTGCTTTGAGAAGGAAGCACGTTAGCTACTTGTGATTTGGCAGTAGAGATTCTAGGTGCATGAGTACTAAGTGTTACGGGGCTAATCTCTTAATGATTGTTGGCGGAAGTTGTTCATACTTTCCTAACATTTCTCTTAACTTGATGATAGTGTGAATCAGATCTTGATTTTCTGACCGAACATTTCCAAAGCAAAATGCATAACTTCTTTAGTGTGTGCAAGATAATGATCAAGTTCATTTGATGCTTCATCACGAGTCTTTTGAGTAAATCAAATATGACACCATATTCCTTTTAACTTTTACAAGTTCTTGTTCATATTTTGAGATTTGACACTTAAAAGACACGTTTTGATCATCCAGTTGCTCAATTTTAGAATCAGAAGGTTTTGCACGCAATCGGTTGATTTTGTGTTGAAAAGCAAGTTGTTGATCGTGAATATCTTTTTGACACCAATTAAGACGGCGTTTTGCATTTGAAAGTTCGTTTGACAATCGTTTGTTTTCAACTTTTAAGGACTCGATCTGAAGCACATTATCAGTGTTCTCAACATTTACCACGTAAGCAACGATATCGCAGAGATATTATCAAATGCATATGACAAAGAATTCAATAACACAACATTTTGAACATCGACGATGACATCTTCCAAGAGTCGATCAACATCTTTTCTCAACATTTTCTTTTTACGCTTAGTATTTGAAATAGATGTTTACGTTTTCTCAAAAGCGTTTTCATGACCCAAGTTCCTTATGAAAATCCTTTTCCGTGCAATTGCACAACTTTTCAAGTTTTTAACATTAGGTAAAAGATTTTTCTGAAAAATGTCTCTTTGTTCTCGCGCCCGAGGCGATTGAAAATGTTCAACTTTGATTTCAGATCGATATTCTATCTCATGTTGTAAAATTTTGAGGCCATGAAAATGTCAAAATATCGAAGAATTTTTCGATTTTCGGGTTGTGAGTTTACTTCACTAATGGAAGGTAAAGGACCATAAGTTTGTGCAAAGTTGGGATTAACAATAGAAGACTTCGGTGTTGATGATAACTCTTGGTGTGTTAGAAGAATCCGTTGGTGTGACGAAAGTGACCGGTTTTGAATAATTAAAAGGTTTGTTGTAAACAACATTTTTAATTTTGATCGACTCTCGTCTTCGGCATCTAATTCCTCTTGACGATGATATTCAACAACATTCATAATGTAATTATCAATTTTATATTCGTGACCTTTGGAAACTTCAGGATTTGGTTTGAATGTTTTGGTTGAAAGCTTAGGTTTGTAATCAGCAAGATTAGGTCCATATCCATTTGGATTTGGTTTTAAAGTAAACTTTTCAATGGTTGTGACCGACTCGCCATGTTTGTAAACAACAGTTTTAAACTCTTTAAGTTTGTTTTGCAAGCCGATGATTTCTTCAAGATGATCATCTATTCGTTTCGTCGAATGCTTTTTGTATGCGAGAACTGCTTTTTGACAAGTTAACAACTCGACCTTAGCTTTTTGATTTTCCAAGGTGAGAGCGTTAATTTGCTTTTTATGTTCATGTTTGAGCTTGTTCTATTTCGACAACAAAGCATTCTTGAGCGGCTAGATCACATCTGTCTTTCTAAATATTTTTCATTTTGATAAGATTTGGCAAAGCCTGCTTCAAAACCGTTTTCACGTTTTCTTGAGTTTTGAAAAAGTTGAGTTGCTTTTGTAAACATTCAAAATCCTTTGTTAACAGTGCATTTTTACTTTTCAAGTCCTGATTTAATGCAACACATGCAGCAATTTGGGATTGTTGGTCTTGAAGTAACAGAACAAGATCCGGATGGGGCAAAGGTTCATCTTGTTCAACGTGAGTCACAACATGATCATTATTTAGATCCTCAAGTATGACCACCGAGTCAATTTGATTATCAAGGGAAACCGGTTGGTCATCTTGATCGTCAAATATAACTACGGGTCTAGTTGAAAATCGTCGGAATGAGATGTGGACGACTCATTTTGAACATTTTGAGCCTTGCGGATGCGATGTTGGCGGAGATATGAGATCGAGATAAATATGGTTTGTTCGGTACGAGACAAGCCATCGGTGTCATACTGGGCTGTGTCACTCATGTGTAACGCTTGCATATTAGCCATCAACATAATTGCATTGGCACGCAAGTCCTCCATATCATCATCACGAGTGCATTTGCCATAAAGCTCGTTCTTTGTGCGTGAGAGTTCCACCAGCTTCATCCTTAAGAGCCAAAAGAAGAGCCTCTTTGAAATAAGCACTGCCCTTAGTCCTTGGCTTTGGGCATGCATTAGCCAAGTGTCCCTTCTCATTGCAGTTGTAGCATCGAAGACCATTCAACCCATGCTGAGCATTACCCTGTTCCACCACTGAGCTCTGTTGTTATTCCTACCCACGCATTAAACCCTTGACCACCATCGGCGACCATAATCACGATTTCGAACTTCAACCGTCCATTGTTCACAACAGCTTGAGTCCGTGTGTTAGATGAGGAGCGAATACGATTGTTGGATTTGTTGGTATAACGGCTAAAGGCATTAGCAATCATAGCAAATCCTTGTTGCAATGCTTCGTACGGATCGGATTCCTCGCTTCAATCGACATATGCTTGAGCATTGTTGTTGTATGGAACCAATTGATTTTGTTGAGGTTGTTGTTGTGAAGGTGTGTTTGAAGTATTTGGTTGAGTTGCTTTGGTTGAGGAGAATAACGGTTTTGAGCATATAAGGCAAGTTGTTGTTGATTTTCCGGATGTGTTGGTGGAGCAATTTGAGCACGGAGAATCCTTTTCCGATCAACTTCCTTTTCATGAGGTTTCAAGTAATCGTACAACAATCCGTAGGTAGAATGATGCATGTTCTTCGCTTGACGGAGAAAAATGACATACTTCTCCCATTCAGGACCAAGACTACTCAGGAACTTAGTATTCAACGCAATTCTTGGCATGATGATGTTGTGTTTATCCAAATCATTGATGATGTCTGAAAATCTATGATGATAGGACTCTAGTGTCTCTCGAGGTTCAATCATGAAGTGTTCATAAGCCAAGTAAATTTTGGATTCCAAATCCTCGATTGAGTACGATCCTTCCATAAGAAGACTAATATGATCCCACATTTTTTGTGATCTTTTGAGCATCAACACTACGAAGAATTGGGTTTGGTAATCCTAAGAGGATGTATTCCATTGCAAGTTCATCAGCTTCATAGTGTAGAAGTTCTGTAGGATTTAAATCTGCAACAATAGCAATGTTGGTTTGTTCATCTCTTGGTGGAATGGCATTTGGATCTCCAGGTACAATGATAGTAGGCATCTCAAATGGACCTTTCAAGATAACCTTCTTTAAGAACTTTCCATGTGGCTTCTTTAGATCACAAAACCTAAAGAACCTTATCACCCATTGATCGTAGTTTCCTGGAGTGAGCATTGGAGGTCTATCAAGTGATCCGACCTCATGAATTGATTGTTGGCCGCTTAAAGCTTCACACATCTTTGCAAACCAAGTGGGTTCCTTCATAGTGTTCCTTGATGGATGTTGATTGAATTCATTTGTGTACGGTTGAACTTGAAGACTTGGTGGTGGTTGAACCATTTGAGGTTGTGGAATTGCGACAAGTTGTGGAGTATGTTGTTGATTAAATTGTTGTTGATAAATTGCTTGTTGTTGATTCCATTGTTGATGTTGTGGACTTAGTTGTTGTTGTCGCTGAGGATAAGTGTAAGGGAAATAGTTAGAGTATGGTGGTTGTGACATGTTGAAAAACTTGTGTGGTAAAATGGATCTTTGTAGTCGAATGAACCTTTGTTGATGAAGTGTCCTTAAGCGTAGAAAAGACAAGAACCAAGTAGCACTTATGCATAAAAACACCAAAAGTTCGCGTAACAATGAGGAGTTACGCGTAGGTTTTAGCTTACGCGTAAGTAGGATAAAAGCACTAAAGTTATGAGTAGACAAAAGTTAGGGTAGGATTACCTTATGCGTAGACCTAAGTTTACGCGTAAAGTGAATCTTATGCGTAGGATTTCAACGCGTAAGCTTATGCTTATGCGTAATTTTAGGGTTTTGTCAAATGATCTTTTACACTTCACAAAGGCAAAAGATATCCAAAGTCGACGTATTTTCAGACTTATCCAAGTAAGAAAACACGGAATAAACCAGAAAATGAAGATCAAACCAAGGAAAATCTTAAGCGTAATTTTAGGGTTTTGATACGCGTAGGATTACTCGTAACTTTGATTTTGCCCAAATGTGTTTCTAAACCAGATTTTTGTTATGGAATAGCTTCAATAGTACCAAAAGAACACAAAAGTGTGTATTTTGATGTACCAAAGCGCTAAGCGGGTTACGCGTGAGAACGACACCCACCTAACAAAAACAAGCTTAAAACGTAAATCCACGCCAAAGTTTGAAACTTTTGCCAAAAACAAGTATTTTAACACCTCAAAACATTGAAAGTACAAGAATCTTGGATTAAAAAGTTTAAAAAACGAGTTTTAAGATAACCAAAGATTGCGTTATCTTTACGCGTAAGACCCAAAACCAAAACTTCAAAACAAACGAGTACACCCAACTATTTGGCGATTGATACCCTTTGTTAGGTCACTAGTTTTACAAACACAAGTTATATAGAAAGAGATGAAGGGGAGAGGCGGATGAACAAGCTATCTGATATTAGTAGAAATATACCAAATACGAATACGCGAGAGAATTACAAACCAACCCTTTAGGAAAAGGTCACATGAAAAAACCCTCAAATATTCGATAGTGATACCGGATAAGGATATCCGGTCGTGGTCCCAAACGAGGTGTGAATTGAGAATTTCGTTTGAGGTTTGTTATTAAAATGCTCGATGTTACGGTTTTTTTTTTCTTTGGTTTTTGATTACGTTTTCTACAAATTAACTAAAGGGAAAGTAATTAGGGCTACGGGAACAAAGAAAATGATAATCTAACTACTACTAAGCATACGGAACAATAAAATTAAGTTATACTAAGTCCTAGAGTGATAATATGCAAAAACGCTTAAAACCCCAGCTAATCCCGAGCCTCAAAAAGTGAAAATGATGCAATTTAAGGCCTAAGGATATGAAACTAATTTTCCTACGTTCTAAACGACTAAAAATAATTTTAGGAAAAAGCCGGGTATTTTTTCGACTTTTAAATTATTTATTATGATTTAAAAACTAATTTAATCTAATTTAATTATAAAAAATACTAAATGATTTTGGAAAAATCTGAAATTTTCACTAAAAATTCTATGAACCTAACTGATCTTGAGAAAAATAAAAAACTTGGGTACTGTTTGAGGAAATAAGCTGCTAAAAGCTTAAATAAGCTACTACGCTTAAAAACTGAGATTGTGTATAAGAGATTAATATTGCAAAGTTAAACCTGAAAAGACCCTAGGGCGACTGGTGTTGAGGTGTGGTGTTGTGTCTTTGAGCAAGAGGTCCGGTTCGAATCTGGTACCTTTTTGCAAACTATTTTTTTTTCAAATTTTTCTTTTTGCAACTTATAGATAAGACCAAATAAGCACTTTTTGTAAAAACTTTTTACCAAAACCTTGGAATAAGCTTTAGAAGCGCTTATCCACACAGATTAACAAAAGCAAAAATGTCTAAACACCCTTTAGCGCTTTTAAGGCTAAATGAAAGAGACAATATAAGCACTAAATAAGCATGAAATAAGCTAAAAACTGGTACACCTAATCTATGCCACCTAATAAGCACTAAGGTATACTAAATAAGCTAAAATGGGATACCTAAATAAGCTAAAAATGGGCTGCAATGGATCAAGTATGGGCAGAGCGATCCAGGGGAGGCAGAAGTTTTGGCTTGAAATTAAGCTACTTGACCTAATCTTAATCCTAAAAGGGGACCTAATCATGCAACTAGGGGTGGGGGGTTACCTAAAAATCTATTTGGGATCCTATGAAAAGCTTAGGATAGCTTATAAATAAGCTATGAACTACGCTATGGGGACATTATGATTAATGAAATGGGTTTGGGACAAAATTTTAAAGCAATTTAAGCTAAGCTAGATACATCCTAAGTGCAAATAAGCTAAGTACATATTGAGGTGGGTATGTCAAGTTACAAGAAAAGTAATTTTGGAAAAGTTTATGCTTAAAAATAAGCTGTAACAGTAGCTGCAAACAGCAGCTATGGCTGCTGTTTCAAGACAGAAGACATAACAGATATAAGTTGTTTTGCTTAAAACCAAACTTGCAAATCCTTTTGACACAAGTAAAAACTTTTACTACTTGATTTAACCTTGAGACACTTTGACTTTGAAAGTCAAAGTGGGTAAAAAGGAGATTTTGGACCTCAAATAAGCTTAAACCAAACACCCTTTTATGCGGTGTTAAATTTATAAACGAATTTTTTAAAAACTAAACTAGGATTTTCTTTATGAAACTTTACTTAATAGCTTAAAAGAGAACTTTTGAAACTGATACTAAAGGCAATAAGCTAATAAGCACTAAAGTGCTTATTAGTAAAATAAGCAATAAGGTGAAAAAAATTTTTCATTAAATAAAAGATGAATTACAAATCGAATTTAAAACTAAGAAACTATTTTAAAACTAAAATCCTAATGCCATACAAGGCTACAAATGGTTCTATTTATACTAGTGATGTCTAGGTCTTCAAGAGAGCTTGTGCTAGTTTGTCGAGAGGAATGAGACTAGGAGTCCTTTGTGTTTCTTTGAGAGTCATCTCAGCCCTTCATCTCAACTTGGGCACCAAGGGATTAAATCCAAGTCGTCCATCAAATGAGCTCCAATGGGTGAGTTTGGAGATTGCCAAGTGGCATATGAGAGGCCATGTGGGATGTGGGGAGGGTTGCTTGGGGACCGGGTTTTGAGTGATGTGAGGAAGGAGACAAAGGTGTGAGCTGGCTTGGGTTTTGGCGGGAAAATGAGAAGCAGGGATTGGTTTATCTGCTTTGGGTAAATCAGAGAAGAAAGGGAAATGGGGTAAGAATGGGTTATGGGTTAAAAACGGGTTAAGTTAGGTTTAAATGGGTTTAGTATTTTGTTTGAAAAGGTTTTTAATAAAAGGTAAATGTATTTTCTTTTGTATTTTTGATTTAAACTTTTTTTTTTTTTTTTTTTTTTTGAAAGAAAACTAATTTTAATAAAATTGGTTTTAAAATAAATAATTGTTGTAAAATAAAAATGAGGTTTTAAAAGAGTAGTTTTGGATTTTTCAAAAAGGGTAAAATGGTAATTTTGGGTTCGGGTAGAAGGGTAAAATGGTGATTTGAATTTAGGGATAGATTTTGATCCGATTCCCCAAGCTCACTCCCAAATGGTATCTCGGCTCAAAATGTAGAAAATCATCATCCGATCCAGTCAGAAAGCACGTTTTCAAATCCAAGCTCAATTCTCGCACGCGTTTTTGTCCTGTTTTCGATCCTTTGTACCTGAAACACATACAAACACACTCCAAGGATATCTGCAGATAATTGGTTATATTTCGTGTTTTAGACGCTTTTGTGGGCTTAGATGTAAAAAGGATGAGTGAATAAGCACTCATCAAATCCCCACACTATCAATTGCTAGTCCCTAGCAATCCGATCATATGAAGTAATGAATGGATCAACAACACCAAGTATACCCCGTTTCGACTTTTTATTCAACTACGAGAAATTTAAACAAGACGATAATAAATAAAATGCTTGATTATCAAAACATGGCATCATAGAACGGGATTCACGCAAAATGGGTGTTTCCGGGGAATTATAATCGTCATCCTCTTTTTATACTCTCAAACCAAGCTTAAACTTATTGTGCAAACGTTTTTGTAAAATGCTAACGCTACTTATACAAATAATCTATGTAAGTCGAGACTTAACTTTTTACTCCCGCAATTTATACAATTTAAGTGTGTGTGCTCATTTTCAAAAGTTTGACCATTAAAATCGACATTTGTTATGGTTGTTATCCACTTAACCAAAGTACTAACTCACCGGAAACGATGAAAGTCTAAGGATCAAAAGGGCCTCTTCCATGTATGGCTTTCTTCGGCACATCCCAAAACATTAGTTTTAAGTGACCGGGCTTTTGACACCTCACAGAGAATAGTACCGAATTAGCGGGAATTCGATTCCAAAGATTTACGAAGCTACCGTTAAGTTAAAACAAAACCTAAATGGATTACAACCGACGATAATTTAGAAATTCGAGATTCAAAGGTGAGATCACTCCATGTTGCGACTTTCTTCTCAACTTGTCCTTTTAAGGAGGCTAGGTTTTCACCCTCGAGAATAGTATCAGAGCTTTCGGGATCTTTGAAATCAAGGATTTCCAAATTACCGTCAAACTTTTAGACAACTTTGACGAATACGAGTTCAACTTCCGATTTAAATTTAATAAAAAGCAAGTTTCGACATTTATTCATAAGCAACTTAGTGCTTTTATTCACGCAACTCATATTTTTCATTTTTCATTTTTCAACTTTTTTTTTTTTTTTTTTTTTCACACTTTGCTTTTGACTTCGAACTTTAAACTTGCAACTTTTGCATCATTCAAGCACTTTTACGATACTTTCATTTTGCAACATTATTCAGATTTAAAGAAAGTATGCTTTTTCGGAAATTTAAATAAAAAGTTGAACTCGGACTCTAAATCAATTTTGCTTAAAAACTTTTTATTGTAACAAGACTATTTGAATGTTCAAAAGTTTGACAATGAGCACGTATTTAAGTCCAATTAGTTAGCTTATGGGAGAAAAAGCCATAGATTACTTATATAAGCTCTAAAGAGAACCAACTACTCCACGCTTAGCATTTTCATTCGCACAACGCGTAAAACCTTAGCCTAAATGTTAAGAGAGCAGCTAGATCAACACTCTAGCGTGAGGGGATTCCCCTTGTTCTAGCTTTAATCAAGACTAAACTACCATTAACACCGAAGCATCAATGCTTTATTTTTGTGCAAAGCACTTCTTGTAAATGTAAATACTTGACTTAAAGCGATAAAAATTTAAAAATTTTGGTCAAAACGGGGGTGCTAGGGTACTAGAAGGTACACATGTGATCAAATTTGCTTAGAATTCCCCCCCACACTTAGAATTGAATATTGCCCTCAATATTCAAAGTACCGGCCGGAGCCGACACTATAGAACGGAAAAAGGTAATACTACTAGCCAAGTGTGGAAGCGAAATCTTTTTTCACAAAAAGGATTAATAAGATATCCCTAGATAATCGTTAGCAGAAAGATCGGATATTGGGCGTGAATCAAAACAGAGCATCAATCATCACGATCTACGGAATCAAAACAGAGAGTAAACACAACAAGCAAACATCAGTGGGGGTTTCCCCCCACACTTAGTGTTTGAAAAGAGAAAGAAGATAGAAACATGGGTGAAAACCCATGCAATGCTACTGTTTTTGTTAACCGAGTCGCTAGCTTGACTCGACCCCATTGGTTCATGGGGAAGGTTTGGAGATCCGACAACCAACTGAGGTATGTCCCTCCAAAATAGTGTTTCAATCTATGGTCGTTCACTTTGAAGTTTGGTCCGTCGTTTTGAGATAACTCGACGGCACCATAAGGAAAGACTTTGGAAATGGTGAACGGCCCACCCAACGGGTTTTAAGTTTCCCCGAGAAGATCTTCAATCGAGAATTAAAAAGAAGGACTCGGTCACCAACGTTGGAAAACGCTGGGTTCTTGATTTTGGAGTCATGGATCTTCTTTGTCTTCTCTTTGTAGATTAAAGAGTTCTCGTAGGCTTGATCACGAAGTTCATTTAATTCATTGATTTGAACTTTTCGTGATCACCCGGACTTGAGATCAAAGTTAGCATGCTTCAAGGCCCAATAGGCTTTGTGCTCGAGCTCGATCGGGAGATGACACGCCTTTCCGTACACAAGCTTATAAGGAGTACAACTGATAGGTGTTTTGTAAGCGCACGAAAGGCCCGTGAGTGCATCATCTAGTTTATCCGACCAAGAGGCACGGTTTTCGCCTACGGTCCTTTCAAGAATTCTTTTAAGGCCACGATTTGAGACTTCCACTTGACCACTAGTTTGTGGGTGATACGCGGTAGCAAGACGGTGAGTGACACAGTACTTAAGCATGACTTTTGCGAATTGGTCATTGCAAAAGTGCGTACGCGATCACTAATGATGGCACGGAGTTCCAAACGAGCAAATAGAGATTTCGAAATTTCACAACTACTCGGCTGCGTCGTTGCCAGGGGAGCGCTTTCGCTTCCACCCATTTTGACAAGTAATCAACCGCCACGAGTATATACTTGTTCCCTCGAGATGACGGGAACGGCCCCATGAAGTCGATGCCCCACACGCCAAAGATCTCGCACACTTGGATTGCATTTTGAGGCATTTCATCCTTTTGCGAGATTTTGCGCGGACGCTGACAAGCGTCACATGATTTGACTAAGTCATGGGCATCGCGATAGATTGTAGGCCAATAGAAACCGGAATCAAACACCTTTTTGGCGGTGTAGTTCGGGCCATGATGTCCCCCCGTGGGTCCATTGTGACAAGCGTTGAGAATATCAACGACTTCTTGGCCGTGAACACACCATCGGATGACTTGATCCGCATGCATTTTGAACAAGTAGGGTCGCCCCAAAGTAATGCTTAACATCTTTGAAGAATTTACTTTTTTGTTGAGACGACATCCCTTTAACAACAAAGTTTCCCGCATGGTAGTTTGCAAAGTCGGCAAACCATGGGGTACTCGAATTTTCACTTAGAGATACCACATTAAGTGTCTCGAGAGGAAATGTTTCATTGATTTCCTTTTTCTCGAGCACACCTTGGTGAGGATTTTCAAGACGGGATAGGTGGTCAGCCGCGAGGTTCTCGGCTCCTTTTTTATCACGAACGATGATATCAAATTCTTGTAGGAGGAGAACCCACCAGAGCAATCTCGGCTTTGCATCTTGCTTTGCAAAGAGATATTTGAGGGCCGAGTGATCCGTATACACTATGCTTTTAGACAAGAACAAGTATGGTCGAAACTTCGAAAAGCATACACCACGGCTAGTAATTCTTTTCGTCGTAGTGTAGTGTGCTTGAGCTTCGTCAAAGTTTTGCTAGCATAGTGTATAGGTCGGAAATGTTTGCTTTTCGTTGCCCCAAGACCGCACCTAGAGCAAAGTCGCTAGCGTCGCACATAAGCTCGAAAGGTAGGTCCCAATCGGGGGCAACTAATATAGGAGCTTCCGTAAGTTTCTTCTTTAAAGTTTGGAAAGCTTCAATGCATTCTTTGGAGAAGATGAACGAAGTATCTTTTTCAAGAAGACGGGTCATCGGCCGGACTATTTTCGAGAAATCTTTAATGAATCAAGATAGAAGCCGTGACCTAGAAAACTCCGAACACCCTTAACGGTGGTGGGATGAGGTAATTTGGATATGACATCAACTTTAGCCTTATCAACCTCAATCCCGCTTTTAGAGATCTTATGGCCGAGGACTATGCCCTCTTTGACCATGAAATGACTTTTCTCCCAATTTAGACAAAGATTTGTGTCTTCACAACGTTTAAGCATCTTGTCCAAATGGGAGAGACATGATTTGAAAGAATCCCCAAAGACCGAAAAATCATCCATAAAGACCTCCATAGTTTCCTCGATCATGTCGTGGAAGATGGCCATCATGCACCATTGGAATGTACCGGGAGCGCATAAGCGAAAGGCATGCGCCGGTAAGCAAACGTTCCATAAGGGCACGTGAATGTGGTCTTCTCTTGGTCTTGAGGATCTATGGGTATTTGGAAATAACCCGAGAAACCATCGAGAAAACAATAGTATTCGTTTCCTGCTAATCTCTCAAGCATTTGATCCATGAAGGGTAAAGGAAAGTGGTCCTTACGGGTGGCTTCATTTAACTTTCGGTAATCAATGCAAACACGCCATCCCGTGACCAATCGAGTAGGAATCAACTCGTTTTCTTCGTTTTCAACAACGGTGATGCCACCCTTTTTGGGCACACAATGAACGGGGCTCACCCAAGAACTATCCGAGATAGGGTAAATCAATCCGGCATCAAGAAGTTTAAGAACCTCTTGTTTGATAACCTCGTGGATTTTAGGATTCACTCTTCTTTGGTGTTGAACCGCCGGTTTGAAGTCATCCTCCATTAGAATCTTGTGTGTACAAAATTCTGGGTTAATACCCCTAATGTCGGAAAGTTTCCAAGCAATGGCTCGCCAGTGACTTCAAACCTTTATGAGAGCGGCTTTTTCCTCCTCACTCAAATCTTTAGCAATTATGACGGGTAATTTATCGCCACCCTCCAAAAATGCGTATTCGAGGTGAGGTGGTAAGTCCTTAAGTTCGACCTCCGGAGGATCATTAGCATTTTCAATGTTTTTGATTTCCTCAATATGAAGTTCTTGAGGAGGGAGTGATGATGGATCATCATTGAGCATCTTCTCGATGAGAAGAATATCTCCCTCGATGTCAATGGGAGCGTGATCAATTTCCCATGGGACATAATCACTAGACAAGTAAGCTTCAATCTCTTCCAAGATAAAGTCACTTTCCTCATTGTAAAATGGAGTGAGGGAAGGGGAAGAGAGAGCAATGATGGGATCAACCGAAGTGGGATTGCCACTCGAGAATCCAAGAATTTCTTGAGAATACTCCTCCGACACAATGTCAATGACATCAATTTTGTTGACGGACATATCGTCATAAACGGGGGAGTATCTCGTAACTTGATCAAGATTAAAAGTTACGGCTTCTTTGTTCACCCTCAAAGTAATTTCCCCTTCATCAACATCGATCAATGCGCGACCCGTTTTCAAGAAGCACCTCCCAAGGATGAGGGGTACTCGAGGATCGGCATCAAATTCGACAACAACAAAGTCGGCGGGGAAATGAAACTTGCCTACTTTCACAAATACATCCTCGGCTATACCTAGCGGACGAGAACTTGTACGGTCCGCAAGCTCGAGGCTCATACATGTAGGTGTGGCGAGGAGGTAATGAAAGCTTTTTCCACATCGAGTGTGGCATCAAGTTAATGCTAGCGCCAAGATCGGCCAAGGCGGAGCATTGAACTATCCCTTGAAAATCACACGGGATGAGGAATTTTCCGGGGTCTCCTAACTTTTCGGGAAGTTTTTAAGGATAACCGCCGAACAATTCTCGTTCAAGGAAGTTTTAGCCAACTCGGAAATTTTTTCTTTGTTGCCCAACAAGCTTTTGATTGTCGGACCAAACTTGGGCATTAGAAGGAGAGCATCCGCGAAACTAATCTCGAAGTGCAAATCTTTGAAGATTTGGACAAGCTTCTCCATTTGTTGATTAGATTTATCGCGGACCTTTTGATCATTAAGCCTTGAAGGATAAGGGATTGAAGGCTTAATCTTCAGAACATCGGGCTCCGGAATGGAAATTTGGACTACCGGAGGTTGGACGTGTCTTGTACTTTGTGGGCTTGTAGAGTGCACTTTGTCCTTTGTCACCTCGGTTTCTTGTGCTACCTCCCTCACCGGAGAGGGTGTAGGCCTCGAGGGTCCATCATATGTCTTACCACTTCGGGTGGCAATAGCATTCAATTCTCCCTTCGGATTTGGAATTGTATTACCCGTAAGGGTTTTAGAAGTTGAAGCTTGATTCATTTGACACATGATACTATTGAACATATTTTCAATTTTGTTTTGATTTTGATCAATTTTGTTGTTCGTTTTGTTCAACTCATTTTTTAACTCATTTCCTTGTTTTGACATTGAAGTTTGGAATTCATTTCTCAAAGTAGTGATTTGGCTTTGCAAACCCCTAATTGTAACCTCATTAGACTTAATGTAGTTGTAAAGTTCAATAGAGGGCCAACCTCGGGTTGGTAATTAGGAGCTTGATAACCATGATTGAGATTACCCCCTTGGGAGGGTATTGGTTCATCGGGGCTTGATATGGAACATTTTGCCCTTTCACTTGATTTTGATTGAACCTATTTTGATTGTTAGGTTGAGGAAAACCGGGTGGTCCTTGATTGCTAGCACGATAGCTCGGGTCAACTTGAGGACGGTATTGATTACCTCCTTGATTGTAAGGCCCGGCTACGGCATTTGCTTTAAAAGGATTACCATCCTGAAGCGGTACAATTGTAGTAGGCATGAGGCCCACCACAAGTAGTACAAGTAGTAGCCACCGCTTTGACTTGAGCAGGTGGATTTGGAGATGGAGAAGAAAGAGATTTTGAGAGAACCAATGCTTGGATAGCATCGGTAAGCTTGTCTATCTTAGCATCCATGCTAGAGACATTTTCTAAAGAGGAAGAAGGTGAAGCACTCACTCGGGAAGCAACCGGTTTGCTTCATGAGGTGCGGACCTTAGACTTGTTCTCAATGATGGACAACACATCTTTCGTAGAGCGTGTCAAGAGATTACCACCGGCGGCGGCATTGAGAGAGTCTTGATCATTTTCGTTCAAACCATTGTAGAAAGTATCGAGTTGATGTAACTCGGAAAAGCCATGGTGAGGACATTGACGGAGTAAGTCCTTGAAACGATCCCAAGCTTCACTAAATGATTCATCAAATTTTTGTGTAAACTTCGATTTCATTTTTAAATGTGTTGTCTTTTGTGGTGGGAAGAATTCGTTAGTGAATTTCGAAACTAAATCTTCCCATGTGGTGATTGATTGAGGGTTGTTTCTGAGCCAAATCCGGCGGCCCCTCAAGTGAGAATGGGAAAAGAAGTAGTTTGATTGCTTCTTCCGACACGTTTCGATATTTGATTGTAGACGTGAGCTTGTTAAACCGTCGGATATGAGAGTGAGGATCGTCTCTCTCAAATCCGTAAAATTGGCTTGACGATACCAAGTTAATCAATCCGTGTTTGAGTTCAAAATTGTCTGCAACGATTGGTGGAACGACGATGGCTTCTCCATAACCCTCGGTGGGTGCTTGGAGTTGTTCCAACATAGAACGGTTATCCTCCGCCATTTCTAGAATGGGGTCGGGATTAGTACGAATCTCGGGTTCGACTATTGGCGGGGGACGTCTATTCCGTCTTCGCGAAATTGTGGCGAGTTCAAGAAGAGGGGTAGAAGAATTAGAAGAACGAAGCGCATGCACTACCAAAAACAACACTTTCAATTAAAACAAGACCGAGGCAAAACACAGTGAACTTATACCAATAATCCCAAGTGAATAAATCACCTCTACAAGACAAACGCACAAGCGAGCGGAGAAGCTTTGTAGGTCAGCGCGAAGCTTATTAAAAACCCGCTTCTTTACAGCCGCAATTTAATGTCAGGCCGTCCTTATACCCACCACACAGTTTGTTTGTCCGATAGAAATAAATAAATCCACAAGCGACACAAAGGCAAGTTTTTAATCTTTTGTTCGGGAACTTATAATGATAACACCTCCGTTGAGAATGTTATATTGATTGTGTCTTCTATTTATTTAAAACAAAAGGGAAAATCTTTTTGTATTTTTAATCTTTTATATATATATACAAAATAAAAAGGAAAATATTTTTTACTATATTGATTTTTATAAAAACAATAACTTCACGAAGGAAGGATCTCGAGTCACTAATCGTCAAACCGTAATGATATTGTCGCGACACAATTCCGCAAGGCGCCAAAAATTGATATTAGTAGAAATATACCAAATACGAATACGCGCGAGAGAATTACAAACCAACCCTTTAGGAAAAAGGTCGTCACGCAAAACCCTCAAATATTCGATAAGTGATACCGGATAAGGATATCCGGGTCGTGTCCCAACGAGGTGTGAATTGAGAATTTCGTTTGAGGTTTGTTATTAAAATGCTCGATGTTACGGTTTTTTTTTTCTTTGGTTTTTGATTACGTTTTCTACAAATTAACTAAAGGGAAAGTAATTAGGGCTACGGGAACAAAGAAAATGATAATCTAACTACTACTAAGCATACGGAACAATAAAATTAAGTTATACTAAGTCCTAGAGTGATAATATGCAAAAACGCGAAAACCCGGGCTAATCCCGAGCCTCAAAAAGTGAAAATGATGCAATTTAAGGCCTAAGGATGTGAAACTAATTTTCCTACGTTCTAAACGACTAAAAATAATTTTAGGAAAAAGCCGGGTATTTTTTCGACTTTTAAATTATTTATTATGATTTAAAAACTAATTTAATCTAATTTAATTATAAAAAATACTAAATGATCTTGGAAAAATCTGAAATTTTCACTAAAAATTCTATGAACCTAACTGATCTTGAGAAAAATAAAAAACTTGGGTACTGTTTGAGGAAATAAGCTGCTAAAAGCTTAAATAAGCTACTACGCTTAAAAACTTAGATTGTGTATAAGAGATTAATATTGCAAAGTAAAACCTGAAAAGACCCTAGGGCGACTGGTGTTGAGGTGTGGTGTTGTGTGTTTGAGCAAGAGGTCCCAGGTTTGATTCCTGTGGTACCTTTTTGCAAACCATTTTTTTTTTCAAATTTTTCTTTTTGCAACTTATAGATAAGACCAAATAAGCACTTTTTTGTAAAAAACTTTTTTACCAAAACCTTGGAATAAGCAGTTTAGAACTGCTTATCCACAACAGTTAACAAAAGCAAAAAAATGTCTAAACACCCTTTAGCAGTTTTAAGGCTAAATGAAAGAGACAATATAAGCACTAAATAAGCATGAAATAAGCTAAAAACTGGTACACCTAATCTATGCCACCTAATAAGCACTAAGGTATACTAAATAAGCTAAAATGGGATACCTAAATAAGCTAAAAAATGGGAATGGGATCTGCCTGTTATGGACAGAACATTCAATGCAGGGGCAAGTTTTGGCTTGAAATTAAGCTACTTGATCTAATCTTAATCCTAAAAGGGGACCTAATCATGCAACTAGGGGTGGGGGGTTACCTAAAAATCTATTTGGGATCCTATGAAAAGCTTAGGATAGCTTATAAATAAGCTATGAACTAGCTGCTATGGGACTGCATTAACAGTTAATGAAATGGGTTTGGGACAGAATTTTAAAGCAATTTAAGCTAAGCTAGATACATCCTAAGTGCAAATAAGCTAAGTACATATTGAGGTGGGTATGTCAAGTTACAAGAAAAGTAATTTTGGAAAAGTTTATGCTTAAAAATAAGCTGTAACAGTAGCTGCAAACAGCAGCTATGGCTGCTGTTTCAAGACAGAAGACAGAACAGATATAAGTTGTTTTGCTTAAAACCAAACTTGCAAATCCTTTTGACACAAGTAAAAACTTTTGCTACTGATTTTAACCTTGAGACACTTTGACTTTGAAAGTCAAAGTGGGTAAAAAGGAGATTTTGGACCTCAAATAAGCTTAAACCAAACACCCTTTTATGGGGTGTTAAATTTATAAAACTGAATTTTTTAAAAACTAAACTAGGATTTTCTTTATGAAACTTTACTTAATAGCTTAAAAGAGAACTTTTGAAACTGATACTAAAGGCAATAAGCTAATAAGCACTAAAGTGCTTATTAGTAAAATAAGCAATAAGGTGAAAAAAAATTTTCATTAAATAAAAGATGAATTACAATACTGAATTTAAAACTAAGAAACTATTTTAAAACTAAAATCCTACTGCCATACAAGGCTACAAATGGTTCTATTTATACTAGTGATGTCTAGGTCTTCAAGAGAGCTTGTGCTAGTTTGCTGAGAGGAATGAGACTAGGAGTCCTTTGTGTTTCTTTGAGAGTCATCTCAGCCCTTCATCTCAACTTGGGCACCAAGGGATTAAATCCAAGTCGTCCATCAAATGAGCTCCAATGGGTGAGTTTGAGATTGCCAAGGTGGCATATGAGAGGCCATGTGGGATGTGGGGGAGGGTTGCTTGGGGACCAGGGTTTTGAGAGTGATGTGAGGAAGGAGACAAAGGTGTGAGCTGGCTTGGGTTTTGGCGGGAAAATGAGAAGCAGGGATTGGTTTATCTGCTTTGGGTAAATCAGAGAAGAAAGGGAAATGGGGTAAGAATGGGTTATGGGTTAAAAACGGGTTAAGTTAGGTTTAAATGGGTAAATGGGTTTAGTATTTTGTTTAAAAGGTTTTTAATAAAAGGTAAATGTATTTTCTTTTGTATTTTTGATTTAAACTTTTTTTTTTTTTTTTGAAAGAAAACTAATTTTAATAAAATTGGTTTTAAAAAAAATAATTGTTGTAAAATAAAAATGAGGTTTTAAAAGAGTAGTTTTGGATTTTTCAAAAAGGGTAAAATGGTAATTTTGGGTTCGGGTAGAAGGGTAAATTGGTAATTTGGATTTAGGGATAGATTTTTGATCTGATTCCCCAAGCTCACTCCCAAATGGTATCTCGGGCTCCGAAAATGTAGAAAATCATCATTCGGCTCCCCGTCGCAAGCACGTTTTCAAATCCAAGCTCAATTCTGCACGTTTTTGTCCTGTTTTCGATCCTTTGTACCTGAAACACATAAAAACACACTCCAAGGATATCTGCAGTATAATTGGTTATATTTCAGTGTTTTTAGACGTTTTTGTGGGCTTAGATGGGTAAAAAGGATGAGTGAATAAGCACTCATCACTATCCAAACACACACCATACGTATGAATAAACACCGTTTAAGAGAAAGAGTGTGAAAGAAAGAATAACTTGAACAACCAACCTTCAAATGAAGGTTTACAAGGTTTATATAGGCAAGGAGCTAGGGCAACACTCCCTCTCCTTCCCTATTCCTTATTGGGCTTGGGCCTAAGCTTATGGGCCTTCTACATAAGCTTGACCTTAAACAAACATAAAGGCCATAATAAAGCTACCTATTACATATGAAATATAAATACTTGAAATACTGTTTAGGAGTGATTCCAATAGCTTTTGATCAGAATAATTCCTCGGTAGTTTCATTAACAATTTCGGGATAGCGAGTAGGGTATCCCCCCACTTCAATCCCGACACTTGTTGAGCGGCATTTTCAACCAAAAAGTGCCTTGTACAACGTGGCTATGGTTATAGGAGAATCCGACCAATGGGAGTTGTCTATCCCAACCATTGCCAAAATGATCACGCAGACACGTAACGTGTCCTTTTAACGCTTGAATGGTTCTTTCACTCTAGCCAATAGTTTGTGGATGATACACGGTACTCATACTAAAACCTGTTCTTCTGTATTTTTGAGTGATTACTAGAAACTTGATGTGAAACGACCTTTACGATCAACGATGGTAGAATTCGGCACTCCATGACGTGCAACGATATCCTTCACGCATAGGCGAGCAAGGTTGTCCATAGTGTTCGTTTCTTTGATTAGCAGAGACTGAGCAGGTTTGGTGACACAACCAACAACTACCCAGATAGAGGCTCGGAATTTCTTCCGAAGTTCAGTTTATAATATTGTAGCAGGGCGGCGAATTTGATTTCCAAAATAATTGTGAAACGACTTGTGAAACAGCTGAGAGAATAACAAGAAAACAATCCATTATGTACAAAACAACGACAAGGTCAAAGTCTCGATAACAACAAAACATTCCGTAGGGTGACCGTAAAATGTTCAGTAGGATAATCAAAAACAACTTGCATGACAATAGTGGAAATGCTCAACATCTCATAAGGAGGTAGCAGAGATAACTGATATTCTCAAGAGACGAATGAGGGATTGGGTGTCAGCCCCAAGGATCGCGGTTCGCGTTACTCCTTAAAGTCTTAAGGTTTTTGTCGGGGCCAACAGGATTTTCGTCGAAAGAGAGTTAAGCAGATTTAGAGTACGACTCCGAAGGAGAGTATGAATTACTACTAGCAATCAATAGATTGACTCAGTAGTATACTTAATACTTAACGCAGAAAGATGCAACCTTCAAATCCAAAGTCATAATTTCTAAAAGAAATTCGACTACCAATCGATATCAAATCAAATTCCAACTAAGAATAAAAGTCAACGATTCCAAATGGTTATGCTAAAAGCATACCCATCGATAGAGCATAAGGCAAACATCAAGAGAACAGCATCGATGGAATAACATCGATTAAAGATAAGGCAAGACCATAACAAAACGAGGCTACAAGAATAAGCGAATCCGAGGTCATAATTTCCAAAAGAAATTCGACTACCAATCGATATCAAATCAAATTCCAACTAAGAATAAAAGTCAACGATTCCAAATGGTTATGCTAAAAGCATACCCATCGATAGAGCGTAAGGCAAACATCAAGAGAACAACATCGATGGAATAACATCGATTGACGATAAGGAAAGACCATAACAAAACGAGGCTACAAGAATAAGCGAATCTGAGGTCATAATTTCCAAAAGAAATTCGACTACTAATCGATATCAAATCAAATTCCAAACACGAGTGAACATCGACGGCTTCAAAAGGTTATGCTAAAAGCATACATGTCGATAGACGCAAGGTAAACATCAAGAGAACGACATTGATGTGATAACATCGATTGAAGATAGGGCTTGGGGTAGAGGCATCTGTAACAAAACCCAAAACAAAACAAGGCTACGGGAACAAGCGAATTCGAATTCACGACAAGACCAAAAGTCGCAGAATCTAACAATCTGAATTCAAACGTAACCAAGATCGATTCCAAAGATTTTAATAAACTCGACCGATGATTTTATTACATCTTCACACAACCCGAATGCAATTTTGTGACCAATCGGGTCTAGTCTGACCCGATGCGAAATAAGGTTGTACGGTTCCAATGATTTCAAAAATAACCCGAAGTCATATAATGACTAGACGGCGACAAAAAGCGATTCATAACAAAGGAAGAATATCGCGATAAAAAAGAATTATGATGCCAGTGTGTCGTGTGTAGGGGGTTAAACTTCTATAAAAGTCAATGCTCGAATACACACACCAAAAGCTTTACCCTTTCTTGAAATCAAACCAAAACCAACCGGACATAATACTATTATAACTACTCCAAGTATCACAAAATTCACCTCTGAGTCGGACATAGGTGATCAAGCTATGTCCCACTGTCCCTGACTGAATATAGGTAATTAGTCTATATTCACCCGAGGTTCAATGAATTTTGATATACTTGACTTAGTTACTCTAACATCATGTCTTTCACTTCCCAAAATCTATTTTCAAAAGACTAAAACAAGTGTCCAAACTCAACTTCTGTTCATTTACTCTATTGGCATGCACTTTTCTGTGAAGTACTCTTTCAGCGATTGTTTTCTCAATAGCATCCATGTGTTGGAGCATTATATATTTGAAATTTTGATTCTGCATTTGAGTGAACGCTAAGAAATACTTATTTGTCATATCAGTGTCATAGAATCACGAATCGATGTACTGCTGAAATTGTTCCTTGCGGACTCTAAAAGCGGTTGTGGATTCATTCTCGTTAATTTCTTCATTGTTGAGTTGGTATTCAAGTTGATTAACGTTGTGAAACATTGTATCAAGCTGAGATATCAAAGTCTATTCCAAAAGTGATGGACGGTAGACTCGCCTCTGAATCCATACTGAACCGAGTTCCCTGCTAATTCTTTGTTTGAGAGGACCTTAAGGTGTGAATAAAGTGATCTAAACTGTTCCATGCATCGATTCATCAAATGTGTCTCAATCTCATTCATGCGAACTTGTTGATACATTTTTCTCTCCTGCTTGATTGTTGTATGATAGAAGAAAAATCAAGAGAGTGCGAAGTCGATATAACACACGAGAAAGGTGTTATAGTGAATTTTAATTTCCCTCCAAAAATAATTTTGAAAAATTTTCTTTCTCAAAATTTGAAATTCACTATAAGATTTCTAGGTTGTAAGAAAAAATTAGAGTTTTGACAATTTTGACGCCAAATTTGACCGAAAAAATTTGAATTTGGGCCCAAAAATTTGAATTTTTGACCAAAATTTTCACAGTTAAACCAAAATTTGAATTTCGCGTAAAAATTGAACGATTAGTCTCCCCTAAAAATTAAATTTTACTCAAATTTTCCCGCCAAAAAATTGATTTTTTTTTAATTCTACTTGTGTTGATGGATATTTGTAGTCGAATGAAACTTGATGTAGTTGATGAAGTACAATTAGGCGTAGACTGTAACTCTTACGTGTAACTTCCTTTCTTACGCGTAGACACAAGCTTAAGCGTAGTAAATGCTTACGCGTAGACTTTAGATAAAACTTAGCTTAGGCGTAAACCAAGGGCTTAATAGTAAGAACCTTATGCGTAAGATTTCCTTTTGCGAAAGATAAGCTTATGCCTAAGAAATGCTTAGGCGTAAAGTTTCTACTCGTAAGCTTTTAAGCAAGTAAAACTAGGGTTTTACCCAAAAATCCTTTACACTTATCCAAGTGTAAAAGATATCCAAAGTCGAAGTGTATTCAGGCTTATCCAAGCGAAACAACGGAGTAAATAACAGTGTTGAAGATCAAATGAAGATTTCCTTAGGTGTAGAAACTGAGGCTTAAGCGTAGACTGTGGAGTATACGAGTAGAATTAGGGTTTTGTTACGAGTAAAAAGTACCAAAATTCACCAAAACTGATTTTTATGCTCAAAAGTGTTTTGTAACCTGATTTTTATAATAAAACAGTTTCAAAATCACCAAAATAACAAGAAAGTTGAAAACTTGATGATCCAAAACAATTTTCACCTGTAGGCGTAGAAAGTACTGCACGAATAAAACCAAGCTTTAAAACTATTCTACACACGTAAAGTTTGAAACTTAATGGAAAAAACTTAGGGGCTGTTTGATAAAAAAAATATGATTTAGCGCTGAATGAATCAAAGCTGCTGAATGATTCAAAGATGCTGAGTGAATCTGATTCTGAGTGAAAATGATTGTTTGATATTTGTTAAGAATGAGCAATCTGAGTTGCCTGAAATTACCAATTTAACCTTTTATCTGATTTTTTTTGAACAAAATGTACTGTTTGATTAAAAAAAATCATTAACTCGAATAAAAATATAATGTAAAAAAAGTAATGTTGGAATAAACAAAAAAAATGTAAATGGTTTTATCGAAAGATCATAAAACAATATAAATTATGAACTACTCAATTAAATGTAATTCTACAAACTATAATATTACAAGAAAATGTGAATAAAGGAACGGCTCCAAAAATATGTAATTGATATGGCCTCCTACGTCATCATGTTTCTATATACAAAAAGAAATATTATATAAGGGTAAAGGAATAAGTAAATAATTATATTGAGAAAAATATAAAATAAAAAATGTTGAGGACTTGTGTTAAATTTTATTTGAGCGTGTGAGGAAAAAAAAAAAAAAAACATTTGCTAGAAATAAAACATTGAAAAAATAAAAGAGGGCAATCAATGTGAGAAAAAAGAACCAATCGTTGATTTAATTGAGCATAAGAAAAAAAAAAAAAACATTTGCTATAAAGTTAACATTGAAAGAATACAATGAGGGCAATGAAGCATGCTGAATGGCTGAGGACCTCCATCCCCCCAAAATGATTCAGCAGCAAAGTAAATCGGTAAGAGGTTACATTTATTTTTATCAAACACCACATGTGCTGACCGAATAAGTGATGTTCTCTTAATTGGCTCATTAAGAAGCTATCAAACACCCCCTTAAACTTTAACACTAAATAAACCTTAAACCACAAGAATCTTGAGTTCTTAAGTGTAAAAATCAAAGCTTTATGCGTATCAAAAGAGTAACATACAAAACCCACGCGTATAGAGTAAAACATCAAAAACAAAAGTGTTTCCCCCAACTAGATGGCGAATGATACCACTGTTAGGTCACCATAATATAACACAAGCAATAAGATGTAAGAAATAAAGGTAAGATGATCAGATGAACACTAAACACACATATATGAACAATATAGAAACGTTAGGTGTAGTGTATTATGCAAAGTGAACAATCAAGGAAGGTTTTCATGTCTATTTATAGGGAAGGGAGCTAGGGCAACATGTCTAGTCCCTTCCTTCCTTATTGGGCTTGGGCCAAGGCTTATGGGCTTTCTACAAAAGCCTTCCCATTAATAACTAACTTAGAAGCCTAGTTTAAGTAACCTATTACATATTAATTACTAACACTTGAAATACAAGTTAGGAGTGATTCCAACAAGATGGAAATTTTTTGGATATATTAGCACAAGATACAAACTCTCTCAAACATTTTCTTAAGCTTTGAACGGCCCTTCACATGGTGGTAACTTTTTTACAGCTTTATAAATTTGAGATATTTAATGCTACCTTGTATCTATTGATGGTAATTTTTTATATGCAACATGAACTTGTAGGACCTTAGATATATCAACTCTATCACACTAACACTAATATAAAGCAAGAAATGGTGAATTAAGTGATGTTATTGGCGTATGGTACTAGAGAGAAAGATGAAACATGAAGAGGTTTATTCCATGAAAAACACACACTACACACTCAAGCACACATACCAAATGGCATGGTATGTACCTTTTATACTTATGATATAAAAGCCTTATGGGCTTTGGATGGGCTTTGTTTGGTTTGTGGATTGGGCTTACATTACAGCTTGACTAAACATTACATAACTAATAACCGGTTAGCTTGGCCCAATCCACGAGCCTATTGACTATTCAAATACAATATTGAACACACGTTATAAAGTTCCTAAACGTGAATGACCATCACTTTCTAACACATTATATTAAGGCTAACAATCACCCCCTAAGGGGTGGTCATTCAAAAGATGCTCCACTAGATAAGATCTTTAAACTTCTTGAGCTTGAACTTTGTGTGTTGATATTGAATAGTCTTGATTATTTGTTCCTTCATGCTTTGTGGAATAGTAATGTTGTATGCGCCTTTGTCAGTTCTTTGGAATAGGTGTCTCCACGTCTTTCTCCACCATGCTCACACTTCTATTTGACTTTGAATTTCCAATGTTGTGAAGTTCTCTAGTCTTTAAACTTTGTAGATTCTTTGACTTTGATGAAGAATCATCTTTAACTTTGTGTTGCCTTTGATATTGATGAGAACTTTCATGTGTTGTTGGTATGAGCATGGGATGATGGTGCGGTCTCTCCTCCAAGGAACAATCATCAGTACCAGCATGAATATGTTAGTGTAAAATACCAATCGATAATTGTGGACTTTTCTTAAAGAATTGACCACTACGATTGTTATACTGATGGATGTCTTGATTTCATTCACCTTGGTCGGGCATATCAGCCGTCCTAATCCCACAAGGGACAATTGGCATTACATTGAATAAATTCAAATAACGACCCTCATCTTCAGGATTTGATTCGTGAATGGAATCTCCTTAGCGTGATTTCCAGCACTTACAAGTTCAAATGTCGAGGGCACAATATAGTGTGAAAACACGTCTCTAATTCTTACAAAGGCTGTTCCTAAAATTGGAGGCCCTCAAGAAGGCTAACACGATATACCGAAGTATATCTACAATTCAGGTGAGTCGCTGAAGTACACTAAAGCATCACTCCACGACTTGAGCCGTTTGAGACACACTAAGCATAACCCACAAGGGGATTACCGAAGTGACCTTTGTCGGCGGGGGCGTTTTGATGTTGACCTGGCAGGAATTTCCATTCAATCAGAGGATCCAATTGTGAGTCCCCGTAAAATGTTCTCGGCAGTTGCTAAGATCTGCGTAGGACTCTAAAATATATCACTTGTGTCCTTATTGTTGAACTACAAATGATGAAATGTTAAGTGTTCCTAAGAGATCTTTTGATGACACTAGTACAAAAACGGGATTTGGTCACGCATGGTCGAAATGGAACGGCCACACATTCGCATATTTGTTGTGGTGAAGGTACGAAAATTGACAACATTTACTAATTAGTCACACATGAAAATTTTGATTGTGTGACCATTAGAACTGTATCGCCACATAATTGAACATTGTGTGGCTAAAGGTATCTGGTGATTTTGTTTCAGATCATTTAGCCACATATGAATTTGGAAAGCGTGACAAATACAAGTAACCTTGATGCGTTAGTCACATGAAGTAATTTTTTGTGTGTCTAAATCATATAGTCAAGTTTTGTCACACATTATTTAAGGGTGACTGATATGTTTTGCCAACTCTTTAGCCACATATGAAATTGGAACAAGTGACAAATAAAAAGTAAGGTTGAAGCATTAGTCACGATATACATATAAACAGTGACAAATATATGTCACACACTTGAACACTGTGACCAAAAAGCCATATATGGTCACACTAAATGTTTTGTCACACATTAGTAAGTTAGCCAAAATCAGTACATATATGTTCACGTAAGTTAATATGTGTGTTTAAAGTTTAGTTTGTGTTAGCTTGCCAAAAGCTAATCTATAAAGTCACATTTGCTACTAACACCGTAACCAAATGCCATATATGGTCACGCTAAACGTTTTTTCACACATATTATTTAAGTGTAGCCAAAATTCAGTACATATGGTTACGTAACTTAATATGTCGCCATTGGATGATCAATAGTCACTCAAAATACATGTTTCTTCACTTTAAACACCATATGGTCACACTTATTAACACTTTTAGCCACTTTATGGTTAATTGTATGTGACTAAATACCCAAAACAAACATGCTTTGTGTGACTAAATGTTAGAAAAGGCCACACAAACATAAATTTCATGTGGCCATTGGATGATCAATAGTCACACAAAATACACGTTTCTTCACTTTAAACACCATATGGTCAAGTTTGTTGCATTTATGCTATTAATGAAAATGTGGGTTTGTAGGTGATGGCTTTTATAGTCACATTGATATGCACACAAAAACACACACATTAACTTATTGCAACACACCAAAATCTACTAAGCTTGGATAAATCCAAACTAATTATATATGAAGAACTTTCTTTAGCGGCAGGTACTTTGATTGTTAATGCGGAATTTT
>OU343216.1:135882502-135895724 GCA_910596185.1 Chrysanthemum makinoi
GATCTACGAAGCTCAAGATCTATCAAGGTCTGTTAGTTTTCAACAAAAATGGTAATTAATAATTTAAAAGCTATTATATGGAAAGGTTTATTTTTAAAATAAAATCATATATTATGTCTACACTTTGATTAACATACCTTCACCTACGGGGTTTCTCATGAACGGTCTTGTACGATTCAGCTCCATACGTTGCACAAGTTCAGAACGCATCATCAATCCATTTTCAGCAAATGGCATCAGGGAAAGAGTATTGTTTAGGAGATTTGTGAAAACAACTCTTGTGCTAGCAAACAGGTTTTCATCGTGAACCAATACATTCCATCCGTGCCCACCAAACTCATGCACGTGTCTGTTTCCTTCCCGATATTTCAATTTGACGGT
The DNA here is from genome assembly GCA_910596185.1 of Chrysanthemum makinoi. NCBI lineage: Eukaryota > Viridiplantae > Streptophyta > Magnoliopsida > Asterales > Asteraceae > Chrysanthemum > Chrysanthemum makinoi. The sequence goes on from OU343216.1 coordinate 135,882,884, forward strand.
GAGTGATAGCGCCTGCACGACGCATACATCAACAAGAAACGTCAAATTGGTTATTGTCGCGATTATTGTCCGGAAATTGCAAGGAATGACCTACGTTACAGTTTAGTTTAAAGAAAACATTAGCGGGTCAAACAATTAAAATAATCCCCATTTTCAACAAACTTATACAATGTATTGATTAACATTTTTTTCTTACCAGAGGTTGTGCAGGATATTCATCCAACGTAACCAGGCACCTCCGTTGTCTGTAACCTAGAAGAGCCGATCGTATCCGGGCATTCGTGGCTGCATCGTTGTACCTGTTACATAATACAGTCTTCTTCCCGACGAATGAAATGGAATGTGGCCACATTGATGTATTGGCTTTGATCAATAAAATCTTGCCACTCGGACCCTTGCAAAGTAATGCGACCACGAACCAATTTCCAGTAAACCTTATGTTTGGTTCCCTATTGTGGATTAGGTATATCCAGCTTATTATTGGGGTACAGTGTTTCAATAAACAAAGCAGGAAGCATCTTAAATTTAAAAAGTAAGCACGTATATCAATTTGATGGTTACATTGATAAATTTATAACCTTAAGTAAGAATTTTAAGTACAACTTACCTGCAATGTCCTAATGTTTGTGTGGTTTGCCTCCACCAACAATTGGATGCTCATTCTATTTTAAAACAACAATTGTCTTAATGGTCAATAAAGTTATCACATATGCATAACATTCAACTAATACAAGTCTTAGATGATCAATACATCTTTATCATTAAGGTGTCAAACAAAAATGATTGAAGATGTACTACTACATATTTAACTATGTTTCAAAAATCAATAATCATATAGTCCTTTTAGAGTAAAAAACAGATTTTTTTACGTTTATTCATCTTACCCCATACGTTTGTTAAAATCTAGTAAGAAATCCATAATCTACCCAACATACCATACGCCATTGCTTCATCCAATGTTTAAACCTAAGCTCAGATAATTAATTACATAAGGTGTAGTGCTTTTACAAATCATATAAAAGCTATGCTAACCTAGATTAAACATTTGTTTACAAGTTGTCTAATTAGCTATTTAACAAATAGCTGACTCACGTTTCCACAATCTAAATATATCCATGATTTTTTTATTCAAATCATCCTATATTTACATGTCACACAATATTCTAAAGAATCAAATCGCATATAGTTCTAATAAAATGGCATTTACATTATGATCAAAAGATACTATATTCTTTAGGATATGTTAAACATTGCAAAAAAAATACCAAACATGCATTTGTATCCATCAACATATCAGAAACATGCATATCAATCACTTTATATTTGCAGTTCATGGTTAAAAAAAACAAAAGAAAAAAAACCAATGTGTAATATTACCTTGATGCGGTTGTTGTGTTAAAGAAGATAGACTTGAATATTTTGCTTTGACTATGTGATTAAGTGTAGCCGTAATATATCACGGTTCTCAAAACGCAATGATTACTACTAGTATTAATTAAGGGAAGGATTTTGTGTTTTATTTTTTTAGCTTGTATTATGGGAGCATTGCATATATACCCACTAAAACTCAAAAGTTGCATATTTCTCCATAATACAAGTTTTTAATGCATGATGTACAATGCAACTTAAGCATGTTTTGGGTATATATGCAAATATGTAAGTTTTAGTGGAACAATTATACCAAACGGTACATTTGAAAAAGTACGCAACTCTTTTATGACCTAAACCCTTGATTATATACATACAAAATATTTGGTAGAATCACCTTAAAATTAAGTACCTTAACATACAAATAAATAATATTACATTTACATACGCGATGTCGTAACTTCTCGCAAATAAATACATATGTCGAATACAATATTGGTTAATCAAATATACAATGTAGCTATTGAATCACTGCCAGTGCATCAACGTTTGCAATGTTTTTGTACGATGTTTCCCGTCCTTGAATGTCACGTTCACTGTGATGATAAAAAACTTGTGGAATCCAAGTAACAAAAAAAGTTAAACGTTGTAATAAAGTATATAATTGTAGGTACTTTTTAAATAAGAAACATACTATTTAATAACTTAGCACTACCAATTATTAACTTAGCGCAAGTATTAACTTAGCCTTGCCAAGATTAACTTAGCACCGCAGTATTAACTTAGCACCGCCAATTATTAACTTAGCTCTGCCAATATTAACTTAGCACTACATGTATGCAAATATTAATAAATTTGGCTTTTACTTGCATGTTATTTGTGTTAGATACCTTCCAAGCGAATCAATATGAAATCTGCAGAAACAGAGAGTGATTCGTATTTTGTTTTCATGCAAATGGTAGTCTATGTGTAATTATATGTTATACATTTGCCTATCACTATGCAAAACATATAGTCTACTTTTCCTATTTAAGATGGTCTACAACTATGCAAAACATATAGCCTTACTTTTCATAACTTGTAATAAAGAAGGAAGAAAACACAATGTCTAGACACCCTAAGTGTGATAGCTTAGTGAAAAGCCAATTCAATAACTGGTCGAGATGCTAGTGTTATACTTGTCGCCAAGCTGCAGTCGGGACATTCACATGTCACAACAAATGAATATCCTATGCGCTAGCTTGGTGAGTGTTACTCGTGAGAGGCTTACTTTTATTCAAGAGTTAGAAACAGTTGGGAACATTTATGCCCAAAAAACTGCAGAATATCTAAGAAAAATTCAGGCAAGAGATGAAGAAAAGCTCATGCAAATGAGCATTTTGGCAGCTGGATTGGAGCTAAATTTTGGCAATCATGATGTGTTCATTCAGAAACTTAAGGGCTTAATGGATTGGTAAGTGTGTTTGCATAGCTGGGGAAGCTGTTGTTGGTCATGATGTCTTGTTTATGTTGGTCTTTGGATTTGCGGTTATGTACTTGTCTTGAATTTTATTTTGAATGTTGTTGTAATATTTGGTTTTAGCCTTTGGCAGGTGGTTGTAAGATATTTTATCAAATAAAAGCCGTGTCCAGGTGTTAACTAATTTTACGATGCTTACCTTTTAATTGTGTTTGCATTCCATGATCCAGCGAAACAACATCCTCATCAATAGTTCAGATTAATCTGTTGAAATGCCTCCGTTTATGGAGTTTTCCTTATTGTTGCTGCAATTAAAGCGGATGAGTAACATTTCCATATACGAATCTAAATTTTCAAAGCAACTTTGTGGCACTTTCAATCAAAGTATTATTATTCGATGTCAAATTCCAGCCCATTGTACTACGACTATATACGAGATGCTTAACATCTTTGAACCAATCATGATTCATTGGGACGGGTGTATGATAGGGACCAATGATTATATATAGCTTCTAACAGAAACTATATATACACGTGACGCCAACGGACACCAGCCACAATGAAACATGATTAACCTGAAGAAATTTACCAACTTCATTAAAGTACAAGGTTGTGATAATATTATGCATATAAAATAAAACGGTCACAAACATGCGACATAATCTTCTATACACTTTATGAATTAACATTCACAAATTAATTGAATTTGTCAAGATATGGGCAATCTCAAGTTTAAAACTACCCGTCATAATTGATCAAAGCATTGATGGTCATGGTAAGCTTAACATACAAATAATCCATTAGTCACAAAATACAGGCTATCCAGGCAAATCAAACAAATTTTGACTCATTTTTTGCACATAATAGTGAGGCTCAGATCTGTATAAATCAATAGTTTCAAAATATAGAATTGCCACGCCAAGAACACGCAAATCACATCATTTGATTGATATCATCACAACCTCTATCAAAGTAAGACACCTATGTTATAAGCAAGCAAGTGGAGAGACTTAGTACTTTGAGCGTCCACTCGTAATCCCATTGCCATGTCTACGAAATGGCTGCAAAGATTTGCACCAAACCTATTGCTATGACGGTGACATAGGAATGGGTTTTCGAGGGGAAGCTCAAAGTACCAAAGGTGTGCCGAATAAATAATTATCTATTCTACAAAAAGTTAATTTTACAACGATGAAAAGACTTTTAAGTGCAATGGTTAAAATTTTAATGTTGAAACTAGGGAATAAGATCTTGTATACAGGCAACCCATCTACTATACAGTCAAACAAATTTTGACTCATTTTTTGCACATAATAGTGGGGTTCAGATCTGTATAAATCAATAGTTTCAAAAACACCAGGATATAACCGCCATGGCTGCAATAGTATAAAATATAGAATTGCCAAGCCAAGACACTGAAAATCACATCATCTGATTGATTTATTAAGATATATCATCACAGCCTCTATCAAAGTAAGACACTTATGAACAAAATAGAGTTAGGGAACTCTATCAAACTAAGCAACGGAACCCATCTAGATCGTTAGAAAGATGTGTCTTGATAATTGAGGTTTTCAAAGTGAAGTTCAATGTAGCAAGCACTTTATGGACACATTACTTCGTAGATGGGTGGTTTAAGATAATAAATAAAATATTTTTCATAAAAGAGAAACACAATCAAACCCTTTCTCGAGATCCCTCTGGTCCTTTTGTCGTTTCAACTCTCTTTGTGCAATTGCCTGCACCAGGCAAATTGCTAGATTGTTGAAAAAACAAAAGGAACAGTATGGGAACTTAGAAAGGGTTTGATTGTTGAAAAAATAAAAGTTAAATGTCAATATGTTATAAGAAAGCAAGTGGAGACAGCTTAGTACTTTGAGCGTCCACTCGAAATCCCATTGCCATGTCTACGAAATGGCTGCAAAGATTTGCACCAAACCTATTGCTATGACGGTGACATAGGAATGGGTTTTCGAAGGGAAGCTCAAAGTACCAAGTGTAAATAATTATCGATTCTACGAAAGTGTATGTGTTGAATGGGATAATGAAGGAGTGTGGCCTCCCATGAACAATACACACTATATCATTATCGCAATCAACACACCTCATAAAAAAGAAACACAATCAAACCCTTTATGAGATCCCCTACTGGTCCTTTTGTCGTTTCAACTCCCTTTGTGCAATTTCCTGCACAAGAAAAATTTAGATTGTTGAAAAACAAAAGGATCGATGTATCTCGGATATTTGATTGTGTTTTTAGATCATAAAAAGTGTTTTCCTAAAAAGAAAATAGTTAACCCTTCCGAGTCCCCATACATTAACATTTAACTATGCTCTTTATATTTACTAAACTGCATACCTTATTGACTATTATGTGATCACAACAACAACAGCAACAACAAACCCAATCCATGGGGGTATGGGGGTAAAATGTGAACACATCCTACCCCTACACGGGGTAAACCCGTGGGTAGAGCGGCGCTTCGCGAGACCTCCGGCAAGTGCATGTGTGCTAGTGCGAAAGGATAGCGAAAGCATACGACAAAAACAAAAGGCAATAGCGTAGTAAAAAGAAAGCAAGCAAACAAGCAAACAGGGCATACAGGGAAAAGAAACACGCACAAGCACCAAAAGACGAGCAGGGGCAAGGAGGCAAAGCAAACCTAAAGGGAGCAACAACGAGCAACGCAAAACCATGCACGGGCCCTAAGACTACGGCAAAGCAAAAAAGAGGCCACAAAACAAAACACGCAAGGAGGCAAAAGGGGACACCTAAAAGCCAACCTAGCACCACTACCCGCAAATCCTAATTATATCCCTCCACCCCTCCTATCGATATCATGTCCTCGGTCAAGAAGCTCCATCATGTCAAGCTTAAGTCTATCCTCCCACCGAAATTTGCTCCGTTGCCTCATTGACGAATAATCTCATTCTTCGCGTCTACTAATCTCATTCTTCGCGTCTCATTCTTCATTACCCTCTGCATGTATAACACGTAATCGTTATTACCTCAACTAATGATCCATATATCATCAAACAACTACTTTTCCTATGCAAATGACTAATACCCTGACTAACATCCTAAACTAACATAACACAATATCATCTATAAATCAATAAACATCCTAAACTAACAAACTAGCATTAAATTATAACATTTATACTTGAGATATTAGGCTCAATCGGAAGAGAATCAAGACCTTTATAATAGCCCTCAAGAGTATTTCATTGACTAACATTTATTTTGATTGATTTTGCGTTTGATTGAAAACCCTAAATCGCTATTAATTAAAATCTGTGTGTATTTTGACCGAGTGTAAGAGAGATAATGTGTGAAATACGAAGTCAAACACACACTAATTGACCATTTTCTAATAAAAGTAAATAAATAAATAAAACTAACTTATTTCTTCAAGTTAATAAAGCATTAAAACCTAAAATTAACCATTGTATTGATCATTGATCATTGATCATTTACATATAATTACAGTTATAATTATATAAACAAAGTAGCAGATCAATAGCAAGCATCCATACAACCATCAACTATACATCATCAAAACACAAAAAAACTTCCAAAGCTTCCTATTCTCCATCTTCAGACTCATCAACTTCATCCAAATCTTCCAAGAACTCCTCCTTCTCCGACGGACTCCGACGACATAGCACCAAAAGCTGAGCCAACAAATCAATCTTCCTTCGATCCTTCAACTGTATCTCACGAAGGGCAAACTCACCGGTTGCTGCAACAACATTGAAACGAGTAAACAATCTACCAGCCTCATCAATTGTCTGTTCTTTTTTGGCAACAGTTTCCCTCAGAATGCTGCTCTCTTCTCCCATCCGCTCGATCAACTTTTTCTCCTATGCTATGTCTTGCAATATCAACAACCTGAAAGCATCGCTGAGCTTGCCGGATTCAGTGGTGGCTTTCATTTCATCGATATTAGGTGTGGAAGACATTTTGTGTGTTTAGGGTTAAAATTATTGATAGTTGTGTGTTTAGGGTTAAAATGATTGATACTTGTGTGATGATTTTATGGTTAGGTAAGTATAAAAAACACTTAAGAGGCATCGGAAAATTTATTTTGGTGTTCTGTAGCCCTTTCATATTCTTCCATGCATAAATGTGATATGCAATAGTTCAAAAAAAGTGATATGTAGGAGTATTTAGGAAGATATCTAATATTGCAATTTAAACCCTTCATTTTTTCATTGGATCTAAACCAGCCCCTATATACTAGGGGTGTTCACGGGCGGTTCGCTCGGTTCGGTTAGAGATTTTAACTATCCATCACGGGCGGGCGTTCATTTTACTATCCAAAACCGAACCGTACTAGGCGGGTAACGGACATGCGGGTCTCGAAATGAGCGGTTACCCGCGGTTCGAATCCGGTTAACCATTCAAAAAAATTAATCGAATCGAATCGAGCGAACAATAACATAAATTAGAACGTAATATGTCATTTTAGTAAAATTAAATAACATTAAAGATATTAAAATAATAGTAATGTTGTTGTATCGCAATAGCAACATTCAAATTACCATATCTAACAAAATAACTAATACTAATTATTTGACGTTTATAGATTACGATCACATTAATCATATATAATCCATGGACGTTAGTAAATGATCAAATTAGATAAGTAAAAATGCATTATATGATAAAAGTAGTGCAATAATATAGTTAATACTTGTACATTTTTATGAATGGTTTGTTAAAACTTACATGTATAGTATACGCGGTTCGGTTCGGGTAACCACAGATAACTAAAAGTAAAACCGAACGAACCGTGATAAGAGTTTCTGTTTCGGTTTTCTCGGTTTCATTTCTTGGTTCGGTTTTAGCGGTTTTCGGATTGACCGGATCTGCTCGGTTCGTCGGTTTCTCGGGTTTTTTGAACACCCCTACTATATACACAGTTTAAATTTAAATTAAAGGAAAATTGGTCAAATAGACCGCGCGCCCTGATGCATATCACTTTATGGACTACGCCCTTTTAAAATTCGAAAATAGACATGTTGCCCACCACTTTTCTTGGACCCAACCAGGGGCGCCATGTGTCGACAACTTATGACATAAGTACGTATTTTGAAGGTATATGTCATGTATTGTAACGTATTGTTTTTTGGGCAACTTGTATTATTTTTTGGGCATCTTTATGTTTTTGGGCAACTTGTATTTATACACGAGGATAGTTTTGTCATTTCATATTTAAAAAAAAAAACAAAAACAAATGCCCACAAAACACAGATTTACGGTTATGTCCTTTAATATTTTGTGTTCCCAATCACTTTCTTCTTTCTTCAATACAATTTGTTTAACAAAATCTTTCTTTCTTCCTATGGTCTATTGACTTCATATCTTTATCCCAATCTTTACCTTTTGTTTAGAAAAATATGTCTGACAATATCTCACTGGATGTTCAACTAGATATCATCCGTAGGCTACCTCCTAAGTCTATACTCCAGCAACGTAGTGTTTGCAAGTTATGGAAGGCTAGTATAGATTGTGGAAGCTTCATCTTTAATTACGGTGTTCGTTGTAATGATCAGTGTTTATTTACGCTAACATTCGATATGGGTGACCAAGGTTTTGTGTTAGCTTTAGATGAACAGATTAATCGCTACGCACTTAATACAGATTTAACGCTTTCATCTATGATTACAGTTGGCAATTCTAATGGTCTTTGGTGTTTTGTCTATGGTTCTAATCTAATGACTGTTATTTGGAACCGGCAATCAAAAAATCACTTGAGTATTTGTCGGTTTACACGCATCGAATCGAACGTCAAAAGATTTGTTTTGGTTTTGCCGTCCGTCCGGACACTCTTGACCCGACGATCGTGAAGGTCTCCTATCTGTTTCGAAAGTGGTTTCTGGTATGTGTCTGTATTTTCTTTGAACTCTTTACGGTGGACCGCGCCTTGAAAATTTCCACCCCCTCGTGAAACAATCAAACTGAAACGTAAAACTCAGGAACTTGTGGGTCGTTTTATCTATTGGACTCTGCTGAAAAAGTTAACTAATGATGACGGTGTTATTTATAAGATTTATATGTTGATTTCTTTTGATTTGGTAACCAACCAATTTAAAGTTATAGACCTACCACAGATTTTAAAAATGAACTCCCAGTTCCATTCAATGTTTTCGATCTTGGAACCTCTCTAGTGATTTCTGGGACTATCATTGGTGAAGATATTCCATTGTTTTATGGATGGTTGTTGGGCGTCAATGGTTCTTCCATAACATCATTTAGAAGCCTATTCGCCATCCCTACCCTATATTCGATTCGTTTGCTTGGGTTTACAAAGGATCAAGCTCCAATAGTGGAAGCGTACAGGTAATCATTTGGGTCGGTCGGTATTTGTGTACAACAAAGAGTTGAATTATTTGTCGCATGGGAATGTTAGGAGATGCGGGATCTTTCTACATCGACCCATACAAAGAATCACTTCTTTTGTTAAATCAGCCAGACCATGCTGTTTATAGTATGTTTTATTTTTAACTTACCATTCTATTAATGTTTTATTTTTTACTTACACCATTATATTCATGTTCAAGTTTGTTGTTTGTTGAAGTTAGGGATCATACTTAATGGGAATGAAGCTTTGTGGTTTTAGTACGATGTCTGTATGTGAAGGAAGCATGGAGTTTAGCTTTTTCCTGGCTGCAATTTTATAAATCAATTGGTTATATATTATGTAACCATTAAACTCATAATTATGTAGTAATCGTAATATGTAGTAGGTTTTCTGTATGAAACGTTGTATGTCAACGTATTTACTATTTCCTATGTTTTTAATCCCATTATACATCTTTGTTTAATCGGGAACTAGCGTTGTTTCAATAAACAATGTCGCAACTAACTGTTCTACGTAGGGCAACTTCTTTTCCATATTGACTAATTTTATAAACCAAGGAGTCCTTCTAGTATCAGAGCAGCCTACACGAGGCGACACAAACACGGCCATACACAACAGTATTAACGACGGTGGCATCATTTCATTGATGTGTTCTATCACAAGCGATGGTTAAAATAGCTAGCAGAGGTAACCCAGTATACTGGCGGTTGTAAGTATACAATCACTTCAGTTTTACTAGCGGTAGTAAAAATAACTATAGCGGTAGTAAAAATGACTAGCATTTGTAAGTCTACAACCACTTCAGTTTTACTAGCGGTAGTAAAATTAACTATAGCGGTAGTAAAAATAACTAGCAATTGTAAGTATACAACCAATTCATTTTCAATGTTTGGCGTTGCTTTCATGATTCAATGTTTTCAATTGGACCCATCAAATATTTAACACACTGGCGACCTAGATACGTAAACGGATGGTTGTAAAATGACCCATTTTCCAAGTTCAGTACCGTCCCCGCCCCTTAAAAAGTTCAGGGTTGCAAGGAATTGCGTTAGCCAAGTTGGAGGCACTAAAATGGGTTTTGGCCATATTTTACGGACCAAATTTGAAAAGCTTGTATCTTGGCCTTAATCAATGAACCAACCCAATAACCACATATAATGATCATAAAGACCCTCGTTCGACCATCAATGCAAATCAACAACCCTCATCCAAAGCCTCCTATCGACAATTAAAAAAACCAAAAAAATTTCCTTGAAAACCATGTCGTTTCGAGCTAATGTTATCACCATTATGAGAGATTATATTAGCAACATGCCAGATACAGTGATCGGTAACATTTTGAATCGGTTTCCAATAAGAGAAGCGGTGAGCACCTCTATTTTATCTACAAATTGGAGGTTTAAGTGTACCTTGCTCACCGAAGTCATAATTGACGAGGATTTCTTTTATTATTTAACATATAAGTTTGATGGGAGCCATGTTACTAGACTTTTAAATCAGCTTACGGGTCCCATAAAAAAGTTTGTCTTCTCTGTAGATCCCAAACTGTTGTCTGGAATGGAAGACTTGAATTATGAAGAGATTCGTGATTGGCTTATGTTTTTGGCACTACAAGTAATTGAGGAGTGAGTTAGAAACTGGTATGGACAACGAGTTACATTGCCAACCGAACTTTACGGGCGTATTGAATTGAAACATCTTGAAATTCATTGTTGTGATTTTCCTAGTTTGGTGTTTTCCTACTTTTCAAAATTTATTGAGCTTAGAATTGTGTTTAGTCAAATTCTTACGGACCAGTTTGGATTTAATTGTGGTTGTCCCTTACTTGAGTCTCTTAGATTGGATGTTGAGAGTACAACGGGATGAAACCTATGGAATCTTGCAAGTCTTAGGAATTTGAAAAGTTACATTTGTCATTCGGTATTTCAAATCTTGTCCCATTCATAGCATCCAATATCTTTCTGACAAGACTTCCATCTCTTGAGACCCTTACATTGATTTTAACTATTGCACGGTAAACCGTTTTGAGATTTACAGCTAATTTAACAATGTTAAATATATGTATGCTGTAACGACATTTAATCTTTGAACTAAAACTCGACTCATTTGTAGGTGATGCGTGATGGTAATTCCAGAATGAATGTCCCTTTGCCGTTGTATCCTCGTTATCTGAATCTAAAGGAGTTGATTTTAGCGAGACTTCTTAGTGTCCTCATCGTCCAAATGATTCGCGGATCTCCAAACTTGAAAAAGTAGAAACCGAGTGTGTAATACTTTATTAATCTATTTCATACGTATCAAATAAACATCCGTAAACTGCCATGTTTTTCTATCTCAATACTATTTGATTTTCCGGCTGTATACGCTTAGTGTTTCCTTGGAACAACCTTTCATTGATTTAGACACAACCACATTTAGTCATGATTAGGCGATTGATTTTGATCCTTTCCTAGATCACAGGAGATGATTACATAATCAAGTTTATATACTTGCTTGTTCCACGTCGTTAAGAAAAGTAATGTCAGGCCAGCGATTTGATGGACGATGGTTATGATAATATCAAGACGCATTGGGAGTTCGCTGCCGCTGAAACTCCCCGATCTTCCGTCCGGCAGTTGTAAAATTGTTCTAGTGGTTGTAGTTTTATGTATGGTTTGAATACCCTCCAATTAATTTGTGTACACAAAGTTTGGTGTGTGTGTTTATCAAGGGTTTATGTAGTAATCGTAATATGTTGTAGGTTGTCGTCAGCATGAAACGTTGTATGTCAACGTATTTAGTATTTCCTCTGTTGCCATTATCCATTTTATTTCATCTCCCCAACTAGCAGTTGTTTCAAAATATCAATTTAACCTTTGTTGTAGTAGAGGCAACTTATCACTAGCAAATATAATAATAGCTAGTTTAAGAGTATAATACTAGCTTAGTTGTAGTACAACCTATTCAGTTTACTAAGATGAGTATTTGTTAAACTAGCGATTGTAATTTAAACCAAGCATAAAGCATTCTACCATTTTTGACCTTTAGAAGTCGCATAAACTCAAAAAATAAACTCACATCTAATAATGAAGCCGTTGTGTAAGATGGAAGTACCTCTTATAATCAAACCAATTAAGAACAAATTGTGTTGCTTCTTCTAACAATTTGTGGTATTTTTAAAATCTGTGACCTAAACAAAATTATACATTTTTAATCTAACTAAGTTCAATATGACATTTTATAACAAAACAGTGTTCACTTGAATAGTATGTTTGAAACAAATAAATGTTAACAAATTAAATTCACCTCTAATAAGTTATGGTCTATAAAAGACCTACAAATATTATTATTAATAGACGAATACACTGAATAGTATTAGCGAGTAGAACCTTGGAGTGTATCGTCTTTATAGCGAGGATTTTACTGTTCTTGCACGCGGTATCATTAATTTCCATTTGCTGTTTTGTGGGTAGGCACATGCCTAGGCTCCTGGGCATCTATTTTACCTTTTAGATTTGTCATAAAATTTCTAGGGAAGGTGAATATTTACTTGCAGCATTTTCTCACTTTTAGTGTTTAGATAGACTTATCAGGTAATTACTGCATCGCTTAATTTATCGGTTTATTATCCTTTTATGCTTGAAAGTTTGCACAATAATACGACATC
>OU343216.1:135895824-135960352 GCA_910596185.1 Chrysanthemum makinoi
GATCATAAGAAAATTAACAAGTTTATTCAAAAACTGCAAATAAGAAATTTTGACTTTTTAATGAAATGAGCTAAGTTGACTTTTATGAGTTTTAAATCAAATCTACTTACTGATTATGATGTTATAAGGTGAATTAAGACTAGTTTAAGCTGAGTCTACTAATTATGCACCAATATGAAGGATTTGAACTTGTAAATCCTTGACAGTTAACTGTCAAGGGATTGGATTTGGAATTTTGACTTTTCTGAAATTGTAGTGCAATTTGAAGACTAAATTGACTCTAACTAAACTAGATAAGACTAAAACAACTAACCTTACCCTCTGATCTAGCCTCAAACTCAGAAATGAACCTAATGCCAATCACTCCTTTATAGAGTCTGTTGTGGTATTCTCAAGTAAAACACACAATTTTAAACTATAAGTTCTGATTTTACTGATTGACTAACTTAATTAGACTATAATAAGCAACTTTTAACAGGCAAATAAGCACTAATAAGCCAACACCAATATTTGACTTATTTGACTAATTTTGGCTATTTAATGGAAAATGAGATTTAAGCTTAAACTAATTATCAAACTAGGCTATTATTACTTTAAATAACACAGATAAGCAAAGAAAATGACAATAAACACACAGATAAATTATGGAACAAGAGAGATCAAAATGGAAGATTTTCTTACAAAACTTTCCAGAAGGAATTGAAACCAGGACCAAGATACCACTTATGGCCTTCCACAAGGCCACTAAACCATTTACATCCAATAATCAACCTCGCTTTCAAATTTTCTGCACCATCTTCAATGATTTTTATTTTTTAACCTATTTTTCTTGATTTTATGAATTTTAAGTTCTATAACTACAACCGATTTTAATGGTTCTATTGAAGCTCTGGTTAAGTATATAAGGAACTTATATGAGCTTATGAGTCCATAACATCAACTACAAACAACTTTAAGCTAAAATTGAGATTTTGCTCAAGAATTGCATAAACTGAGATAGGATTAAATTGCTAAAAGTGATAGTTGAAAAAGGTTTAACTTATATTGGAAATACTGATAATACAACTTGAAAGCTAGAAATTACATCGAATATGAAAAAATTGCTATTCGACATACATTAACTAAAATTACTCTAGATATATCTTCACATTGCTTCTTTTCTTCTTTATAAAGATCTTTTGAGCTTTTGTCGACATCTCTGAGACTTTCCCACTTCATCTTGGCCATTGAATCTTTCAGAATCATCATAATCGTCCATTTGGAGTTTTGGCGCCAAAAGTTGTTTGAAAGGTTTTTTTATTTAATGAACTTTGGGAGGATGGGGAGGTGGGAGGAGAGTGGTTAAACAGCTGTGATGAGGTGGAAAGGTGGTGGTGAGGTGGTAGGAGCAAGTGGTGAGAAACCATGGTGGTTTCTCGTTTACGGGATTTAAGAGAGAGATGTACAGAATTCATGGTTTGACTGAGTTTGACCTCGTTATTAGTAATAGCGGGTTCAATGGGTTCGCTGGGTTTTGGCAGGTTCAAAAGCCAAGGTTCAAGGTCCAAGGGTCAAGTGATTGGGTTGGGCTTCAGTTATTAATAAAAGGGTCCGGTTTGGTTTTACTATAAATCACAAGGACCATTTTGTGTAATTTTTGCAAAGTTGAGGGGTCGAACGCTTATATTCCAAAGTTAACACAAGGACCAATTATGCCATTTATGAATAGTACAAGGTTTACTTTTTGATTATTTTCACTTTTTAAATTCACCAAGGACTATTTTTGACAATTTTTTAAACTTTAGGGACTAAAGTTGTCATTTTGTAATTTTTAAACTTTGAAGGGTTTATTTTGACAAATTTTGAATCCCATGGACCTTAAATGATATTTTGCTTTATTTTGATTTACCAGTGGACTAATTTGACAACTTGAAACTGGGACTAAAACTCATTATGCAAACTTGATACGTTTTTCACCTATTTTTGGTATTTTTGCATTTGAAACACATAAAACACTTATTTGTGATATTTTTATCATTTTGATGCTTTGACGGGTGTTTTGGATGTTTTTTGCGCCTGTGTTGTAGACAAAATGATTGAGTATTTCAGATACTCATCAGAGGATCCGGAATGAAGGGCAAGTTTTGCCTATAAATAGAGAGCCATTTATTCATTCTAACTCACCCCTCTAATTACTAATTCTCTCATATACTCTCATTCTCTTCTAACAAAAGATCACTTGATCTAGAGAGTTGTTCTTCTTTCTTTCTTTAGTGATTCTCATATAGGTCCTTCTCTAAGGCAGATCACTGAGCATTCTACAAGTCATCCAAGCAAGGGGTCCTTGATTGATTTGTTTCTCCACAAGATTTATGTAGCAAAGATCTTGTATTTGATATTTCACATAGTTTTTGTGTAATAGTTGTGTTGGTTTGGTCCACCGCGGTTACTTAGACTTTTTATTTAGCTTGTACCGAAAAAGGTGTAAGTAACGCTTGTGAAGGCTTCTCCCGCCAAGTTGAAGGAGTTTGTTGACATAGTGCTTGAACTCTATTAGGTGACTCGGTAGTGGAGTAGGCAAGGAAGGTCCTTGTTGCCGAACCACTATAAATCGGTTGTGTCATTTCTATCCCTTTGCTTTACTTTATTTACTTGCATTATCATTAGATCTATATTGTCTCTTCATCCATACGATTTCACATAATATCAAATCTAAAGTTTTTGAAACTAACTTAAAATTGGCAAAACTATTCAACCCCCTTCTAGTTTTCCACAATTGGCATCAAGAGCTAAGTTTATAAAAGTTTTAAAGTAAACCACATTTTAAAAACTTTTCGATCACTATGGGTTCTGAAAATTACAAAGAAGGGCAATCTATGCAACGACCACCACTACTTGAAACTAATGGTTTTATATATTGAAAAATAGATTCAAACGATGTGTGAAGTCTAAAGATATTGATCTTTGGTACATTATTGTTGAAGGAGATTTTGAGGCTACCTCAAAAGATGATAAAGGAAATTTAGTTAACATACCTCATGATAAACTAAATGATGACAATGAAGAAAAAGTTTTCTAAAAATAGTGAAGCTAAAATGGTTTTATATAATGCTTTACCCAAAAAGGAATTCTAAAGAATTTCTATGCTTAAAACCTCTAAAGAAATTTGGAATTCTTTAGTTGTAACTCATCATAGTTCAACAATAAAAATAATAAAATTGATTTATTTGTTCAACAATATGAACAATTTTCAATATCGGATAAGGAAACTATAGATCATTCTTTTGCTAATTTTAATACTATTATTACATCTTTACAAGCACTTGATGAATCTTTTTCTAGCCGTAACCATGTTAGGAGATATCTAAGGGCACTTCCATCCAAGTGGAGATCCAAGGTGACGGCAATCGAAGATTCAAAAGATTTGACAATCCTCACCCTTGATGAACTCATAGGCAACTTAAAAGTATACGAGCTTGTCCTTGCTAAAGATTCCGAAGAAGAGAAACACAAATCTCTTGCCCTTAAAGCCAAAAAGGCCTCAAGCGATGAAGAGAACTCCTCTTCGGATAGTGACGACGAGGAGAGTATGCTAGGCGTAAGGGACTTTAAAAGTTCTTAGAAGGAAGGGAAGATACGCCAAACAACCGTATATCTACGACAAGAAAGGATTCGAAAAGCAAAGAGGACGAGAAGCCGGGATGATCGCTTGCTTTAAATGTAGGGACCCAAACCACTTTATTAGTAAGTGTCCCAAACGGGATGATCAAAAGGCATTCGTGAGCGCACGGGGAATGAGCGAGGAGGAGGACGTAAGAAATTTGTCTCATGGCAAATGACGAGGTATGTCAAATAATACTATAGTAGCTTATCACTAGATGATGACTCATTGCATAATGAATATGACAAACTTTGCAAAATTAGCTTAAAAGTAATTAACAAAAACAAGTTTTTGAAAAAATCAAACCAACGCTTAGATAAGGAAGTCATAGAGTTAAAAGCAAAATTTAAAACGCTAGAAAAGGGTAAAATAGCAAGTGGTGAATGTGAACTTTGCGCTCAACTTCAAACACTAGTTGATCAACTAGATTCTAAGATTGCTAGAATGAGTACTAATACTTTAGATATGATACTAGATAGTGTTAAAACCGGAAACAACCAAAAAGGTTTAGGTATTCAGCAACTTGATACGTCAACTAGTGAAAACAAAGAAACACAATTTGTAAAAGCAATAGAAAAACAAACCACTGCTGTGGCGATCCCACGGATCCCATAAAAGGGAACCAAGCTAGTGTATGTAGGGATCCGTGGTCTTGAAGCAAACAAAGGGTAATAACATAGCTTCATCTTCTAGAACTGATTTTGTTATTGTTAATAAGAAGAAACCAACTCATATTACCACTAGACAACCACCCCCAAAATATAATCCAATTTTTGCAAGAAACAAAGCTCAATCTTTTTCAAAACCAAACACATCTAGGAGACCTAATAATGTTTACCCGATGAGTAACCATCAAATGGGATGGAACCCAAATATGCAAAATGGCTTTCCATTTCAAAACTTTGCACCATGGAATGCATATTCACCTTATCCATACATGTCTAACATGAATGGAATGTTTAACACTAATGGACCCATGAACAAATGGGGACAAACTTTTGAGTTAATTGTTTTCTTAGGTGTGCTTAAAGGTCGACCTAGATCCGAATGAATGGGTCAAGGATAGCGGGTGCACGAGGCACATGACCGGCAATAAAGATCTATTCTCCACATATGAATCCTTCAATGGAGGAAATGGGTGTTTGAAAATAGCAAAAGTAAAATCATCGGTAAAGGTACAATTTCTAACAAATCTCTAACCATTAACGATGTGTGTCATGCGTGAGAAAACATAAACTTTAACCTCTTAAGTATAGGACAAATATGTGATAAAAAGTGAAATGTACTTTTTACCGAAACCGGTGGTAAGAGATTAAAAAATAGCATAACCATAGGAAGAGGAATTAGGAAACATGGAGTCTATGTCATTAAAATTGGTAATGAACCTAAAGACAAACTTTGTCTTACTTCTATGGATGATATTCGACCTTATGGCATCGAAGATTGGGTCATGCCAATATGCGACTTCTTCAATCGCTATCATCCAAAGATCTAGTAAGAAATCTACCTAAATTAAAATATGAACATCACTTTTGTGATGCTTGTAACGTAGGAAAACAAGTTCATTCTAGTCACAAAGCTAAAAACATGGTGTCTACAACTAAGTGTCTAGAATTACTACACATGGATTTATTTTGTCTATCCGCTATCCAAAGTTATGGAGGCAACTACTACACTTTGGTTATAGTGGATGATTATTCTAGGTACACATGGACAAATTCTAAAGAACAAAACGAAACGCTTTAATTATTTTGAAACATTAAGCAAGAAAATCCAAAGACAACTAGGAAGTCCTATAGTGTCTATTAGAACGGATCATGGTAGGAAATTCGATAATGAAGTGCAATTTGGAGCTTTTTGTGATGCTAATGGTATTACTCACAACTTCGGCCCTCGCGACTCCACAATCGAATGGGGTAGTTGAAAGAAAGAATAGAACCCTACAAGAAATGAGTCTCACCATGCTAAATGAGCAATCCATACTTCAAAAGTTTTGGTGCAATGCCTGATACTTCAACGCATATACTTAATCGAGTCTTAATTAGACCAATTTTAGGTAAAACTCCATACGAAGTTACTTCGAGGCAAAAAGCCTCAACGCTAGATCACTTTTTAGAGTCCTTTGTAGCAAATGTTTTATTCTTAACACTAAAGATTACCTTACAAAATTTGATCCTAAATCAACCTAAGGTATCTTTCTAGGTTACTCTCCAAATAGCAAAGCTTACATCATATTAAATAAAGAAACAATGAAGGTAGAAGAGTCATTAAATGTAAAATTTGATGAAAGTCCACCCAAACCCTCTCCACCTCTTGTCGATGACGAGATTGTTGAAAGTGAAGCTATTGTAATAAAGAAAACGATAAACGGAGAAGAAGAAGAATCTTCAAATAATGAACTCATAATATTAAAGAGTCCAAAGATCACCCCATAGATAAGGTCATAGAAAAGTTAAATGAAATAACCTTAAGGTCTCAAGTTCAAAACCAAAGTAGCCTATTTTGTTTTGTTTCAACCATAGAACCTAAGAATACAGAAGAAGCCATAAAAGATGAAAGTTGGGTAATGGCTATGCAAGAAGAGTTAAATCAATTTGTTTCTAATGATGTTTGGACACTTGTCCCTCCACCTAGTAATCAAACCATAACCAAATGGGTTTATAAAAACAAGTTAGATGCAAACGAGTAGTGTAGAAACAAGGCTAGACTAGTTGCCCAAGGGTATAACCAACAAGAAGGAATAGACTTTGATGAGACCTATTCCCCGCGGGCTAGATTAGAGTCTATAAGAATATTTCTTGATTATGCTTGTGCTAATGATCTTAAGCTTTATCAAATGGATGTCTAAAGTGCTTTTCTAAATGGTTTTATTAATGAAGAAGTATATGTAGCTCAACCCTGCTTCATCATTTTGAAAAACCTAAACATGTGTATAAGTTAAAGAAAGCCCTTTATGGTCTTAAACAAGCTCCAAAAGCTTGGTATGATAGACTCAAGTCATTTTAATTAAACACCATGGGGTTAGTTGATAACACACTATTTACTAAGAAAAGAGAGTCACATATAATCATTATTCAAATATATGTAGATGATATTATATTTGGATCCACTTGTCAAGACATGTGTGATGATTTCTATAAAATCATGCATGACGAGTTTGAGATGAGTATGATGGGAGAACTTAGTTTCTTTCTTGGTCTACAAATCAAAAAAGTAGAAGATGGTATCTTCTTTAATCAATCTAAATACATAAAAGAGATGTTAAAGAAATTCGACAGAAGAGTCAAAACCCATTAGGAAACCAATGTCATCCGACACTAAACTCACAAAAGATGAAGACGGCGAATCCATCGATAATACTAAATATCGTGGCATGATTAGTAGTCTTCTCTACCTCACGGCTAGTAGGCCGGATATCATGTTTAGTGTTCGTCTATGTGCTAGGTTTCAAGAAGACCCTAAAACATCACATCTAGAAGCCGTCAAAAGGATATTCAGATACATTAAGGGTACAACACAATTAGGATTATGGTATCCTAAGGGTACGGGAGTAGAAACAATTGTATATGCAGATTCTGACCATGCAGGTGATTATTGTAGAAAACTTGAAGGGGGGTTGAATAGTTTACTAATTAAAAACTTTGTTTTGAAACTTATTGTAAAGATCAATTGATATTGATCTTAGATATGTTAATGAAATATGAAAGCAATATGTAAGAAGTAAATAAGGAAAGAAATGATCAAACCACAACAAGTTGTTTATAGTGGTTCGGCTTACAAGGACTCTTTTTCCTTGCCCTACTCCACTCCCCGAGTCTCACACTCGAGTGTTTAACTTCACTAGTCAACAAGCTCCTTTCACCGGCGGAGAAAACCTTTACACTTCGCTAACACTATTTCCGACACTAAGCTAGATGTCGAGTTCTTTCCAAGGGTACAACCACTCCCACACACAATGTATTTTGAGGACTAAAATACTAACCACTCACACTCACAAGATTATGATGGTTTGATACAACAATGAAGTATGAATCAACACTAGATCATACAACACTAAACAAACAAGACTTCCAACTTCGTGTTTGAAGCTTGAATGTGACTTGATCTTCTTTGCTACAAAAGAGATCACTAATATGATATGAAACTGAGTTAGAAAGGTTAGAGAGAAGATATGTATGAGAGTATGTTAGAAAGGGATGAGAAACTACTTGGCTTGGCATTGCTATTTATAGCCAAAGTGGAAGGAGCTCCACGGACCGCGGAACCCTTAAAGGGTTCCGTACCATTTTGGTACCGCCGGTCCGACAGTCAAGATATCAAATCTTTGCTAAAGTCAACTCTATCTAAGTGAGATTGTGCAAGATATGAAGAGTACAAATCCACACAAAATATCTAATGAAATCTTCTAATGATTTCCATGATGCATTACATGATGTCATAAGTTGTATTTCTATTTTAAAAAATATGCAAGTACATAAGTAGTGTTTGGTTTTAAGAACCTAACACATTCTAAAACTACTATCATACATAATGATTAGAGTCATATCAAGATGTTACTAATCATAAATGTAAATGCTTGAATGATGAATATATTGTTTGAAAAAGCTTGTTTTAATATCTATTAAACTTGACAAGCTTTAAGCTTTTATACAAATTAAATTTACTTTTGTCGTTAACAAAACTTAGGTAAAGATCAAAAATATAAATAACGCTTAATGACGATATTTGTATTAACAATCTCCCCTTTTTGTTGAGGACAAAATATAAATTTTATTTTTATAAAAGATACAAAGTTTGTACAAGAGTTATAAAAATATTAGTTTTAGAACTTGAAAAGAGAATGATAATGCAAGTGTATGATGTTTGACTATTTATGAAAGTCAAAGTATTCACTAGTTGATGCATGATGTTGACTTTTCAGAAAGTCAAAGTATGCGTTTGACTTTTTAGAAAAGTCAAGTATTATCAATGAGGGTTCTGTTTGACTTTTAGAAGTCAAATGTATGCGTTTGACTTTTCAGAAAAGTCAAATATAAATAATTTCAAAGTTCTATATTTTCTCCCCCCTTTTGTCTCAACAAAAAGAAGAGGCTATGCGAATGTAATGATTCCCGAGCTATTATCTCCCTCTTGTTCAAAGCTCCCCCTTAATTGGGTGCTTTAATGGGAAGATACATGGATTGTGAAAATAAAGCTACAAAAAAATGTTAGTAATAATGATCATTCACAAGCATTTCCAAACACTATGTAATGACACCAACAATATAATAAACAACATTCATTAGTTAAAATTTTTCATG
This sequence comes from Chrysanthemum makinoi, assembly GCA_910596185.1. Classification (NCBI taxonomy): domain Eukaryota; kingdom Viridiplantae; phylum Streptophyta; class Magnoliopsida; order Asterales; family Asteraceae; genus Chrysanthemum; species Chrysanthemum makinoi. The sequence goes on from OU343216.1 coordinate 135,904,765, forward strand.
AGTAAAGATCATGAAAGGAGAACACAATGATGTGTTTTTAGTACAAGAAGTAAAAATTATCCTAAGAAAAAAAAATAAACTAAAAAGACTAGTCTAAAACCATCCTATTGTGATGGTGGATGGGAAAGAGCTGCTTAAGACGCCAAGGATGTGGTTGAGGATGAACCTCATTTCTTCGGAAGTCATGGACCATAATCCCGTCCTTTCCACGGTTTGACCCGTTTGCTCACAAGTTGAGCAACCATGCCTTGGAGGGTAGTATGTTTGGGGAGGTTGTGGTGGTGGAATGGTGGATGTGTTGGTGTTGGTGGAAATGTTTGGGGTGGTCATGATGGAAGCAAGCAAAGCACTTTGCATTTGCATTGTCTCACTCAGGTGAGAGTCCACCATGCCTTTGAATTGGTGGAGGTTGTGGAGTTCGGTTTGAATCTCCTCTATAGTGGGATTGGTATCCCACATACACTCCTCAATGTCCTCAAGATGAGGTGACATTGATGTGGGAAGTGAATGATCCCCATACAAAGGACCATGAATGTCTTTGTGAATGGGGTGGAAGAGAAGAGGTTTAGGCCCTAATGGGGCGTTTGGGTCAAGGGATGACCGAGGTGACTCATGAGCCATCCGCTCAATGGAGTCCAAGGATGGCAATGGTGGTGGATGACCTGGCCTAGGAGGCAAGTCTTCCAAGTCCTCTAGGAAAGGATTTGGTGATGTTGGTGGAGTTGAAAATAACTCCATAGGAATGAGAGTTGGAGACCTTGGTGAAGGTGGTGAGGTGTTTTGGATGTTTGGATGGGTGCCAGTGGAGGTGAAGTTGGTGTTTTGTTGGTGGTGGAGTGGTGATCACAATGTGTGATGTAGGGGTGTAGCTAAGGTAAGGCTTGTATCATCTCTAATGGGAGATGAGATTGTGAGTGGAGAAGACTCGGATGATGAGCTAAGATGAACAAAGCAACAAGGCTTTACGCTAATTCTAGCGGTCTTCTTGCAAGGTTTTGGAGATGACTTTAGTCATTTTAACTTGGGTTTTGCTTTGCTAGATAGTAGTAAGAATGAAGAAGGTGTGAGGATGATCATGGTAAAACCTCTCAATTTATAGAAGTGAAAAATTATGGAGAAATGTGTTTGATTTGATGTTAAACCATTGAAGAGATGAGGTTCCTAATGATTTGGAAGTGGGTTGAATGCTAGTCATATCACCCAAGTCAAGCCATTCAAGAGAGATGGAGTGAAGAAGAAAAGATTTGCAATAAATGTGTTCTATTGAGTGGAATTTCCTAATATTCAGATCACCCACGGATTTGAAGGTACCAAAATTTGGTTCCTTCCTTTATGCCAAAGGGCTCCTTGGGTGGATTTTTCAAATTTTTGAATTTTGGTGGGAAATGGATTTCTTATATACCTTAGTGAATTATACTAGTTCTAATAACAGTATAAACTAGTTGAGATTGATTTATAAGTGATGGAAGATAATTTGGAATCACGAAAGAGTCGAAATTCGAAAATTACCCGAGGATCCACGGCACCAAAACTATACACGACGACCCTAAAAGGGTGCCGCCTGGTCACTGCATGCACGGTACGGCAGTATCAAAATACATAAAGGACGGTACCAAAATTATGGTGCCGCCTGATCCGTGGAGCGATAAAATGGACAGAGTTTGTTTTGGTGTCGGGACTTTTCCGAAACCTGAAATTCTTCTCAAAACATGTTATACTAAACATTTCTAGTTAGGAAAAGCAGATAACATATATATAAACATAGTGGAATATGTATTTTGAGCAAGGCTTATTGATTTTCACATTATAGTGAAAATGGGTAAAATTTGATAGCATACTTGCGCTATCCCCTGCATGAAATTGTTAGCATTCACCATTGTTTCAGGTTATATTATCATCCTACATAATAAAACAACCAAATTGTATCAAACATTAATGATAATGTATTGTTCCAAACGCTCCTTAAAAGTACCCTTATTTGTCCAACTTCTTGTAAATCTTGTTCATCATCCTACCAAGGCACTTGAACATTCCCTTAGTTTGCTTGAACTCCTCTGATTCATTCTCTATTTCGGAAGAGACGATAATACTCATGAGGCGGAAGACGAGAGCTTGGAAGACCATCCTAGGAGCTATTTGATGATGATGATGATGGAGTTGGAGGTTTTGCTCTCTTGCCTTTGTCTTAGCAACTCGTGCATCACTCAACGGTACAAAGATGTGAGGGATGAGCTCATAGTGAAGGTGCATCCCTTTTGGTGTTGGTGGAATTGGTGCAAAGTTTCTATAGAGACGGGTGAGAGCATCCCGTATGGAAGAGCAACCGATCCTTGAGTTGGAATATCAATCATTCTCCTAGCTATGTAGTAGGCTAAATTGAATGGTTGACGGGTGGACAAGTTGTAGAGCATATGACAAAGGCAAGCGTTAATGTGATCCCTATTTCCTATGGTGCTAATGACGTTGGCTCTAAGTAGCTCCTCCCATTTCTTAAATTCGGGCTTAAGTTCATTTAGCTCCATTCCATATGGATCTCGGTTTACTTCTTTTCCCTTCGGTAACTCGGGTTGTGTCACTTTGGGTTAAAAGGTGTTCACGGATGACATCCTTATCGGCCAAACGGGTTTGGTAGGGTAGAGAGCGGTCATTGATAGCATCAAGAGCGGTGAGTGACCATTTATCCGAGTAGACAAGTTCCTGGTTGGGAATTCCTAGAACTTGAGCAAAGTTGGCTAAGGTGATGGTGTAGTCGTTTTGATTAATTCTAAACCTAAGACAAAATTCATCATCGTCTTCATCACTAAAGCCGGTCACACTAGCATAGAATTCTAACACAAACCTAGGACAAATTGGTTCATCGATGTCAAGAAGACAATCGAATTGAATGGCGGCTAGTTCTTCACGAAGATTGGTGTTTTCAAGGAAGGATGAGTGAATGGTTCTACCCTCATGGAAATACCTTGATTCTAGACCCCTAAATATTTCTACTTGTTCTTTGGTAAGTCCTTTGGTTTTGTGGTGTTTGGGAATGTAGTTAAGGGTGTCTTTGTGATCATAGAATCTTGCGGCTACCATGGTTATTCCTAAGGACAAGAGTTAATATGTTAAAAATGAGAATAAGTTTTAACGTTTTTGGTTCTAGTGTGTGCCTATATGAAAACAATTTGGAGTTGCGGTTATCTCGACTCATTTTATGCACAAAGATGGTTTTAGTGGGTTGTTTGGCAAATACCATGAGATAACCCAAATGCTCCTAATTCAATGTGGCTTCATTTGAATATACCCGGGAATGCATATTAGTTATGCAATACCTTTAGTATTCAAGAGCATGCAAGTGATGAAAATTTAACGTTTCTATTTGTATTAGCAATGAAAAAATTGTTTTCCTACAAGTGAGAAGCTTTTCAAAACTTTTAACATGGGGTGTTTGGTTGTTTGAATAAGGCCTTATATTCATTATCTATCAATTAGTGGGAAGCATGATTTGTTTATGCAATATGATAATGTAGTACCTAATTTTAATGACTAGTTATGCAATTTGCCAATTGAATTCATATTTGGTATAAAAGCATACATAAAACCCCATGTAATGATTTGTGATAGTTTTGTGCATAAATAAGAATCCTAGACTCGGAATTAAGAGATGAAATGTAGTTAGGATACTTACAATGATGTTATCTTCAGTGATTAGTGAGTGGGAAGATGACAATAATGAGCTTGGTTTAAGTTTTACACGTTTTGGTAAAGTGGGTTTTGAGGAAGAGGATGATTTGTATATAGCGTTTTGTTTCTTCAGAGACACCACGGACCGCACGGCACCAAAATTTTGGTTCCGCCTTTGTTATCGCTTTGTCGTGGCTACAAGAGTGTACAAGACAAATTTTTTTACTTTTGACTATTCTAATGTTTTGGGCTATGTTTATCCTACATGTTTGGTTCCATTAACCCTAAACCAAGTCTAAGAAGATTAAAAGGTTCTCGTTTAAGAGGCTTAGTTAAGATGTCGGCAATGTTGTCTTCGAAGGATACTTTCTCGATTGAAATGTTTCCTTTTTGAACATTGTCGCAAAGAAAGTGATGGCGGATTTCAATATGTTTTGTACGAGCATGTTGAACGGGATTCTTGTGAGATCGATGGCCCTTTGTTGTCGCAAAGTCAATGTCGTTGAGATGAATTCCATAATCTACGAGAGCTTGCTTCATCCAAAGAGCTTGTTGACATGCCTTTCCGGCCGAGACGATTCTCGGCTCAGAGTTGAGATGGCCAAGGCCGTTTGCTTCTTTGCAAACCATGAGGTAAGACAATGTCCAACAAAAGTGCAAATACCACTTGTACTTTTTCTATCGACATAGTCACCGCAATGATCCGAGTCGGCATACACTATGGTTTCTACACCCGTTCCTTTGGGATACCATAATCCTAAACACGTTGTTCCCTTAATGTATCTAAAAATCCTTTTAAGGCTTCTAAGTGTGATGCCTTTGGGTTTTCTTGAAAGCGAGCACATAGACAAACACTAAACATAATGTCGGGTCTACTAGCCGTAAGATAGAGTAGGCTACCAATCATTCCTCTATATTTAGTGTTATCTACGGATTCACCTTCCTCATCCTTGGTTAGTTTAGTGTCCGAGGACATGGGAGTTTTAGTTGGTTTGGAATCTTCAAGACCAAATTTCCTAAGCATGTCTTTTATATATTTAGATTGGTTAAAAATATGCCATCTTCTAGTTGTTTTATTTGAAGTCCTAGAAAGAAATTTAACTCACCCATCATACTCATTTCAAACTCGCCGTGCATGATTTTAGAGAAATCATCACATAATTCTTGACAAGTTGATCCGAATATAATGTCATCAACGATATTTGAACAATGATAATGTGTGATTCCTTTTTCTTGGTAAAAGAGTATTATCTACTAATCCCATAGTATATTTGTTATCAATAAGAAAAGTCTTAAGTCGGTCGTACCAAGCTTTTGGTGCTTGCTTAAGACCATACAATGCTTTCTTGAGTTTGAAGACATGATGTGGTTTCTCAAAGTCGGTGAAACCGAGAGGTTGAGCAACATACACTTCTTCGTTAATAAACCCATTAAGGAAAGCACTTTTAACATCCATTTGAAATAATTTAAAATCATAGGCACATGCATAAGCAAGCAATATTCTAATAGACTCAAGCCTAGCTACCGGTGCATAAGTTTCATCATAATCAATCCCTCTTGTTGATTATAACCTTGCGCTACAAGCCTAGCTTTGTTTCTAGATACTATCCCATTTTCATCCATCTTATTTCAAAAAACCCATTTTGTTCCAATTATAGTTTGATCTTTAGGTTTTGGAACTAACTTCCAAACATCATTTCTAACGAATTGGTTTAATTCTTCTTGCATGGCAATAACCCATGATTCATCTTTTATTGCTTCATTTATGGTTTTGGGTTCAATGGTGGATACAAAGCAAAAATAATTACTTTGATTTTGGGCTTGTGACCTTAAGGTTCTTTGATTGAGTTGTCCTATGACTTTTCCTAAAGGATGACTTTTAGATTCTTTGATGTTGACAATTTCTTTATTTAATGGTTCATCTTCCTTGTTATTATTAATTATTTCTTGACCTTCTATCATTTGACTTTCAACTAAGTCATCATCTACCAAAGGTGATGTCTTAGAGGAGGTGGACTTTCGTCGAATGTTATGTTCAACGATTCCTCGACTATCATTGTTTCTTTGTTTAGGACAATGTAAGCTTTACTAGTTTGAGAGTAACCAAGAAATACACCTTCATAAGACTTTGGGTCAAACTTGGTGAGATAATCCTTAGTATTAAGAATAAAGCATTTACAACCAAAGACTCTAAAATATCCTAACGTTGGCTTTTACCTTTATAGAGTTCATATGGTGTTTTGTTTAAGAAAGGACGTTTAAGACTCTATTCAAAATATATGTAGAAGTGTCAACGGCGTTACACCAAAACTTTTGAGGAATGTTTTGTTCATTAAGCATTGTTCTACTCATTTCTTGAATTGTTCTATTTTTACGTTCTACTACTCCATTAGATTGAGGTGTTCGTGGAGCGGAAAAGTTATGTGTTATACCATTTGTATCACAAAAGTTTCCAAATTGAGTTTCGTTGTCAAATTCACCATGATCCGTACGTATCGACACAATTTTGATACCTAGAAGATTTTGAATTTTCTTGCTAAGTATTTCAAATTTATCAAAAGCTTCATTTTTGGTTTTCAAAAACAACGTCCAAGTAAACCTTGAATAATCATCTACTATGACCAAAGTGTATAAGTTGCCTCCATAGCTTCTTATAGCGGATGGTCCAAACAAGTCCATATGTAATAATTCTAGACACTTAGATGTGGACACCATATTTTTAGTTTTGTGACTACTATGTGTTTGTTTACCAATTTTGCAAGCATCGCAAAAGTGTTGGTCATATTTAAGTTTTGGTAAATTCCTAACCAATTCTTTTGAAGATAGGTTTTGTATAAGTCTCATATTAGCGTGACCTAAACGCCTATGCCAAAGAGATGAGCTATCATCTAATGTTGTTAGGCAAAGTTTGTCATTATATGTTTTATCTATTTTCATGACATATATGTTATTTTTCCTAACTCCTTTAGCTATGGTGATACCATCTTTTAGTATTTTACTACCATTTTCATCAAATAGCACTTTATACTTTTTATCACATAGTTGGCTAATACTAAGTAGATTAAATCCTAACCTATCCACATGAGCAACATTTTCAATAGTTAGAGTTATGAGCGATCGTTCCTTTGCCAATAATTTTGCTTTTGAGATTGCTACCAAAGGTGACATTACCTCCGTCATACTCTTGGTATGATGAGAAGAGACTTTGTTGCCCGTCATGTGTCGTGAGCAACCACTATCTTTTATCCATTCATCAGGTTCCAATCCAACTTTCAAGCATACCTAAGAAGCAAATAACTCAAGCATTTGGTCCCCAATATCTCATGGGTCCATTTGGGTTACACATACCATTTATTTGATTCATGTATGGAAACGATGGGTAAGAGTTCCATGGCATGTAATCTGGAGTTTGATATGGTCTAAGAAAGTTTTGATTCCAACCATTGTGTTGGTAGTTGGGTTGTACGTTGTGGTTGCTCTTAGGAAAGGGGCGTTTGGCAAAAGGAGTTTTATATCGTTGTTGAGTAGTTTTTGATCTAAATTCATTTTTGACAAGTCCTACCCTCAAGTAACGGCTGTTTTAGTTTAATACTATTATTGGTTTTCTTTGTTATTTTAACAAATTCAACGGTCCGTATTAAGAACATTCTGTTCACCAAGTACCCACGGCACCATTTTGCACAACGGACGGAACCCTTATTTTGGTTCCTCGGTCCGCGGCTGTATCAGCAATTTTGATGAATGTTCGTCCTTTTTGGCCGTTTTATTTTGACTCTTTGGAATTAATACTTCATTAAAACCTAGCCCATTCATGTCTCCAGGTGTTTTATGAATTTTAACTATTTCATCGGCAAGAGCGATGTTCTTGTTAAACCTTTTAAATTTAGAATTGTTTTCTATTAAAACATCTTGTGTGAGCTTTAGTTTTTCTATTTCAAGTTTAAGCTCTTGACATGATTTACAATCATCGTCATTTGCTTTTCCTTTTTCTAGTCGTTTTGCTTTTTCTTTTAACTCATAAACTTCATTTTCCAAAAATTCCTTTTGGTTTTTAAAAATTTATTTTTAGTTATGATTTTTAGACTTAGCTCACACAATTGATTATATTGTTTTTGCAAAGTGTCATCATCAATAGAAGAATAAGAAGAGTCGGAAAGTACCTCATTTGACTCATGTGCCATTAGAGCGATTTCTTCCTTGCTTGATTCTTCATCGTCTTCACTATCACTCCAAGCACCACTTACAAAAGCTCGTTGAGTTTTGCTTTTAGGTGGCTTGGGACATTCTCCTATGAGGTGACTTGCATCACCACATCTAAAACATTTTCTTTCACCTTTTCCCTTCTTGTCATCCCGATCCTTTCGAATGGCTTTTCTTCTCGAGGTTGTCTTACAAACTTTCCTCTTCTTCTAAAGAACTTTTAAAAGTCTCTAACGGCCATGGCATATTCCTCATCTTCGCTACGGAGCAAGATTCGTCATCATCACTTGATTCCGCTTTTGCTTTTAGAGCAACGGATTTGATCTTCTCCTTTTTCCTTTGATGATCTCCGAATCTTTCTCCATCACCATTTCGTGTACTTTGAGGTTACCGATCAACTCGTCTAGTGACATTATTGAGAGATCTTTTGATTCCTCAATGGCGGTCACTTTAGCTCTCCATTTGGGATGGAGTGCTCTAAGAAATTTCTGACAAAGTTCTTACTACGAAAAGATTCATCAAGTGCTTTAAGTGATGTAATAATAGTGTTAAAGCGAGCAAAGCCACAATCAATGGTTTCATCTTCAGAATAACAAATTGTTCATATTGTTGAACAAGAAGATCAATTTTGTTATCCTTGACTTGTGAATTACCTTGATGTGTAACAATTAAAGATTCCCAAATATCTTTGGCGGTTTCACACATAAAAATTCTTTCATATTCTTTTCTAGGTAAAGCATTATAAAGCATCATTTTAGCTTCATTATTTTTAGCAACTAGTTTCTTTTGTTCATCAACGAAAATATCCTTTGTTGTAGAACTAAAATCCCTTTAACAATAATAAACCAAAGATCTATATCTTTTGATTTTACATATGTTTCAAAACGGTTTTTCCAATAGATAAATCCATTGGTTTCAAAGAGTGGTGGTCTTTGCATAGATTGCCCTTCTTTAAAGTTTTCAGAATCCATGGATCGTTTCAAGTTTATAAAATACAAGTTATTTTAGAAATTCTTGAGCAACGAGGCTCGGGTACCAATTGTAGAAAACTAGAAGGGGGTTGAATAGTTTACCAATTAAAACTTTGTTTTGAAACTTATTGAAAGATCAATTGATATTGATCTTAGATATGTTAATGAAATATGCAAGCAATATGTAAGAAGTAAATAAGGAAAGAAATGATCAAACCACAACAACTTGTTTATAGTGGTTCCGTCTACAAGGACTCTTTTTCCTTGCCCTACTCCACTCCTCGAGTCTCACACTCGAGTGTTTAACTTCACTAGTCAACAAGCTCCTTTCACCGGCGGAGAAAACCTTTACACTTCGCTACACTATTTCCTACACTAAGCTAGATGTCGAGTTCTTTCCAAGGGTACAACCACTCCCACACACAATGTATTTTGAGGACTAAAATACTAACCACTCACACTCACAAGATTATGATGGTTTGATACAACAATGAAGTATGAATCAACACTAGATCATACAACACTAAACAAACAAGACTTCCAACTTCTCGTTGAAGCTTGAATATGACTTGATCTTCTTTGCTACAAAAGAGATCACTAATATGATATGAAACTGAGTTAGAAAGGTTAGAGAGAAGATATGTATGAGTATGTTAGAAAGGGATGAAAAACTACTTGGCTTGGCATTGCTATTTATAGCCAAAGTGGACAGGAGCTCCGACGGACCGCGGAACCCTTAAAGGGTTCCGCCCGTGTACCATTTTTGGTACCGCCGATCCAAGATATCAAATCTATGCTAAAGTCAACTCTATCTAAGTGAGATTGTGCAAGATATGAAGAGTACAAATCCACACAAAATATCTAATGAAATCTTCTAATGATTTCCATGATGCATTACATGATGTCATAAGTTGTATTTCTATTTATAGAAATATGCAAGTACATAAGTAGTGTTTGGTTTTAAGAACCTAACACATTCTAAAACTACTATCATACATAATGATTAGAGTCATATCAAGATGTTACTAATCATAAATGTAAATGCTTGAATGATGAATATATTGTTTGAAAAGCTTGTTTTAATATCTATTAAACTTGACAAGCTTTAAGCTTTTATACAAATTAAATTTACTTTTGTCGTTAACAAAACTTAGGTAAAGATCAAAAATATAAATAACGTTTAATGACGATATTTGTATTAACAAAAGGTTAAAGGAATTGGTAAGATAATGGGACAGTTCAAGAATGCTATTCTAATAGAACTCAGAGGTCAAAAGGTATCAAAAGGGACTATAGTGACTCCAAGAACCCCACAACAAATGGGTAAGGTAGTTAAAAATAGACCCTCATGTAGGCTGCAAGATCAATGTCGGCAGACTCTAAGCTACCACCATAAAGTTTGGATCAAGTCGCTAAAATTTTTGTTATGTATTGAATAGAGTGTCCATTACTCTAATTACACTTCAAAACACCATATGAACTTCTATTGAAAGTTCCTACTATTCATTACCTTTTAAACCTTTTGGGTGTCAAGTGACTTTATTCGATTACAAGTGATCCATTGGGCAAATTTGATGAAAAGCATCGGCAATGGTTATATTAGGATATTCAAATTCTCATAGTAAGGCAAGTACGAGTTTACAATTTATCGCTAAGAAGATAGAGGAGACATTGAACCTGGGAGGTTTTAGAAGACAAGCCTAATATTCAAGGACAAGGTCATGTTTGGTCTTTTGACCTTGATTACTTAACTGATTATTTGGGTTATTCTAGAAATATGGCTAACCAACAAACAGATATCTTAAGAGTCTCCAACTAACAGCTGCATTCCCTTGATGCCCCATTCTCGATGATGAGTTGAAGATGATGAGCAACCCATTGTAGTGCCTTCTTTCTCCCTAACAATTTTTCGGTGACACTTCTAAAGTTACTCTGATGAGAAGTGAAGACGAGTCCAACTATGCAGAGGATCTTGCTAGGTTGAAGAAACAAGAGTATGCAGCTAATCTAGATGCCATTTTAAAGGAATGCTGAGGAGAGTGCAAGTGAAACAATAAGTGGAAACCTCAATTCTACCTAACATGATCCGCTTTCTCCTATCATTTCTGCTGAAGGCTATGTTGTTTCTACCCCATTTCTACCGAAAGTGTCCACAGACTTTGGAGATCCTTATACTTGTTTTCCAAGACCCTCAGATCTTGGTAATAATCAACCCAAATTTGGAATCTTCACCTCACCTTCTTATGACACCGATTTTGAACCTACTATGACTAATCTTGATTCTTCCATTGAAGTCAACACCACTACTACTAAAAGGATTCACAACACTCATCCACAAGTAAATATTATTGGTGATCCTAATGCACCTGTTAGAACAAGTGGTAATCGTGGCAAGTTCTAAATATGGTCAAGTGGCTTTTCTCTTATGTCTCGTGATCAAGCAAAGAGACAATCACACAGACTATGAACATTGTCTGCTTGTTTGTTTTCTTCTCAAGTGGAACCAACCGTTGTTACTCGCTCTTGAAGATTCAAGTTGGCTTGAGGCAATGCAGAAGAGATGCAACAATTTCAAAATCAGTGTTGGATATTGGTACCACTACTGGATGGCAAGTATGCAATTGGTACTAAATGGATTTTGAAGAATAAGAGAGATGCAAGAGGTGTTGTCATTAAAAACAAGGCAAGATTAGTTGCTTAGGGTTATAGACAAGAGGAGGGGATTGATTATGATGAAGTGTTTGCACCTGTGGCTAGAGTTGAGGCCATACAAATTTTCTTGGCTTATGCATCCTACATGGGATTTATGGTATATCAAATGGATGTTAAAGGCCTTCCCTGTATGGTGAAATAGAAAAGGAGGTTTATGTCACTCAACCTAAAGGATTTGAAGATCCTGATCATCCTACTCATGTTTACAAGGTAGTCAAAGCTCTCTATGGACTACATCATGCACCACGAGCTTGGTATGCTAGGCTTTCATCGTTTCTGCTGAAGCATGGATATCGAAGAGGTGCCATAGATAAAACACTTTTCTTGAAGAAGAATTCACGGACATTATTCTTGTGCAAGTGCATGTGGATGACATTAATTTTGGATCCACAAAGGAAGCTTGGTGCAGGGAGTTTGAGGAGCTTATGAAGGGAGAGTTTCAGATGAGTTCCATGGGAGAAATGACTTTCTTTTTGGGTCTTCAAGTTCAGCAGAAACCTGATGGTATCTTTATCAGTCAGGACAAATATGTGAGGGACATCTTAAAGAAGTTTGGTATGGAGAGTGTAAGGATTGCCACTACACCTTATGAAGCTCCAAAGTCAAAGATCAACAATGAAATAGATCCACCGCTGAATGTACATCTTTACGATCTATGATTGGTTCTTTGATGTATTTAACAACTTCACCGCCTGATATTACTTTTGCTATGAGTGTTTGTTCTCGACATCAAGTTACTCCACTTACTTCCCATCTCAATGCTGTTAAGAAGATCTTTAAGTACCTCAAAGGTCAACCTCACTTAGGCCTTTGGTACCCAAAAGAATCTCCATTTAAGCTGGAAGCTTATAGTGATAGCCATAGACTATGGTGCAAATCTGATAGGAGATCCACTACCGGGCGTTGCCAATTCCTTGGAAAGAGATTGATTTCTTGGCAATGCAAGAAACATACTATTGTGGCTACCGATCTATCAAGCAGAGTAATGCTGTCGCCGCTAATTGTTGCAGGTTCTTTTGATTCAAAATCAATTTTTGGATTATGGGTATAACTTCATGAACACAACAATTTTTATTGATAATCAAAGTACCATATGCATTGTTAAAATCCAGTTTTTCACAAATTAACAAACCATATTGAAATCAGGCACCACTTTATAAGAGATGCATATGACAAACATTTGATAAAAGTGGTTAAAATTCACACCGATGATAATGTGGCGATTTGTTAACAAGTAGGCTTTTGATGGACCAAGGTTTCAACACCTAGTGGTCCATATTGGTATGCTTAACCCTTAACTGAAAAGTTTAAGGGGAGGCATAGGCCTTAGGGGAGGCATATGCCTCAGGGGAGGATTTGTATATACTTTGCATTGTTTTATGTAAATTTGTTTGATTTTTGATTTATGATTCTGTTCTCTAACACTAACCAGCTAATGTAATGATAGTTTGTTTGTCTTTGTTTGGTTTGTGTGTTTCTCTGTGTTTGTTATGATTTGCAGATTGGTTATTCAGTTGGAATTTACCATGGTTGTTAAGTTGGAATATGGTCAAGAAAGCTCTAAAGCTTGTTTCTACTGAATTCAAAGTACTGAAGTTACAATGTTCATTCAAGAAAAGTACTGAAGCAAATTGTTCATTCATTCATTCGAGAAACAGTTTGCAGCTTACAGCTTACAGGGTACAATCAACATCATGAAACTACAAGGAAAGTGCTTTACATGAACTTCTAATCCTAACCTAGTTGATATCATCTATTCCAACATCTAACAGGCGTTGGATATGCATGATCGCTCACATCTTTCACACTAGATGCTGGATATGTGTTTGTGAAGTCTTGCATAACCACCCATTCATTCTATCTTGATGACTGGATATGCATGACCGGTACGACGAAGAAGCTAAGGATCAAAATGGGAAGGATGGATTGATGAAAACGATGATGATGAAGATGACCACATATGTCCTTTGTGCTTCATCTGCTGATTTCACCAAAAAGCAATTCTTCCACCTTCCTTGACTCCTTCCTTTATAAGATATGTGATGATGCACCATGATATGAAGCAGGAAGTGCTAGAACCACCTCTCTATCCTTAGGGAGTGGCGGATTTCTAGCACGTGACCTTCGTTGAGGCTGAGGTGCTGGAGGTTGGGAGTAAGATGTTCTCTCCTTATAGGAGTCATCGAATCAATCACAGCTGTAATCACTTGGATTCACTACACTATCTTCTTCAAGAAGGGATAAAAGTGATTTACTTGGTTGTGAAGATGGTTGAGGAAAGTAATGAAGCAGGGGTTGAATCATCACTTGATGATGATGATGATGAGAATGATGGTGTGAGATCTATGATCTCGTGTTTAATACTCATGGTTGATTGTGGTTAATTTTGGAGCATTGATGCAATTAGGGTTTTTGATGTTATTTGGGGTTTTTGATGAAGAGTTATGTGTGCATTGGGATTGTTTTATAGACGCTTTCAAGACTTAATGAGATTTAATGCGTATAGGTGAAACAAAGAAAAGATATTTATTGAAGCTTCCTGAATAATGCGATCTATTTCTTCTCGCTGATTAGTATTCTTCACAGATTGATTAGTGTTTCTCACGGTTGAAAGTTAATTTGGGGAAAAGTAGTAGTACATCGCCACCTGGTCAACATTTGACTAAAATTGGGAAAATACTACTTATTCTCGGTTTGCATATCTTCGTCTCATTAAAAGTTTCCCTCATTACTCACATTCAAAACACTTCCACTTGTGTGACTCTTAACCCTAACTTTCAATTTTTCTCATGGCGCTTCAATTCAAGCATGATCATAATAAAGTCGCCTTCCGGGAAACAAATAAGGGTGATGAGTTTTATAGACCAATGGTAGAATTCTTACAGAGGTCCAAGATTCATTATGCTTTAACGCATTCTCCGGAAGTGATTTATGAATCGTTGGTCAAACAATTTTGGGCAAATCAAAAAAGAGGAATGATACGTAGATTGTAGCTATTGTTGACGAATGCAGTATATTGCATTGAGGAGTCGATAAGAAGAAAACTTCGCTTTGATGTCAATAAGTACTACCATTCTACTCGCACCTAAGGGTTCTACGGCTTTTATATTTATTGGGTAATCTTCATGTTTTGTTTGATTCAACATCTCCCAATGGTAAAGGATACTTTATTTGAAAGAACTCTCACTTATGGCGGTTACATCTGGAGATTTTATCCTCTCGCCGTGTGCATGTGATTGAGACGCAAGGGTGGTATTACTATCTCGCATGTTTGCCTAGAGAACGTATCCATTATCTGTGAAACTTATGGAAAGAATGTTTCTTCAGAAGTTGGAAGTTCCTCCAGATCCTCGCTGGCAATGATCTTTTGCATGCTTCAACAATGTGTTTGTTATTAAGCATCAAATTATGGCACATAGAAGTTCCTCCCGATTCTCGGTATTTGTAATTTGTATGATTTGTAATTTTGTTTCTTTGTTTTCTTAGTTGCGTGTTTGTTGTATCTTATTGTTGGTTATTAACTCACCAGATATACTTGTGTATGTCAAAGAGTTAGCTAGTCCAAAGGGTACAGCTTTGGTAAAGACACATCAAATCTGTTGATAACTGTAATGGTTTGCTCAAAATCATAGGGTTTGCAACCACCCATGCTTAATTCTCTGAAAGTGTTGTATGGTTCTCAATTCACCATGATTTATTCCCTTTTGGAATCCAAGAATTGACTAGCCCACATGTATATGGCTTGTGGTAAAGGCAAGGGAATACCATATTTGGTAATCAGTTCACCAATTTTAAGAATTGCCTAGTCCTGAGCAAACGGCTACAGGTAAAGACATATCAAATCCGTTCATGGTTGCCGATTTGCTAATAAATCGATGGTTATCAGTACCATGGTTTTCGAACTTAAACATTTGGCTACTCCAAAGAGTGATGGCTATTGGTAAAGAGACATCAAATCCATTATTTTCAATGATTCACCTCTCACGGGAGTTAACACACCTGGATGTGATGAGAATAGTTTGAAACTTTTATGTTTTGATGTACATGTTGTCATTTGTTGCTGCAAAGATATGGAGTTTTCGAGTTTCTTCATCAAAGAGCTGATTTTGTTTTGATTCTTTGTCCGATGTTGTTTGACTACAATCCTCGAGTGCTGCATGGTTAGAGATCTATCGAAACAAACTTAACCACGTCAATTTCCAGTTTAGGGGAGGATTGTTGGGAATTATGTGAAGTACGAATTATGTTATTGTTTCTCATGAATGGATTCTGCCAAGGGTATGGATTCTCTGAAGACATGGTTCTCACTGAAGTTTAGTTTGTTTCTCACGGGTTATTATTCCGTGTTTAGTTTATTTATTTTGGATATACATGAGCTTTATTAGGAAGTGATTGTGTATATCTTATTTAGTTTTATGTTTATACGCTTCTTGGGAAACGGTTTAGGGTTTTGTTTAGGTTCCTTGTCTATAAAGGAACACAATAGAATGAATTATGTACGTGTGCTTAAAACAAGTTATTAATACAACGATCCATAGAGGATCAAAGAAGTTCTTAGTTATCACGCTTTCATACTTGTGTTTATATTCGCTACGCCATGTAATACAAGTTGTAGAGATTTTCTTTTAGTCTATTTGTGATTACATATCAGTAATAATACTAACGACTCTACTTAAGCTCAAGATCTATCAAGGTCATAGTTTTCAAATAAAATGGTAATTAATAATTTAAAAGCTATTATATGGAAAGGTTTATTTTAAAATAAAATCATAGATTATGTCTACACTTTGATTAACATACCTTCACCTACCGGTTTCTCATGAACGGTCTTGTACGATTTCTCCAGCCCATACGCTGCACAAGTTCAACGCGTATCATCAATCCATTTTCAAGAAATGGCATCGTGTGGAAAGAGTATTGTTTAGAGATTTGTGAAACAACTCTCAGTGTCAAAGAAATTGTTTTCATCGCGGAACCAATATATTCCATCCGTGCCCACCAAACTCATGCACGCGTTCCGTTTTCCTCCAGTATTTCAATTTGACTGAGTGATAGTCGCTACGCACGCCATCAACAAGAACGCCAAATTGGTTATTGTCGCATTGTCCCTGAAATTGCAAGGAATGACCTACGTAATGCTTTAGTTTAAAGAAAACATTAGCTGGTCAAACAATTAAAATAATCCCCATTTTCAACAAACTTATACAATGTATTGATTAACATTTTTTCTTACCGAGGTTGTGCAGATATTCATCCAACGTAACAGTGCACCTACGCTTGTCTCAGAAACCTGTAGAAGAGCCGTTTTATCGCATCCGTAAGGCATTCGCGTCAAGATCGTTGTACCCCTGCTACATAATAAATTTCTTCCCCGACGAATGAAATGGAATGTGGCCACATTGATGTATTGGCTTTGATGAATAAAATCTTGCCACTCGACTGACCTTTGCAAAGTAATGCGCCAATTAACCAACCACCTTTCCAAGAGAAACCTTATGTTTGGTTCCCTATTGTGATTAGGTATATCCAAATAGCTTATTGGGGTACAAGTTGTTTCAAGAAACAAAGCAGAAGCATCTTAAATTTTAAAAGTAAGCACGTATATCAATTTGATGGTTACATTGATAAATTTATAACCTTAAGTAAGCATTTTAAGTACAACTTACCTGCAATGTCCTAATGTTTGTGTGGTTTGCCTCCACCAACAATTGGATGCTCATTCTATTTTAAAACAACAATTGTCTTAATGGTCAATAAAGTTATCACATATGCATAACATTCAACTAATACAAGTCTTAGATGATCAATACATCTTTATCATTAAGGTGTCAAACAAAAAATGATTGAAGATGTACTACTACATATTTAACTATGTTTCAAAAATCAATAATCATATAGTCCTTTTAGAGTAAAATCAGATTTTTTTACGCTTAATCATCTTACCCAATACGTTTGTTAAAATCTAGTAAGAAATCCATAATCTACCCAACATACCATACGCCATTGCTTCATCCAATGTTTAAAACCTAAGCTCGATAATTAATTACATAAGGTGTAGTGCTTTACCAAATCATATAAAAGCTATACTAACCTAGATTAAACATTTGTTTGCAAGTTGTCTAATTAGCTATTTAACAAATAGTGCTACGCTTTTTCCACAATCTAAATATATCCATGATTTTTTTATTCAAATCATCCTATATTTACATGTCACACAATATTCTAAAGAATCAAATCGCATATAGTTCTAATAAAATGGTTGTTACATTATGATCAAAGGATACTATATTCTTTAGGATATGTTAAACATTGCAAAAAAAATACCAAACATGCATTTGTATCCATCAACATATCAGAAACATGCATATCAATCACTTTATATTTGCAGCTCATGGTTAAAAACAAAAGAAAAAAAAACCAATGTGTAATATTACCCGCTGATGCGTTGTTGTGTTGAAGAATATAGACTTGAATATTTTGCTTTGACTATGTGATTAAGTGTAGCCGTAATATATCACTTCTGTTCTCAAACTGCAATGATTACTACTAGTATTAATTAAGGAAGGATTTTTGTTTTATTTTTTTAGTTTGTATTATGGGAGCATTGTATATATACCCACTAAAACTCAAAAAGTTGCATATTTCTCCATAATACAAGTTTTTAATGCATGATGTACAATGCAACTTAAGCATGTTTTGGGTATATATGCAAATATGTAAGTTTTAGTGGAACAATTATTTTACCAAAACGGTACATTTGAAAAAGTACGCAACTCTTTTATGACCTAAACCCTTGATTATATACATACAAAATATTTGGTAGAATCACCTTAAAATTAAGTACCTTAACATACAAATAAATAATATTACATTTACATACGCATGTCGAATCCTCGCAAATAAATACATATGTCGAATACAATATTGGTTAATCGAACATACAATGTAGCTATTGAATCACCGCCGCTAAAGCATCAACGCTTGCAATGTTTTGTAACGATGTTTCCCGCCCTTGAATGTCACGCTCATAATGGATGATAAAAACCCGTGGAATCCAAGTAACAAAAAAAGTTAAACGTTGTTATAAAGTATATAATTGTAGGTACTTTTTAAATAAGAAACATACTATTTAATAACTTAGCACTACCAGTATTAACTTAGCACTACAAGTATTAACTTAGCACTGCCAAGATTAACTTTAGCAGCGACAAGTATTAACTTAGCACTGCCAGTATTAACTTAGCTCTGCCAATATTAACTTAGCACTACATGTATGCAAATATTAATAAATTTGGCTTTTACTTGCATGTTATTTGTGTTAGATACCTTCCAAGCGAATCAATATGAAATCTGCAGAAACAGTAGTGATTCTGTGTATTTTGTTTTCATGCAAATGGTAGTCTATGTGTAATTATATGTTATACATTTGCCTATCACTATGCAAAACATATAGCCTACTTTTCCTATTTAAGATGGTCTACAACTATGCAAAACATATAGCCTTACTTTTCATAACTTGTAATAAAGAAGGAAGAAAACACAATGTCTAGACACCCTAAGTGTGATCAGCTTAGAGCAGTTAAGCCAATTCAATAACTGTCGGAGATGCTAGTGTTGTCACGTCGCCAAGCTGCAGGTCAGGACATTCACATGTCACAACAAATGAATATCCTATGCGCTAGCTTGGTGAGTGTTACTCGTGAGAGGCTTACTTTTATTCAAGAGTTAGAAACAGTTGGGAACATTTATGCCCAGAAAACTGCAGAATATCTAAGAAAAATTCAGGCAAGAGATGAAGAAAAGCTCATGCAAATGAGCATTTTGGCAGCTGGATTGAGCTAAATTTTTGCAATCATGATGTGTTCATTCGTAAAACTTAAGGGCTTAATGGATTGGTAAGTGTGTTTGCATAGCTAGGGGAAGCTGTTGTTGGTCATGATGTCTTGTTTATGTTGGTCTTTGGATTTGCAGTTATGTACTTGTCTTGAATTTTATTTTGAATGTTGTTGTAATATTTGGTTTTAGCCTTTGGCAGGTGGTTGTAAGATATTTTATCAAATAAAAGCCAGTGTCTGTGTTAACTAATTTTACGATGCTTACCTTTTACTGTGTTTGCATTCCATGATCCAGTCCGAAACAACATCCTCATCAATAGTTCAGGATTAATCTGTTGAAATGCCTCCGTTTATGGAGTCTGTTTACAGTTGCTGCAATTAAAGCGGATGAGTAACATTTCCATATACGAATCTAAATTTTCAAAGCAACTTTGTGGCACTTTCAATCAAAGTATTATTATTCGATGTCAAATTCCAGCCCATTGTACTACGACTATATACACAGATGCTTAACATCTTTGAGCCAATCATGATTCATTGGGACGGGTGTATGATAGGGACCAATGATTATATATAGCTTCTAACAGAAACTATATATACACGTGACGCCAACGGACACCAGCCACAATGAAACATGATTAACCTGAAGAAATTTACCAACTTCATTAAAGTACAAGGTTGTGATAATATTATGCATATAAAATAAAACGGTCACAAACATGCGACATAATCTTCTATACACTTTATGAATTAACATTCACAAATTAATTGAATTTGTCAAGATATGGGCAATCTCAAGTTTAAAACTACCCGTCATAATTGATCAAAGCATTGATGGTCATGGTAAGCTTAACATACAAATAATCCATTAGTCACAAAATACAGGCTATCCAGGCAAATCAAACAAATTTTGACTCATTTTTTGCACATAATAGTGAGGCTCAGATCTGTATAAATCAATAGTTTCAAAATATAGAATTGCCACGCCAAGACACGGCAAATCACATCATTTGATTGATATCATCACAGCCTCTACCAAAGTAAGACACCTATGTTATAAGCAAGCAAGTGGAGACAGCTTAGTACTTTGAGCGTCCACTCGTAATCCCATTGCCATGTCTACGAAATGGCTGCAAAGATTTGCACCAAACCTATTGCTATGACGGTGACATAGGAATGGGTTTTCGAGGGGAAGCTCAAAGTACCAAAGGTGTGCCGAATAAATAATTATCTATTCTACAAAAAGTTAATTTTACAAATGATGAAAAGACTTTTAAGTGCAATGGTTAAAATTTTAATGTTGAAACTAGGGAATAAGATCTTGTATACAGGCAACCCATCTACTATACAGTCAAACAAATTTTGACTCATTTTTTGCACATAATAGTGGGGTTCAGATCTGTATAAATCAATAGTTTCAAAAACACCAGGATATAACCGCCATGGTCGCAATAGTATAAAATATAGAATTGCCAAGCCAAGACACGAAAAATCACATCATCTGATTGATTTATTAAGATATATCATCACAGCCTCTATCAAAGTAAGACACTTATGAACAAAATAGAGTTAGAACTCTCAAACTAAGCAACGAAACCCATCTAGATCGTTAGAAAGATGTGTCTTGATAATTGAGGTTTTCAAAGTGAAGTTCAATGTAGCAAGCACTTTATGGACACATTACTTCGTAGATGGGTGGTTTAAGATAATAAATAAAATATTTTTCATAAAAAAGAAACACAATCAAACCCTTTCTCGAGATCCTCTATGGTCCTTTTGTCGTTTCAACTACCTTTGTGCAATTGCCTTCACCAGGCAAATTGCTAGATTGTTGAAAAAACAAAAGGAACAGTATGGGAACTTAGAAAGGGTTTGATTGTTGAAAAAATAAAAGTTAAATGTCAATATGTTATAAGAAAGCAAGTGGAGACAGCTTAGTACTTTGAGCGTCCACTCGAAATCCCATTGCCATGTCTACGAAATGGCTGCAAAGATTTGCACCAAACCTATTGCTATGACGGTGACATAGGAATGGGTTTTCGAAGGGAAGCTCAAAGTACCAAGTGTAAATAATTATCGATTCTACGAAAGTGTATGTGTTGAATGGGATAATGAAGGAGTGTGGCCTCCCATGAACAATACACACTATATCATTATCGCAATCAACACACCTCATAAAAAAGAAACACAATCAAACCCTTTATGAGATCCCCTACTGGTCCTTTTGTCGTTTCAACTCCCTTTGTGCAATTGCCTGCACAAGGCAAATTGCTAGATTGTTGAAAAAACAAAAGGATCAGTATGGGATCTCAGAAGGGGTTTGATTGTGTTTTTAAGATCATAAAAAAGTGTTTTCCTAAAAAAGAAGCATAGTTAACCCTTCCGAGTCCCCATACATTAACATTTAACTATGCTTTTTATATTTACTAAACTGCATACCTTATTGACTATTATGTGATCACAACAACAACAGCAACAACAAACCCAATCCCGCCAGGGCAGGGTATGGGGGAGGTAAAATGTAGACACATCCTACCCCTACACCAGGGTAAACCCGTGGGTAGAGCGACTGCTTCCAACGAGACCTCCGGCAAGTGCATGTGTGCTAGTGCGAAAAGGATAGAGAAAGCATACGACAAAACAAAAGGCAATAGCGTAGTAAAAGAAAGCAAGCAAACAAGCAAACAGGCATACAGAGAAAGAAACACGCACAAGCACCAAAAGACGAACGCAGGAGCAAGACAAAGCAGGCAAACCTAAGGGAGCAACAACAGAGCAACGCAAACCATGCACGGGGCCTAAGACTACGGCAAAGCAAAAAAGATGCCACAAAACAAAACACGCAAGGAGGCAAAAGGGGACACCTAAAAGCCAACCTAGCACCACTACCAAGCAAATCCTAATTATATCCCTCCACCCCTTCCTATCTGATATCATGTCCTCGGTCAAACGAAGCTCCATCATGTCAAGCTTAAGTCTATCCTCCCACCGAATTTGCTCACGCTGCCTCATTGAAGAATAATCTCATTCTTCGCGTCTACTAATCTCATTCTTCGCGTCTCATTCTTCACGCACCCATACTGCATGTATAACACGTAATTGTTATTACCTCAACTAATGATCCATAAATCATCAAACAACTACTTTTCCTATGCAAATGACTAATACCCTGACTAACATCCTAAACTAACATAACACAATATCATCTATAAATCAATAAACATCCTAAACTAACAAACTAGCAATAAATTATAACATTTATACCTGAGATATTAGGCTCAATCGGAAGAGAATCAAGACCTTTATAATAGCCCTCAAGAGTATTTCATTGACTAACATTTATTTTGATTGATTTTGCGTTTGATTGAAAACCCTAAATCTGCTATTAATTAGAATCTAACTGTGTATTTTGACCGAGTGTAAGAGAGATAAATGTGTGAAATACTGAAAGTCAAACACACACTACTTGACCATTTTCTAATAAAAGTAAATAAATAAATAAAACTAACTTATTTCTTCAAGTTAATAAAGCATTAAAACCTAAAATTAACCATTGTACTGATCATTGATCATTGATCATTTACATATAATTATAGTTATAATTATATAAACAAAGTAGCAGTCAATAGCAAGCATCCATACAACCATCAACTATACATCATCAAAACACAAAAAAAACTTCCAAAGCTTCCTATTCTCCATCTTCAGACTCATCAACTTCATCCAAATCTTCCAAGAACTCCTCCTTCTCCGACAGACTCCGACGACATAGCACCAAAAGCTGAGCCAACAAATCAATCTTCCTTCGATCCTTCAACTGTATCTCACGAAGGGCAAACTCACCAGTTGCTGCAACAACATTGAAACGAGTAAACAATCTACCAGCCTCATCAATTGTCTGTTCTTTTTTGGCAACAGTTTCCCTCAGAATGCTGCTCTCTTCTCCCATCCGCTTGATCAACTTTTTCTCCTCTGCTATGTCTTGCAATATCAACAACCTGAAAGCATCGCTGAGCTTGCCGGATTCAGTGGCGGCTTTCATTTCATCGATATTAGGTGTGGAAGACATTTTGTGTGTTTAGGGTTAAAATTATTGATAGTTGTGTGTTTAGGGTTAAAATGATTGATACTTGTGTGATGATTTTATGGTTAGGTAAGTATAAAAAACACTTAAGAGGCATCGGAAAATTTATTTTGGGTGTTACTGTAGCCCTTTCATATTCTTCCATGCATAAATGTGATATGCAATAGTTAAAAAAAAAAAAAGTGATATGCAGGAGTATTTAGGAAGATATCTAATATTGCAATTTAAACCCTTCATTTTTTCATCGGATCTAAACCAGCCCCTATATACTAGGGGTGTTCACGGGGCGGTTCGGCCGGTTCGGTTAGAGATTTTAACTATCCATCACGGGGCTGGTAGTTCATTTTACTATCCAAAACCGAACCGTACTAGGCGGGTAACCAGACATGCGGGTCTCCGAAATGAGCGGTTACCCGCGGTTCGAGTCATGGTTAACCATTCTAAAAAATTAATCGAATCGAATCGGGTGAACAATAACATAAATTAGAATGTAATATGTCATTTTAGTAAAATTAAATAACATTAAAGATATTAAAATAATAGTAATGTTGTTGTATCGCAATAGCAACATTCAAATTACCATATCTAACAAAATAACTAATACTAATTATTTGACGTTTATAGATTACGATCACATTAATCATATGTAATCCATGGACGTTAGTAAATGATCAAATTAGATAAGTAAAATTGCATTATATGATAAAAGTAGTGCAATAATATAGTTAATACTTGTACATTTTTATGAATGGTTTGTTAAAACTTACATGTATAGTATACGCGGTTCGGTTCGGGTAACCACAGATAACTAAAAGTAAAAACCGAAACCGAACCGTGATAAGCAGGTTTTTCTGTTTCGGGTTTTCTCGGTTTCAGTTTCTTCGGTTATCGGTTTTTAGCGGTTTCGGATTGACCGGATCGGTTCGTCGGTTTCTCGGGTTTTTTGAACACCCCTACTATATACACAGTTTAAATTTAAATTAAAGGAAAATTGGTCAAATAGACCGCGCGCCCTGATGCATATCACTTTATGGACTACGCCCTTTTAAAATTCGAAAATAGACATGTTGCCCACCACTTTTCTTGGACCCAACCAGGGGCTGCCATGTGTCCGACAACTTATGACACAAGTACGTATTTTGAAGGTATATGTCATGTATTGTAACGTATTGTTTTTTGGGCAACTTGTATTATTTTTTGGGCATCTTTATGTTTTTTGGGCAACTTGTATTTATACACGAGGATAGTTTTGTCATTTCATATTTAAAAAAACCAAAAAAACAAAAAAACAAATGCCCACAAAACACAGATTTACGGTACATGTCCTTTAATATTTTGTGTTCCCAATCACTTTCTTCTTTCTTCAATACAATTTGTTTAACAAAATCTTTCTTTCTTCCTATGGTCTATTGACTTCATATCTTTATCCCAATCTTTCTGCTTTTGTTTAGAAAATATGTCTGACAATATCTCACTGGATGTTCAACTAGATATCATCCGTAGGCTACCTCCTAAGTCTATACTCCAGCAACGTAGTGTTTGCAAGTTATGGAAGGCTAGTATAGATTGTGGAAGCTTCATCTTTAATTACGGTGTTCGTCGTAATGATCAGTGTTTATTTACGCTAACATTCGATATGGGTGACCAAGGTTTTGTGTTAGCTTTAGATGAACAGCTAATCGCTACGCCACTTAATACAGATTTAATGCTTTCATCTATGATTACAGTTGGCAATTCTAATGGTCTTTGGTGTTTTGTCTATGGTTCTAATCTAATGACTGTTATTTGGAACCCGCAATCAAAAATCACTTTCAGTATTTGTCCCGGTTTACACGCATCAAATCGAACGTCAAAAGATTTGTCTTGGTTTTGCCGTCCGTCCGGACACTCTTGACCCGACGATCGTGAAGGTCTCCTATCCTGTTTTCGAAAGTGGTTTCTGGTATGTGTCCCTTTTCTTTGAACTCTTCATGGTGGACACGCCTTGAAAATTTCCACCCCCTCGTGAAACAATCAAACTGAAACGTAAAACTCATGCACTTGTGGGTCGCTTTTATCTATTGGACAGCGATGAAAAGTTAACTAATGTGGACGGTGTTATTTATAAGATTTATATGTTGATTTCTTTTGATTTGGTAACCAACCAATTTAAAGTTATAGACCTACCACAGATTTTAAAAAATGAACTCCCAGATCCATTCAATGTTTTCGATCTTGGAACCTCTCTAGTGATTTCTGGGACTATCATTGGTGAAGATATTCCATTGTTTTGCGGATGGTTTTTGGACGTCAATGGTTCTTCCATAACATCATTTAGAAGCCTATTCGCCATCCCTACCCTATATTCGATTCGTTTGCTTGGGTTTACAAAGGATCAAGCTCCAATAGTGGAAGCGCATGTACAAATAAGCCAATCATTTGGGTCAGTCAGTATTTGTGTACAACAAAGAAGTTGAATTATTTGTCTGCATGGGAATGTTAGGAGATGCGGGATCTTTCTACATCGCCCCATACAAAGAATCACTTCTTTTGTTAAATCAGCTAGACCATGCTGTTTATAGTATGTTTTATTTTTAACTTACCATTCTATTAATGTTTTATTTTTACCTTACACCATTATATTCATGTTCAACAGGTTTGTTCGGCAGAAGTTAGGGATCATGCTTAATGGGAATGAAGCTTTGTGGTTTTAGTACGATGTCTCAGTATGTGAAGGAAGCATGAAGTGGTTAGCTTTTTCTGCGTACTTGCTGAATTTTATAAATCAAGTGGTTATATATTATGTAACCATTAAACTCATAATTATGTAGTAATCGTAATATGTAGTAGGTTTTCTGTATGAAACGTTGTATGTCAACGTATTTACTATTTCCTATGTTTTTAATCCCATTATACATCTTTGTTTAATCTGGGGAACTAGCAGTTGTTTCCAATAAACAATGTCGCAACTAACCGCTCTACGTAGGGCAACTTATTTTCCATATTGACTAATTTTATAAACCAAGGAGTCCTTCTAGTATCAGCAGCACCTACACACGGGCAACACAAACACGGCCATACACAACAAGTATAACGACGGTGGCATCATTTCATTGATGTGTTCTATCACAAGCAAAGTGGTTAAAATAGCTAGCAAGAGTAACCAGATATCGGCAAATTGTAAGTATACAACAAATTCAGTTTTACTAGCGGTAGTAAAAATAACTATAGCGGTAGTAAAAATGACTAGCAGTTGTAAGTCTACAACCACTTCAGTTTTACTAGCGGTAGTAAAATTAACTATAGCGGTAGTAAAATAACTAGCAGCTTGTAAGTATACAACTAATTCATTTTCAATGTTTGGCGTTGCTTTCATGATTCAATGTTTTCAATTGGGCCCATCAAATATTTAACGGCACATGACCTAGATAAGTAAACGGATGGTTGTAAAATGACCCATTTTCCAAGTTCAGGGTACCGTCCCGCGCCCTTAAAAGTTCAGGGTAGCAGGAATTGCAGTTAGCCAAGTTGGAGGCAATAAAATGGGTTTTGGCCATATTTTACGGACCAAATTTGAAAAGCTTGTATCTTGGCCGCGCTAATCAATGAACCAACCCAATAACCACATATAATGATCATAAGACACCCTCGTTCTGACCATCAATTGCAAATCAACAACCCTCATCCAAAGCCTCCTGTCGACAATTAAAAAAACCAAAAATAATTCCTTGAAAACCATGTCGTTTCGAGCTAATGTTATCACCATTATGAGAGATTATATTAGCAACATGCCAGATACAGTGATCGGTAACATTTTGAATCGGTTGCCAATAAGAGAAGCGGTGAGCACCTCTATTTTATCTACAAATTGGAGGTTTAAGTGTACCTTGCTCACCGAAGTCATAATTGACGAGGATTTCTTTTATTATTTAACATATAAGTTTGATGGGAGCCATGTTACTAGACTTTTAAATCAGCTTACGGGTCCCATAAAAAGTTTGTCTTCTCTGTAGATCCCAAACCGTTGTCTGGAATGGAAGACTTGAATTATGAAGAGATTCGTGATTGGCTTATGTTTTGGCACTACAAGGAATTGAGGAGTCGACAGTTAGAAACCGGTATGGACAACCAGTTACATTGCCAACCGAACTTTACGGGCGTATTGAATTGAAACATCTTGAAATTCATTGTTGTGATTTTCCTAGTTTGGTGTTTTTCACTACTTTTCAAAATTTATTGAGCTTAGAATTGTGTTTAGTCAAATTTCTTACCGGTACAGTTTGGGATTTAATTGCTGTTGTCCCTTACTTGAGTCTCTTAGATTGGATGTTGAGAGTACAAACGGGATGAAACTATGGAATCTTGCAAGTCTTAGGAATTTGAAGAAGTTACATTTGTCATTCGGTATTTCAAATGCTGTCACGACAATCATAGCATCCAATATCTTTCACCTGACAAGACTTCCATCTCTTGAGACCCTTACATTGATTTTAACTATTGCACGGTAAGACCGTTTTGAGATTTACACTTCTAATTTTACAATGTTAAATATATGTGTAACTGTAACGACATTTAATCTTTGAATCTAACCCAAAACTCGACCTGTTGTAGTTGATGCGTGATGGTAATTCCAGGATGAATGTCCCTTTGCCGTTTGTATCCCTCGTTAATCTGAATCTAAAAGGAGTTGATTTTAGCGAGATGTATCGTGTCACTCATCGTCCAAATGATTCGCGGATCTCCAAACTTGAAAAAGCTAGAAACCAGAGTAAGTGTAATACTTTATTAATCTATTTCATACGTATCAAATAAACATCCGTAAACTGCCATGTTTTTCTATCTCAATACTATTTGATTTTCCAGGCTGCACACACGCTTAGTGTTTTACCCTTGGAACAACCTTCATTTGATTTAGACACAACCACATTCAGTCATGGGCAGATTCAGACAGTGATTTTTCGATCCTTTCCTAGATCACAGAATGAATTACACATAATCAAGTTTATACTTGCTTGTTCCACGTCGTTAAAGAAAATGTATATCAGGGCCAGCGATTTGATGGACGATGGTTATGATAATATCAAGACTAATTGGGAGTTCGCTAGGAAGCTGTTGAAACTCCCCCGATCTTCCGTCACAGCGGTTGTAAAATTGTTCTAGTGGTTGTAGTTTTATGTATGGTTTGAATACCCCAAGGCAATTAAATTTGTGTACACAAAGTTTGGTGTGTGTGTTTATCAAGGGTTTATGTAGTAATCGTAATATGTTGTAGGTTGTCGTCTGTATGAAACGTTGTATGTCAACGTATTTAGTATTTCCTCTGTTGCCATTATCCATTTTATTTCATCTCGCCAACTAGCAGTTGTTTCCAAATATCAATTTGGCAACTAACAGTTGAACGTAGGGCAACTTCTATCACTAGCAGTACCGTTATAATAACTGAGCAGCTTGTGCGTATAATACTAGCAGTTGTAAGTATACAACCTATTCAGTTTACTAGCAATAGTATTTGTTAACTAGCAGTTGTAATTTGGCAACCAAGCATAAAAGCATTCTACCATTTTTGACGTTTAGAAAAGTCGCATAAACCTCAAAATAATCAACTCACTCTACACATCTAATAACATGAAGCGTATGTGCTTACGTGAAATTGATGATAAAACTCACCCTACACATATAATCAACCAATTAGGAGCAACCAATTGTGTTGCTCTTTATAACAATTTTGTGGTATTTTTAAAATCCGTGACCTAACAAAAATTATGTAACATTTTTTTAATCTAACTAGTTACAATACATCGACATTTCGCTTTCATCGTGTTCACTTGAATACTTTGTTTGAAAACAAATATTAATGTTAACAAATTAAATTCACACCAATAAGTTATGGTCTATAAAAGACCTACAAATATTATTATTAATAGATCTAATACGAATAGTATTAGCGTAGTAGAACCTTGGAGTGTATCGTCTTTATAGCGAGGATTTTACTGTTCTTGCACGCGGTATCATTAATTTCCATTTGCTGTTTTGTGGGTAGGCACATGCCTAGGCTCCTGGGCATCTATTTTACCTGCTAGATTTGTCATAAAATTTCTAGGGAAGGAACGTGAATATTTACTTGCAGATTTTCTCTCCTTTTTTAGTATTTTGATAAGACTTATCTGTAATTACGCATCGCTTGAATTTATCTGCTTATTATCCTTTTTGTAATCGAAAGTTTGCTATGTCTGTACATCCGCTGTTGGTTTTCAAAATGTTGCTTAAGCACGCTTGTCAAATCAAGTAAATCATTCATATCCATACTTTAAATTTCACTTATAAAATTTGAACTTCAACTAGTCATTTGGAAAACATAAACAAAGTTGATATTTGCGTCGCATTAGCGGTGGTTTGAGTTTTACACTAGCATGTGGTTTGTTAAACTGTAGCAGTGGTTGCGTATTAAAATATGCATATAATTGATATCCGCGCTTTAAATTTCACTTTTAAAATTTGAACTTCAACTAGTCATTTTGGAAAAAACAAACAAAGTTGATATTTAAGGCCGACATTAATTCAGCTGATTGGTTTGAGCCGACACTAGCAGTGGTTTTGTTAAATTGCAGCGAGTGGTTGCGTATTAAAATGTGCATATAATTGAGAATTTGTTCAAACCATGTAGCCTCCTTTGTTTTTTCCAAAAACGCAACCATGTTAAGTGAGTTGCAAAGGTAAGAGTTAGGCACCATTGATGTTTATTTCGAAATTGATTGCAACAGATTGTTAGGTGTTGCGAATTATGATGTGTGTGGGTCTAAACTATGTTTTGCCCTAGCAGGTAAATCCATAATTGTTTTTATCCCCAATTGAATCAAAAAATAATCTTGTAGCAGTTGTAAGTATTTTTGGACGTATTTATCCCCAAATGTGCTATTCTAATCAGCAAACGCAACCGTTGAATAGTATGTTTGAAAACTCCCCCGATATTCCGTCACAGCCGTTGTAAAATTGTTCTAGTGGTTGTAGTTTTATGTATGCTTTGAATACCCTGCGTCAATTAAATTTGTGTACACAAAGTTTGGTGTGTCTGATTATCAAGGGTTTATGTAGTAATCGTAATATGTTGTAGGTTGTCGTCTGTATGAAACGCCTTGTATGTCAACGATTTAGTATTTCCTCTCGCTTGCCATTATCCATTTTTATTTCATTCGCCACTAGCAGCTTGTTTCCAAATATCAATTTGGCAACTAACTGGAACGTAGGGCAACTTCTATCACTAGCAAATTTGTTATAATAACTAGCAGTTGTGCTGTGATAATACTAGCGGTTGTAGTATACAACCTATTCAGTTTACTAGGCAGTAGTATTTGTTAACTAGCAGTTGTAATTTGGCAACCAAGCATAAAAGCATTCTACCATTTTTTTACGTTTAGAAAAGTCGCATAAACCTCAAAATAATCAACTCACTCTACACATGTAATAACCTCAAGCGCTTATGTGCTTACGGAAAGTGAAGATGTTGACATTTTTAAAATAACTTATGGTCTATAAAACACCTGGATATAATATTAATACACGAATACTCTGAATAGTATTAGCGATTACAACCTTGAAGTGTATCGACTCTAAATATGCCAAAAAGTTATATCAAACTCTAGCCTGGACCTCCTTTTATAAGCTAAGGAGTCTTTTACAATATACAAGATAATTATACTTAGCATACTTATCTAATACAAAACATCCTTCCCAAGAAATTCTAGAATGTTACATATTAAACCGACACAATGATACTAGCAGTGAAAAACTACATTAGCAGTGGTACGCTAATTTAATGGGATTGTGGATTCCTTCTTGTTTGCTATCATTTTCTTGAAGGATTTCCGTCCGTTGGTTCTCCCTGGGCGGCCGTATTTTCATATGGGATTCCCCGCAGAAGTTCGATAGGCTTCTCAACGGGTTTCCCGTGTAAATCCGCCTCTATGCGCCTCTATGCGCGGTACCGGAAGAGCTTTTAGTGGGGTTGCTTTTCCAATCCGCGCAGCTTTTATTTTAGAGCAATGGTAGAACCACAAATGATTCAGAAAAAATACATCCACACGCTGACGTGATAGGTTTGAATTGGAGTGAGGAGAGAAAACTGTCACAAAATACACCAATCATCCCCTACACGATAGAATGTGATATTTTTACTTAATTATTTACAATTATGTGGTTTGCTCTAAAATTAATCCCAAGGGGCCGCAAGCTCGTCATTTTACCTATAACTTGATCTATCCAACCCGATATGGCGAGGGAATAGTAGACGCGCATTTTACTTGCTTGGGGACCGGGTTGCAATCAACAGTAGGACAACAAATTGTTTTTGTAGTCATTTAAGAACATGTTTCAGTTGTGGCGCTTAACGCTTCGCTACGCTTTTGTTTGGGGGTAAAGGTTTAGCTATGTATGGGCTTTTTTGAACCGACTTGCTTGGGCAACGGGTTAACATTTTCAACTTCTTTGTTGTTTTTTGGTGGAGGAATGGTTGTTTTTATGTGCTTTTAAAGCGAGGATTTTACCGTTCTGCACGCTGATAATAATTTCCATTTACGCTTTGTGGTAGGCACGTGCATAGTCCCGGCATCTATATTTTCCTCGCGGATTTGTCATAAAATTTCTAGGATAGAACGCGGAATATTTACATGCATTTCCTTGGTATTTGATAAGACTTATCCGTAATTACAAAACGTTGAATTTATTATCTTTATTATCATCCTTTTTTGTATCGAAAGTTTGCTATGTCCGTACATCTATCCGTTGTTGGTTTTGAAACTGTTGCTTAAGCACGTTTGACAAACCATGTAGCCTCCTTTGGTTTTTCCAAAAACGCAACCTGTTGTGGTTTTTATCCCAATTTAATCAAAATTAATTTGTACTTTCAAAACAACTGTTTTAACTCTTGTAGCAGTTGTTAGTAGTATTTTGGGCGATTAGCGTATTTATCCCCAATTGTGCTATTCTAATGAGCAAACGCAACCGTTATCGTCATATAGTATCTACACACGAAAATTCTGACAATCAAGTTAAAGTTATTGGCCAATTTCCACCTTCCAATTTGCAATCTGGGCAACTAAATGGCATCATTGGGCAATACTAGTTGTACGATCGGGCAACCATAATTCTTAACCATATGATCATAAAGGATACACTTAACAAAGATAAACCTAACAAAGACTAAGTTTGGCATAAAAGCACTATCGCATGGTTGGCAGCATAAACTCATAATTATTTTTTACAAGAACAAACATTCATAACAGGTGGAACCATTCCTTGTGCACTAGCCCTTTTTTTCTATGATCTCAACCCTCTTTCAGCTTTCGGATAGAAACACGCTTTGTTAACTTCCTTCTTTGAAAGGTGTTGCACTACCGCACCGCATGCCAGCGTCCTCTTCTTGCCATACCATGTTTTTGAAATAAAATTGTGACAAAGGTCAGTAGCTCGTGCACAATGTAGACGTCCATGGATCCATTCTCATTAGCAAGGTCATACATTCGTCGAACGTCATTGTCTGTGTGCAACAATGTTAAACCATCTTCTAGTGCATTATTTGGTGCAAAGATAAAATAAAGCCCATTTTCCCTCCAATATCATTCAAAACATGATCAAGCACCCTAGTAAATGCAACCCTTGTGGAGCTAAAACACCAGACATCAGCAAGTAGACCGCCTACATAGCTGAGTGGCTGAAATTCAAATTTCCCGTTGTGGTGCACTTTAAATATGACTTCTATGGTTTCCGCCATGTCCTATAAAACATAAACCCTAATAACAATTTCAATAACTTTTAATTAAATAAATATTTAATAATAGAATATAAAATATAAAGCTGCACATTTATTTATATTCATGTACTCTATAAATATATGAACGAATAAGGTAACAAAGTACACACGGGAGAATACAAGAAACCTGGATTTGTTTATAAAAAAGAAGAAAATGACAACGATTTTTTATTT
The DNA here is from genome assembly GCA_910596185.1 of Chrysanthemum makinoi. Lineage (NCBI taxonomy): Eukaryota > Viridiplantae > Streptophyta > Magnoliopsida > Asterales > Asteraceae > Chrysanthemum > Chrysanthemum makinoi. The sequence continues at coordinate 135,938,188 of OU343216.1, forward strand.
GGATTCTTCGACTTAAAGTGTAAGCATCCGCAATGGCAACTTGGTGAAAAACTTTTTTACTATTCTAATAAGATATTCAAATGACTAGTTTCATTGTGGCAATAACTTTGAAGAAGACTTTTACAAAAACACTAGTAAAGACTTCAAGTGTTTGAAGCTATTGTCAAAAGGCTTTTGTATTTATAAAATTTCATTTTTCACCCAACATTAAATATGCAAATGCTTTTGCAGTGGAGTAGTTGGTTTTGCAAAAGCTTTTTACCTCAACCATTTAATTGTGTTCATTGCATCAAGTCTTTTATGACTTGATGGATTGGTAATGCTCGAGGAATGTGTGGATGTTGATAGTTGAAGATTATTAATTTGATTTAAAAATACAAAAACTATTTCCCAAAAAGCAACCGACATCCTTACCAAGAAACAGGTGTGAAAAGTAGAAACAAAATAGGCAAATGGTAGAGACCTAGAGTTCACAAAAAGTCAAAAAGAAAAATGCAGAGGCCACTGATACTCTAACTCTTTGTGACCACGAAAAACCCATTTGCAAACACCAATTATTACAGTTAGTTTGGATTATTCACACTATACACCAATTCAAATTGTCAATAAATAATACAGTTGTCTACACACAAACTAAAAACACCTTTTCATTTATGAAATTTACCTTTCACTTCTACTGTGATATTTTAGTAAATTGACATTTAGATCAATTATATTATCAATCATCACAATCATTTACGAAATGGCGTGTTCTTTGTGTCAAGATGGTACATGCACCCCGAATTGTACTAATTTGCACGATTCTTTATTTAAAGACATGATAGACCGTTTCAAGAGAATGGTAATTGCTTGTGAGCCGGGAAAGACTTTCCCAATAGAAGGAAATTTTAGAGAGAAACAAGAGCTGATTGATAAGAGGAAGAGAATGATTGAACAACTTCCAGAGTATGAATGTGAGTATGAAGATATGAAAGCGCGCTTTCAAGAGGATCCAAGACGATAATGCTAATTTGGAAGCAACGTGTGAAGAGGCGATAGCTGATTTTAAGATTTACAAAGATTATAATGCTGATGCTGAAGTGAAGTATGAAGAGATGCAAACCAGTTTTAAGAATTTGAAAGATCATAATGTTGTTGTCAAAGCTAAGTATCAAGAGATGGTTGAATGTGCCAAAAATCTTATCAACAGACTCAAAGAAGTTGCGTACTGATGTCTGATGATTTTAGGATTATGAATGTGTTTTGTATATGTTTAAGAATGTGCTATTTTGGACCTGATTAGGTATGTGAAGGTAATAAGTATTTATCTAATTAACAAGGTACTAGATTACTGTATCAAATTTTATGTTATGATTTTATGATATCATTTGTGAAAACATAAATAATGAAAATAATAGCCAATCTCGATATTCTTCACATGCGAATATACTCTAACGAGACTTAATTGCAATACTAAACTCAAAATTCCATTAGTTATTGATATTATTCACTAGGAAACATAAAATTTCCAAACCTCAAGAGTCAAAATGATTCTTTAAAGGCTGCAGTTGAAGAAAAGGAGAATGAAGGGGTGCAGGAAACCACTTCCAAGATTATGCGCATCCACTGCTAGTATTGGAGTAACCACTGCGCCGCTATTATTACACAAGTATCTGCCACTTCAGACGTTTCCACTGCATAGGAAACCATTGCTACAATTATGACCACATCAATAACACCAACACCAAAACCAAAAAGTGACACAATGAGATTGCCAAACAATTGGTCAACCAAAAGCAATCTCACCCTATCCCTGCACCTAGACATATTGCTAAGACTCTAAACATTGGTGAACCTGTGCAGAAAGATGTATTTTTGGGTAAAGGGTCTTCATCGAATAACAAAACCGATTTATTATAACACGTAACCATTGGAATTAACACATAAAAAGAGCAATGGATTATAAAATGGAATTAACACCAATCTAACATAGGTATTCATCGAATAACAAAAACGATTTATTATAACACAGAACCAATTGGAAATAATCATATGTAATAAACAACGAGAAGAATATTTACGTACCATATTTGGGAACATTTTTTAAAACTTGATGAATCGAATGTGGTTTTGCAATCAACACTGTACCTTTAAAGATGGTGACATAACTGACGCTACAAGGAAGACAGGGGGCTGACGAAGAAGACGGTTTGATTTGTGAAAATAGTACTGCGAGAAGCAAAAACAGAGAATACCGATAACTATGGATGCTTTATGGGTCGTGACTTTTGATTTTGAACTCTCTTAATTAATGGATATTGTACTTTTACTATTCAAATGTGTACTTTTTTGTCTAACGTAAAATGACGATAGAACCCTTTTAAAATTATACTGTTGTTGCAAATGACTTTTGGTTGCCCAAAAAACAATATCTTACACATACGGGACACTTGTCGCAATGTGGTTGAGTTGCCCAATGACAGCGGTTTCCCTCGGTCTATTTTCAAATTAAAAATAAAAGTGGTCTAGAAAGTGATATGCATCAGGGCGCGCGGTCTATTTGACCAATTTTCCCTTAAATTAATGACTAAACATGTCTAAAAGGTTTATTATCTCAACTTCTTAAAATTTATGTCAACTGCAATACATCGAACAAAATCAAAGTTAGTCATCTTTACAATGTAGCACATTGACCAAAATCAAAGTTAGTCATCATTACTATGTAGTCATCAACAGTAGAACTGAAGAAGACTAATATTGCTTTATAGACACTACAATTTTGGCAAACAATGAATGCGGTGGTTATTAATTTGCAAACCATGCAAATTTGCATAACAAAACCCACGTAAACATCACCCGATTAAGGTTACAACAACATTACGCAACAAGAATTTACCTCCCACCTATTCGTAAAAAATTACTACCGCAAAGACCATGACGATAACAACTCAACAAGAATTTACCTCCACCTATTAGTGTAATCAAAATTACTACACGCTTTTTTTTCTCGCTTTAATACGCTTTCATACGCCTTTGTCCCCTTTAATTTGCTTTTTATCGCTTCCGTTTTGTTCACAGTTTTCGTCCGTGTTTACACGCTTTTTGCTAGTTTTTTCATGTTTCCATCCGCTTGAATACGCTTTCATCTGTTTTACATATTAACGTACATTTTCAAACGTTTCATACATTTTCATATGTTTTACATATGTTTTTCGTCCGTTTTTCGTCAATTTACCCCGTTTCATCCGTTTTACATTTTCAGCATGTTTTAAATTTTTCAACATTTTCAAAGGTTTTCATTACACTTTTACGGTCGTCGCGTTTATACACGTTTTCTTGTTTTAATACGTTTTGTCCGTTTTCTTACGTGTTTGTCCCTTTTAATCGTTTTATACATTTCCGTTTTGTTTACTGGTTTTCGTCTGTGTTTACGTTTTCCTTTGGTTTTTCATCTTTTTAGTCGTTTGTATAACTTTTTACACACATTCGGTCGATTCCAGCTGTTTTGCACATTTTCATCCGATTTACCTCGTTTTCATCCGCTTTTACCCATTTTCGTATGTTTTAAAGAATTTTTCAACCGTTTTCATAGGTTTTCTTACACTTTACACGTCATTCGTTTATACGTTTTCGTCTGTTTAATATGTTTGTCATTTTCTTAAGTCTTTGTCCCTTTTCATCGGTTTTTATACGTTCCCGTTTTTGTTTACAGGTTTTCGTCCGTGTTTGCACGTTTTCGCTGGTTTTTCATCTTTTAGTCCGTTTGTATAAGTTTTTACACACATTCGGCCGTTTCAGCTGTTTTGCGTTTTCGTCCCATTTACCCCGTTTTCAATCCGTTTTACCCATTTTCATATGTTTTAAGAATTTTTCAACCGTTTTCATAGGTTTTCTTACACTTTTACACAGATTCGTACGTTTATACATTTTCGTCTTTTAATACGTTTTGTCTGTTTTCTTCGTCTTTGTCCCTTTAATCGGTTTTATAGTTCCGTTTTTGTTTACAGGTTTTCGTCCGTGTTTGCACATTTTCGCTGGTTTTTTCATCTTTTACTCCGTTTGTATAAGTTTTTACACACATTCGTCCGTTTCCAGCTGTTTTGCATGTTTTCGTCCCATTTACTCAAACATTATGTTTGTAGGTTGCTAATTATGGAAGCCATGGCTTAAAATCCAAATAATTTTGTGTCAACTCAAGAAGCGAACTTAATTATCCATTTTCGGTTTAAAACCATATGTGTCAACCCAAGAATCGAGCTTAATTTCGGGTCAACCCAAGAAGCGAACTTAATTCATAATCGGTTTCGGTTCGCTTTGGTTTAATTATAGTTCGGTTCGTTTGGTTCGTGTTGACCAAAATAAAAATATAACCGATTTAACGAAACAAAACCCGATAACCGAACGGATCAACACCCCTAATTTATAGTCATAGTTTAAAAGGAGGACTTAGTTTGCCGTTTTTAAACATTATGTCCTTAGAGATTGGTGGATCTTAGGGATGACAGGGAGGCTGCGAGGTCTAAGCTGTAGGGGTTGAATGATCTCATTACTCAATCTTAGGAGGAAATCGATACCAAGGAAGAACAAATTCAGTCGATGAATGGTTGAAGGGTTTCTCGCTATGGAATGGGATGTTTTCTTTTGCTCTAGTGTCATCTGTTTATGTCTAATGTCTAATGTCTTGGTTTAATGGAATGGTATGTAGATATATTAACAATGGAATATGTATGGATCTTTTGATGGTTTATCCATACGAATGCTAAATATGTTTGTTAATATAAGTAATGTGTTCGCTAGTTTGTTTCATCTTTTTTTTCATGTTGTTTTGAATTTAGGAATTGGTTGTGGTGTTTAAGTTCATATTCGCTTGGTAGAATGTATTATTGTAGGATTAGGATGTTCAATTTTAGATTGTTTCAATTTTTTATGACCGATTATGAAGTTTAGAACTGGAGGCGTTTGTTCATGACAATTATTTTTGATTGAACCACTAGATTTAGGGTGTTTTTGTTGTTGTTTTTTGCTTTAAGTTAATTGCATTTACATGTTTTCTTGATTTTTTTGACTGCTTGAGGATGTTAGAGCTTATCTAATTGCTTATAAATAGCTTATTTATAGGCTTAAAGTAAGGTCTTAGGGTTGTTTGATGTATCAGCAGTTCTTGGTTTGCTTTGCCTATTTTTGTGCTTAATTGTTTATCTGGAACTGCTTATTAGTTATAGTTGCTTAATTAGTTGCTTTAAGTCCATTTTAGCTTTTGATTGTTCATTTGTATGCGCCATGTGGTGATTTTAGTGTATCTGCAGTTATATGTGTCTTTGACACAGCTGGTTTGAAGTAATATGGGTGTTTGGGACTGTGGGTGAGCACCATTTCTGTCAGGGGTGTTTTTGGTTTCAAAAATTGTTTGATTTTTCAAAAATTAGATTTTCTAATTCATATTTAAATTGCAGCCAAAAATTAAATATTTAAATGCTATATTATAAATTTGGAGCCACATTTTAAAATTATCAAATTTGGAGCCAAATTTTAGCCAAAATTTTAAAATTACTTTGGAAATTATGGTTTCCTTAATTGAAAAACTGCCCCATCATTAGCCCTATTTTTACTCAATAAATCATTCAAGCAAAACAACCAGAACTTCAATTTTACACCATTATTTACCAATTAAGTTTACTAATTTTCTTTAACACATTACTTCTGACGAATCATGTAGCGCAAATCAATTATCCGGATGATTTGGTTTATTCTGATCGTGAAAATGAAAACACTTTAGAATATGAATCAGAGACGTATTCAGATGAGGGTGAGGATGCTGGAAACAACCATTCAAATGCGAATGTTGTTAAGAGGGGCATAACTAGGTTAGCTAAGTTTCGCGGGAATATGGAAAAATAGACGGAATAAGGTCATTGTAACCTTCGATGCACTGGATAGGTTATCAGGAAAAACGAGCGTTTTGAGAGTTTTTGGTGATTTGGTTCGTGAGCATATAGGTGTCAGGATTCTATCCTGGAGGAAGGTTGACTCAGAAGCAAGAGATAAAATGTGGGACGAAATCACGGTACACATATACTTTTAACTAGTAGTGGCTTGGCTATCGTAGATACAAGGTGTTAATAAGTTTATCTCTGCATTTACAGTATGTGCAACTAATTAACAACAATTTGTTAATCTTTGCAGCGATATTTTGATGTTGACTTGACGGTCAGAAAGCTGATAATGAATCGTCTTGGTCAACTTCTAAGGAATTTCAGAATGAAATTGATACAAAACTACATATTGCCCAATCAAAATACCCTTTCAAAACTAAATGAAGTCCCGGCAAAGTATAGTGCAATTATAAAAGCAGAAGATTGGGTTAATTTTGTAAACTACTACACAGCCAGGAATACAAGGTGTTAATTATTCAATTTTATTCAAGTTCAAATATCTTTCACCTTTTCATATGTTTCCATATGTATTAGTTGTATACTATCAGCATTACTACATCTAAACGCCGTATGATTTTGTGTTGCAAGGTGAGATCAGCAAAAAGCTAAAGTTCGCGTTCCAAGTCTTTTTATGATCATACAATGGGACGAGGTGGATACGCCCGTGTGATAGAAAAAATGGTAACAGTAAACATTTGCACATTTGCATTTAATAGCATCATACTTTCGTTTATATTCGTTTATCTTACATTTGTATGTATTTGATGTTTATAAGATCGAGAGTAAAGATTGACCAGATGAAGAACCACCGCGTGGTACGCTGTGGTTGAAAGGAAGGGTGAAAAAAAGACGGAGAATATCACGATGATGATATCAGATCAGTGGGAGAAAAATTTGTAAGTTTGACTGCAAATTTTATTATTATGTTTGTTTAGTTATAAGTTAATCGCTCTGTATTACTTAAAATTGTTAGTTATAAGTTAATACGGTAGTGTTTTAGTTAATACTGCTACTGTATTACTTAAAACTGTAGTTATAAGTTAATACAGGTAGTGTTTTAGTTAATACTTTTAGTTACAAGTTAATACTGGTAGAATTAAATAACCTATTTCCCATATTGTGTGTGCAGAAAAGAAGGGCGACAAGATCAAACAAGGAATCTTGAAGCTTGATCATGGCATTGATGCCATGACAGTTGTATTAGGTAAGGAAAAGGGAGGATATGCGAGAGGAGTGGGAGGTGGAGTAACCTACAAGAGGTATTTTGATCTGCCTCGAATCAGACAAGCATCGGATGAAAGAGTGGTGTTACTTCAAAGTGAACTTGATGATATGAGAGAAAGCGTCAAGAAGTGGCTGAGATTTGATGAAACAACTGGCTGCACAAAGGGGGCAGTTGCAGTCAACTTCAACTCCATTGACACAAACGGAAGTAAGACATAAGAAAGTAACATTCCATCTTTTTTTACCCTTTTAAATACTGTTGCAGTCTTCTTAAACAATTTATATTTCAGGTGTCTCCGGTGAACATTAATCTTTTAAATAGCATGCTGATGAGGATGCCGAACACGTGTTGCTTTGGACGAAAATTGCGAACATTGAGAAGTCTAATGGACTTGCAACTTTGGAAAAGGAAATGGAAATAAGTGTAAGCAATAAATCATCCCCCTGGTATTTTTGAATTCTACATACATGTATTATTTACCGTGTATTATATATATAGGAAACTGTTAAATCTGTGGCATCTAAGAAATCGACTAGATCAAACGAAAAAAGGATTCTTCACGTTAACTTTTCGAATCACAAGAACATGAGTCTCCATTAATAGTACTACCACAAGTATGTATTTAAACATTTTCATATGTTCTTTAGTTTAATTAATTACTGATACATATATACATGCAACAAATTATCTTTTTAGGTAATTAAGTGCAGACTGTAGCACTTAAAGAAATCAACTATTATTGCGGAGGGTACCGTGTACAAAACTGATGGAAAACAAATGCTTCATAACAAACCACTCCCAAAGGATTGCTACAGAGTGTCTATTGAAAATCTTTAGTGGATGCAGCATGCATACCGGATGTAGGAAGTAACGGTTTCAAAACAGTTAAGGATGCAGTAGGTGGTTTTTATGCATGGCCAAAGGATCAAGTGGTTTTCGATAAAAAGGTATATAGATGCATGTGTTTTATAAACCTACATATATCATTCTTCATATTTAATTCAGTGTTTGATACACCCGGCTTTTGTTTCCTACAGGTAACACCAACAAATACCATAAAACTGATTGGTGAGAACAGAACTGCACCTAAATTACAAACGAAGCGCTACATCTCTAGTGATGCCATGCAAAAGGAAGCTAAGATGATCAAGAGTCAGAAGTCGTTAAATTATTGAGAATTTTATTATGTACGACATTACAATTTTATATACATTCCAATTTTATTGTATTTGAATATATTTTGAATATATTTTTATATATTTGAATTTGTTTTGATATATATTGATTTCTTATATGTGACTAAAAGATTCATATAGTCACAATTATTAACACTTTTTTGTCACAGTTTGCTTAATTCGATGCGTGACTAAATGTTAGAAAGGGACACACAAACATAAAATTAATGTGGCCATTGGATGAGCAATAGTCACACAAAACACACATTTCTTCACTTAAAACACCATATGGTCACACTTATTAACACTTTTGGCCACTTTATGCTTAATTTGTATGTGACTAAATACCAAAAACAACCATGCTTTGTGTGACTAAATGTTAGAAAAGGCCACACAAACATAAAATAAATGTGGCCATTGGATGATCAATAGTCACACAAAACACACATTTTTTCACTAAAAACACCATATGGTCACACTTATTAACACTTTTGGCCACTTTATGCTTAATTTGTATGTGACTAAATACCCAAAACAAACATGATTTGTGTGACTAAATGTTAGAAAAGGCCACACAAACATAAAATTCAAGTGGCCATTGGATGATCAATAGTCACACAAAACACACATTTCTTCACTTTAAACACTATATGGTCACACTTATTAACACTTTTAGCCACTTTATGGTTAATTGCATGTGACTAAATACCCAAAACAAACATGCTTTGTGTGACTAAATGTTAGAAAAGGCCACACAAACCTAAAATTAATGTGGCCATTGGATGATCAATAGTCACACAAAACACATATTTCTTCACTTTAAACACCATATGGTCACACTTATTAACACTTTTAGCCACATTATGGTTAATTGCATGTGACTAAATACCCAAAACGAACATGCTTTATGTGACTAAATGTTAGAAAAGGCCACACAAACATAAAATTAATGTGGCCATTGGATGAGCAATAGTCACACAAAACACACATTTCTTCACTTAAAACACCATATGGTCACACTTATTAACACTTTTGGCCACTTTATGATTAACTGTATGTGACTAAATACCCAAAAGAAACGTGCTTTGTGTGACTAAATGTTACAAAAGGCCACACAAACATAAATTCAAGTGGCCATTGGATGATCAATAGTCACACAAAACACACATTTCTTCACTTTAAACACCATATGATCACACTTATTAACACTTTTAGCCACTTTATGGTTAATTGTATGTGACTAAATACCCAAAACAAACATGATTTGTGTGACTAAATGTTAGAAAAGGTCACACAAACATAAAATTCATGTGGCCATTGGATGATCAATAGTCACACAAAATACACGTTTCTTCACTTTAAACACCATATGGTCACACTTATTAACACGTTTGGCCACTTTATGATTACTTGTATGTGACTAAATACACAAAACAAACATGCTTTGTGTGACTAAATGTTACAAAGGGCCACACAAACATAAAATTCAAGTGGCCATTGGATGATCAATAGTCACTAAAAGACATATTTCTTCTCCTTAAACAACATATGGTCACACTTATTAACACTTTTGGCCACTTTATGCTTAATTGTATGTGACTAAATACCCAAAAACAAACATGCTTTGTGTGACTATACAATAGTCACTAATACGGATTACTCCAACAAAATTTGTACCTAATTAGTCACACATGTTACGGTTTTGGTTACTCTTTTGCAATAGAGACTAAAAAAGTCAAACACGTGACCATAGAGTACCTATGGTCGCGGCACCTTTAGTCACACACACTCGAAAAATCATGTGTGACTATATGTATATCGTCACACTTTTTCGATGTAGCCAAATCCACTTTTTGTTCTAGTATCACAAATACTTTTCCTTCTATAAATTCTTCTGAAAAATATTTGTTATCTAATGAAAATCAATAGCTTTGAACAATAACTCGGTCTCAATTTTTGAAAATCATCTGGACTTGACATTTGTCAAAATCTCTATCTCTCAAGTTTTCAATCAACAACTTATGTCATTGATTGAGGGGGGGAATGATTTCAATTAAATCAAAATGTTATTTGTCATTCAATTCGTTCAGACCAAGGCTTATTTCATGTTTTCATAAGATATTCAAGCATGTTTCATCGTTGGAGTTTAAAGTCTCAAATTTGATTCTTATTGGTTAAATGTTTTCATAAGCAAGTCACAATTCTCCTCAAAAGCTTTCAAAAACAATTTAAATCTATAGAGATGATTTAAAAATTGTGATCGGGAGAGAATTTGTGATTTAAATTGGATTTAAACTGATAATTCGATAAATGGTTTTATAAGTGTTTTGCAAGCTCTCCTCCCTACATGTGCCAAACGATTTCAAATTTTCCCATGCATGTTAAGGGGAGCATCTATATCAAACCAAAGGATTGAAACATGATTGATTTATTCCAAGTGCAGGTTTTTTCCTAATATGTGCAAAACACTTTCAAATCTCGATGCACATATTGAGGGGGCTTAATTTTAAAATCACATCCTTTTCCAAAAATATATTTGACTAAGTATGAAAAATACTAATCATTATCGGGAAAGAGATGTCGATATTTTTAGAAAATGTTAATCAATGAATTGAATTCTTCCTCTCGCCTCCATGTACCAAAATGATCTCAAATATACGATGCACATGTTGAGGGGGAGCTCTTTTTCTAAAATATCAAAAACAATTCAGGTACAAAATGCTTTGATGATATATCACAAGTATCTGGATTGATTTTCAAATGGTTTTCAATTGGTTCCAATGGCAGTGTCCTAATGTGTAAAACATAGAGTCTTCATTGACAGTGTCCTAATGAGAATCAATCCTTGTGGTATTGCCAGAACATCTGAGTGATATGCAAACATATTCACAATGAAGATGGAAAGCCTTCTAGAGCCAACATCAAACAAGCTCTTGGTTGGTGGCATATGAGATCTATCCAATAGATCAACCATGTGACAACTGAACAGAAACAATGGGGCGATTCAAAATGATGAATCAATCCTGGTTCAGGTTATGGATTGACGGATGCCTTTGAAAAACCGTTTGTGCTTAAAATTATTTTTCTTAGCACATCGACTGTGTATTAATATTTCAAAATTAAAAGGTGTTTATGATTGATAACTGATTTTTTCTTAAAACCTTCGTTGTATTGCAAAACACTTTATTAGCGACACACGATTGTTTTTCAAAACTCTTTTCATCAATTAGTGAATCTCAAATTCCCTGGTTCACTCACTTCGTGTTGTCTTCTGTGAGACGCTCCGGTTTGAGAACAGCTAGAGCAGCTGCGAAACCCTGTCAGGAGATTCTTGGATTATACACGATCACGGGTAGTACTTTACGCGATCAGCGAGGAACCGTGGGCCGTGTACCTCAATTCAACGAAAGTGATCAAAGACACTTTCGTGTGTTTTTTGCTAACTGTTGTATGCAAGTACACCCGACGTTTGCAGCTGATCAGAATGGAGAGGTCAATCCATAGCCGCATGCTCACACAACATTCATCTCTAAAGATATCGTGATATGTGCATCAACGACTCGATATTTTCACTCCATGCTTCGCTACGTTGCTGCAAATATATCATGAATCAACTAAGCTTCCGCTACTCTGATGTGAAGAAATCATGATCCAGAATGTGAGCATGTCGGTCCAAATATCACAACATCACATAATATCAACACTACAAAGGAAGAGTCGAGAGATTTATGGTGGTGATGATCTCAAAGCTGGCTCAAAACTCATTATCCGTGGATCGTTAAAGACCTCCATGGATTATAAAATGCAAAATATGAAGAATCAAAGACTACGGGGTACAGAGCAAGGAACATTAACAAGAATCCAAGAACAATCTTAATGTAATATTTGTTTTGTATTCAATGTAATTTGAGGTGACCTCCGTGAGGTGATTGTTAGGATTTAGTAAATGCAGTTATTAAAATGTCGGTCACCTCAAGTATATGTAATCGTTAGTCGTAGTGTAGTTATTTAATGTCAAATAGTATTTAGTTAAGTAATACCGTGGAGGACGGACGGGTCTTTACCCACTGTATGCTTGATCCACAGCCCGTAGGTGGCGTTTATGTAAGATACTCTAAATACCCTCTACCTCCCAAGGTAGAGGGTTGGAGCTCATAATAATACTTTTACTTTCTCTCACTAAGTTCCCAAAACCTCTCAACTTTCTCTCTCTAAAATTTATATTCTACGCCTCTTGTGAATCATGGTTTAATGTGTTTGTGAAATCCTATAACTAACACACTTTGACCAGTGAAGTCAAACACTTTTAGAGTATCTAAGTCTAGTTCTTTGAGTAGGAAAAAGATTTTACAAGTTTACAATAGTTTAAGGTTTTCTTTGGTTTCAAAAAATTTGGCTCCTGTCAACTTTTAAATAAGCAGTCTGGTCAAGTTTTATTTGTGAGAAAAAATTTTTAAAAATAAAAATAGTAAGTTTCCTAGCTGATTAAACTTTTGTCAAAAGGAAAAAAATCAAAAAAATAGTTTACTAGGGCTGCCATGGTTTTTAAATTTTCTTTGTTTTTCAAAATCATTAATTCTGTCAAGTTTGGGAAAGCAGTTTAGTCAAGTTTAAGTCGAGCTAAAAATTTAAAAAAAAATAAAAAATGAAAGCCATCTAGCTTATTTAACTTGTGTCAAAAGGAAAAAATTCAAAAAAATCATTTACCATGGCTGCTATGGGTTGAAAGTGGGTGATTTGGGCACGTTTGGGCTGTTTTTTGGGTCTAAGGAAACCCAATTCCTTTGAAGAAACATGGTTGCGATAGAAGTCCAATACACGTTTGCTCTGAGGTTTGTTACATTCACTGTTTCATGCCTAAGTTTATGTAATTACTTCCTGCAAGATTGTTAAAGTTCTTGAAATAAACTTTCAATTTATTTCTGATAAACATATCATTTCAGGATGAGTTTCTAAAGGACGTGATGCAGTTTTTGATTCTAAGAGGGCATAATCGTCTTATTCCTCAAGGCGGCCTTGCTGAGTTTCCTTATGCAATACATACTATAATCTATATAGAGAGGTGTGTTATCATTAGAAATACATCCTATTACGAGTAATTGACAAAGTATAAGCATAGAAAAGGATAAATTAACCTTTTTGTCCTTGATAGGTGGTTTCAAGAAGTGGCTTTCATGTTGGCAATGGAATCAACTGGAAAGGACAGCAGAGAGACCAAATACTTTCATGAGCAACATGCTTTATGCTTGCAACATCCTTTATAAGACTCGTTTACCCTTGGTCGTGGTATTCAACAAGACTGATGTAGCCCAGCACCAGTTCACCTTGGAGGTGAAATTCACTATGATAAAGTTATGGTTTTAGTGTGCATTATACTAGTGTCTGACAGGCAGATGAATGATTTGCAGCAGTAGTTTGTTTTGGTTCTTAATTGTCCCTGAACTAAAACCCACAAATCGTTTTGCAGCAGTTGTTTGTTTTGGTTCTTGAGATAAATGGCTCAGGTAGGTGCTATTTTTGGGTCAAAACATGTTTATGGGTCCAACAATGGTGGAAAATGTTAAATGGAGCAGAAATTGTTGTGGTGTGTAATGATGTCACTGCATTCTAATGTGTGGATAGCAAAAATTATATCGTTTATGACAAAAGATAAAATGGTTAAATGGAACAAAAATTTTGAAAAAAAAGGGACGATGGACGCAATTTTTTCAAACGACAGGGACTATTTTTGTAATTTAGCCTAGGGATGTATGGATGCAATTTTACGAAACCCACGAGGGACTATTTATGTAATTTGGAAGGGTAAAATGGTCATAATACTCAATTGAAGACAAAAATGTCAAGTTTAATGTATAAAGAGGTATTTTTTTTGTTCGCTACGTCGAACTGATATTTGTGACAAGTATGATGCTTTAATAGGTTATTAGCCCAAAAGTAAATAAGTCATTTACATGAACAAAATACACACAAATGTCGAAATTCAAAAATTTATGATATATTATAGCAAATAAATAAAAAGACTACATACAATTAGAAAAATTAACAAGTTACATGCATTTCTAGCTAATTTTCCCTTCATAATATGGTTCGATTCATTTCAATTAACTAGATTACTGTAAATCATGAGCTATAAATTACAAAACCAACTAATTTTGCTTACCCAAACGAAAATGTACGTTTTAAACAAAACTAAAGATACTTGCCAACTTTTTTTTTAATCAATAACATATTTGACTATTCATGTTTACCTCTTTAATTATTTCTACGGATGAGTATATTTCTTAAGACTCTAAGAACATCTATAATTGATATCCATGTATATATATGTATATCTTTATCTACTAGACGAGTACCCGCGCCTAGCGGCAGCGATGTCTAGTTTTCTGCAAAGTTCCGACGACCCATAAGTTTCTTTCATCAAACTGTATTTGTAGCATTAGAGAATCGTTTTCGAATAACTACAATTCTGATCGTAGTTGCATAGCGACATAAATATATAGTTTTAAAAAATTATGTGGAGTGATTTAAATGTCAATGAGTATATTTTCTAATAGGATTTTTTTAAGTTATTAAGATTTTAGTAATAATAGATTCAAGCATTACAAAAAGCAACGGTATCATGTAGTTGGCAATATTATATTGTACTTTAGAGGTATAACCAACGTATTGTGACCGCTTTTTTTTCTTGTTTTGTCGATAATTTAGGCAGTGATAACTATTTTTTTTACATGTGTAACGATTATCATTTGGTGTGTGGCTTTTAAAATTGTAACTTTGCAAATTGGATATCACCATATAAGATTATTTTTTACTATCAATTTGTATAGATATTTATGCATTGTTCAAAGCTATTTGTTTGAGGTACAAATAATTATAGCTAAAGATAACAATACTATTTATTTTTGTGATTTTAATAAACTTACATAACATTATTGATACACTGGACAAAGGGCTATACAATATATATTAACTTTTAAACGACGATTCATATATGCTAGTCCTTAAATGGTGCAAGAGCAACATTTTTTAAAATAAATTACATGTGTCAAAGCAAAATAAACCAAAACTACAATTACTTGGTCTCTCCTTTAAAAAAAATTGTCACGGGTTCCACAACTACTTCATCATTTCTCATATAATTTTGTCAAATTTGAAACCCGATTTCACTCGGGTGGTTCAACTGGTTGAACCGTTCCGATAAAAAACAGGTCGATTTAAACCGAGTCAAACCGATAGGTTGGGTCAAAAAAATGTCAAATTAGAAGCGGGTCAGCCGCCCGGGTTTTAGGCGTCAGGTCAACTCGGTATCGGTTTCAACGGGTCAACCGGTGCTCGGTTTCAATTGATTGTTTTAATTTGGTAGATGTGTTTTTAATTAGGTGTACAATGTGAATAAATTATTGTACTTTTAAGTAATTGGGTGTTTTAATAAGAGTATTAATTATATTATTTGTTTCTCTCTCCATTGACCATGTTTCAACATTCAACTTTCAACATTTTTCACTTTTTCCACTTTGACCATTTTTCCATTTTATATAGTATAGATATAGATATTACAGTAATTTATAATATATTTGAGACCTTCTTAAAATGAAAGACAAAATTTTAAACAATACATTTACTAATAAACTTTTTCTTTTCTTTTTTTCTTTTTTTTTTGGATCAACAATATATAACCTGTTGATATTTAAATTGGAATAATTAGATATATTTTTTCAATTTACTAATAATTGAAAATGAAGTTACATTTGAAAAATTAAGTGTCTTCAATTTGTAGACTTGTAACAACCCTTCAATAAATATCTAATAAATATTACTTTTTAAACACTCCTACCATGAAAAATATATGTTATTATATATATATATATATATATATATATATATATATATATATATATATTAGAAGGGTACCATATCTGTGGCCAGGTACCGATGACTATTTTGTAGCGAACAAATGTTTTGAGGTGGTGATGTGATGAGATGGTGGTGACGATAAGTATAGTTATATGTGTTTGCTTACCCGTTTTAGTGAATTCGTTTTCACAACATTTCGAATGTATATGTATTGTTGTAAGTATTTGTTTTGGGTTACCGTAACTTTCCATGTGATATCATTATTCCCGCATATAAAAATACCCTCGCAATCTCTTACGCGTCAAACACTCCTCCAAAAGTATATGATTTTGACGAATCAAGATTATATGGATTGGAATAAATGAAATAAAGGTTAAAGTTGTAAAAATTTGAATTAAAATAAAATAAATCCACTAAAAATATAAAAACTAAAAACTCATAAAAATATATTAAAATGGATGTTGAATTAAAGAGCATAAAATTTTAGAAAATATGGTGAAATTAGATTATAATATAAATAAGTAGATAAAAAGATATTTTAATTTGAAAATAAAGATGAATTTTAGTTGGGAAGTGACACATGTCATTTTATAATTGGAGCTCCGATATCTTAATTTTTGGTTGGTTAGGAGTTAGGCTTGGAGTTTGTTTAGAAGTGACACATGTCATCTCATGATTGGAGCTCCTTATCTTAATTTTATATGCATTATAATATATCTTTCCATAATAAGCAAGGCTTAATTTTTAAGCCTTCTAATTTTAGAAGGCCTAAATGCATTATAAAATAGTATATATATATATATATATATATATATATATATATATATATATATATATATATATATATATATATATAGAGTGAGATCAATGAGAGTAAATTAAAATAAAAAGTGGTGAGAAGTGACCAAAATCACGCATTTGAGATGCAACGACTTGTATTAGATGCATTTCTATTCATATAGATGCAACATCTTGAGTTTCGAAAGTTAATTTGATGTATAGATGTTGCAAATTGATTTTCATGATTTCGGTACGTGCAGAGGAACAAAAACAGAAATCATGAAATGCATCTAATATCGTATATGCATCGATTAAAGAAAGCTAGAAAACATACTATGGTGTGTTATAATGCATCTAAGATTATAGGGATGCATCTAATTTGGGTTGGTGCATCACGGTTTGCGTTTATAGTTCTTCTTGTACTTCTTATTTAAGTAATCTTCTTATTCGATCCTAACTCTATATATATATATATATATATATATATATATATATATATATATATATATATATATATATATATATATATATATATATATATATATATATATTGTACAAACTAATAAAACACACAAAGTTTCATACAATTTATATGAAAACAAGTTGATGCTACATATAGTTTTAAAAATCGGACCGGACCAACGGGTTCAACCGGGATCGGAGTCACCACCTGTTCAGCTAATCAATAAAAGCCGTCCAAAAATGAATCTGAAAGGACCGTCGGCGGTAACAATGGATTAATCAGGCCGAACCGGATCATTTTCTTCTTATTTTTCTGAGGTTAATGAACTCGTCATTGTTATTTTGTTGGTGACTAAAGTTTAATCACATGGTACACGTCGCCGCAACACACGGGTACCCTGCTAGTGTTATAATAATATATTTAAGAACTTGCGATGCAACTACTTCAGCTTCAGGGCCTACTACTTAAGGTGCGCTTGGTTCAAATTAGGTAATGAGAAAGAGAAACGCAAAAGTAATACTAAGAAAAGTGAAAGAGTAAGGAAACCATTCCCCTCAATTTATTAGGTAATGGCCCATTATCCACTATTGGGTAATGGGTCATTGCGTTAAAGCCAACCAAGCATCATTAATCATTGTCTTTGCTATTACTTACCGCTCAACTAGTTATAATACCTGTGCACGCACAGGGTTTTGACAAAAAAATATTTTGTATCAATGCTAAATATTATGTCTTTAAAGGTAATTACATATAATTATATACTTATGCACGAGTTTTTCATTATTGATTATATCAATTAGAATTTTGTATAATCAAATTTTGTAAAATTTTTTTTATTAGATAACTCAATATTCAACTATATTTAGCTGATATAAATGTTGGAGGTCAGCTTGGGTCGATACGATTCAAAAATTACAATCTCGGCTTTCTAAGTGGAAGATCAAAACTTTATCGATTGGTGGCAGGTTGACTCTCCTAAAATCTGTGCTTGGTGCCTCTCCTCTATATAATATGTCCATATTTAAGGTTCTTAAAGGAGTTTTGAAGGATATGGAAGCGATTCGGTGTAAGTTCTTTTACGGAGCGGACTCCTACAATAAAAAGATTACGTGGGTAGCTTGGGATAAAGTTTTGGCGTCAAGAAAAAATGGAGGCCTTGGCGAGTTTTCATGCGTTAAACCGTGCTCTTCTGCTTAAATGGGTATGGCGTTTTATCTCTCAAGATGGATCTTTTTGGTTCAAGGTTATCAATGCGGTGTATGGTTCGAATCTTATTTCACATTCGGTGTCTTATTCTTCGATTTGGTGCTCTATCTTACGTGAAGTTCATATTTTGAAAGGTAAAGGTTTTGACTTCTTCTCTTACTGTAAGAAGCGTGTAGGGGATAGGGTTTGCACTCGGTTCTGGTCTGATGTGCGGATTTCAGACGTGCCTCTTAGAGTCAGTTTTCCTCGTTTGTTCGCTCTAGAGACGGACAAAGATGCCTCGGTTCTTTGTTAAGTTGGGTGCTGGGTCGATTGCTTCTTCGTTTCGTAGGGAGGTGCGGGACGGTGCTGAGAGACATCAATGGTCTGATCTTATTTCAATTGTGGACTCTCTTTTTCTCTCGTCCTCTAAGGATAGATGGATTTGTGACTTGTCAGGAGATGGTGAGTTTAAGGTTAAAGTGGTTCGTAATTTTCTTGATGATTTGTTTCTTCCTTCTATATCTGTTGCTACGAGATGGTTGAAATGTATTCCGTTAAAGATTAATATCTTCGTGTGGCGTGCTCGTCGTGATAGCTTGTCGACGAGATATGATCTTAGTCGAAGAGGTGTTGTTTTGGACTCGGTTTTATGCCCCATTTGTGGTGCGGCTGTGGAGGACATTCAACATGTCCTGTTCCGTTGCGAGTTGGCTCAATCTATTCTTCGTAAGGTATGTCGTTGGTGGGATTTAGGTTGGCAGGAGCTTTCTTCTTTTTCGGATTGGGAAGCTTGGTTTCTTTCTTTCCGCTTATCTCCCGCGATCAAGTCTCTTTTAGAAGGTGTTTTTTGTGTTGCTTGGTGGAGGATTTGGTCGTTCCGGAATCAGTCTATTTTTTATGTGAATTCTCCTAAACGTTCGGTGATTTTTGATGATATTGTGTCATTCTCTTTTAATTGGTGTTCTATTAGATGTAATAGGGTTTTTTCTTGGGAGAATTGGTTGAAAAAACCTCATTTAATTTCTTTGTAATGTTTCTTCTAGCTTCTTGCTAGTTTACAAAGTTGCCGTTCAAAAAATAAATAAATAAATAAATAAAAGTTACATGAGTAGTTGTTATAAGTACAATCACGTTTTTTTATTCATATTACAGCAACTCGTACTTACAATTTGATAATTATATCATCGTTTTCAATAATTTAGCCGTATTTAATATTCAAATTCGTGTTCACATTTGTCATACTTTTAATATAAAATAAATGAGTCCTTAGTGAACATATATAATAAAAAAAAAGTGACATTTATAATCTTATGTATATTTATATGTTGGAGTTTTAAAACAACATATATATTGTATTTTAAGTTATAAGTATAGAATAAAATATAAGGGAGTATTTGTTTAATTTCCAAAGCTATTAAAAACATGAAAACTTATAATATTACACTTAACTCTATACAATTTTAAAAAATTTAACCACTAAAGTTTTATTAATACCTTTTTTTTAAAGTACGAATTTAACACATATATATTTATGTGTTTTTCTTCTCAACCAAATTTTTACACTAAATAAACTAAAGGTTGACCAAAATCAATTTAATTTTGACTTTTATTAACCAATCACGTCGTCCGATTTCGCTTACGCGGCAAAATCAACATCTCTTATTGGTTTAATTTTTTTTTCAACGAGAAGGGTTTTGCAAAAACATTCCGAAATAATGTAATTCTTTTATTATATAAATAATACCCTCAAATAATCACACCCTTACTCTTGATAATCTTTTAAAACTTTTGCTTCTTGACCTTTAAATTCTTAATAACCCAACTATTCTTAGACATGATCTCCACTTACAACCCCCTTTTTTTTTTTTCTTTTTTTTTTTTCACGTCTTCCCAAAAAAAAATGAAGTATCTTAATATTGAAATTATTTTCATGTCCTTGAGGATAAACCAATTCGTTTTTCAACTGCACCTATAACGAAGAGTCGCCCTCTCTGTTTTCTCTTTTCTCTATTTTTTGAGCAAAAATCCACAAATCTTAAATACAATCATCATATCCCATCGAGTAAAATAATTAACAACAAAATTAGCTATGTGTTCTTTAATGCGCGCGGGAAGCTATACAGAAATATAGAAAACAAAGACAAACATTAACTTTTAACAAAAACAAAAACACAACTATCAAGTACAAGAGATTCTAATGGTTGCGTATAAACACGCTCAGTCGAGCTTCTGTTTGACCCAATCTTCTCAGAGTTTCCATATAGTATATCATGTCTTTATTCGATAATATTGATATCCAGTCTCCACCATCACGATACTTGAGCCTATAAGTCCCAAGTCTCAGCTCAAACCTCACACCAATCTCCTTCTCAATAGTATCAAATGTTGCTTCTGAGATAGGGAGGTCGAATTTAATCATATCATCTGTATACTCTGCTTTAATGATCAGAGTATTTTCATTTCTGTTGACGGGCAAGGGGCCCTCAATAGCTTCATTACACTTTGTATTTGTTTGACTTTGCTTACTTTTATTTTTCTTGGACTTGTTTGCCTCTTTATGCAGTAAATCTTGCTCTGGCCACCCGCCCATGCCTAGTTGGTTGCGCTTGCGTTTCAATGTTGATTCAGAAACTATTAAACAACATAAGAAATAAGTTTTCTTAAATATTTCATATAAGAGAGTGTAGTGACTTGTGTAAAGTTGGTTATATGTTAAGATGTCTTTCCAAAGGTCTCAAGTTCAATCCCACACAAATAATGTAAAAGAAATTGTAATTCTGGAATTGTATATTATCATTACCTCCAAGTGCTGCTGCAGCTTCTTTAATGGTTTTCCCATATTGTTGTTCAATTTGTTCTTGAGATAATGGTTTTTCTGTGGTATCTCGTTTCGCCTTGAAAGGTGATTTGTAGTCAACAACCATTGCTTTCTTTCCTTTTTCCATTGCTTCAGCTATTGGTGATGATCTATTTTCTTGGAAAATCTTGAATGTTTTAGTTTCACTCTTTGTAGAATTGTCAACATCTATAACATGTAGTTCGTCACCAAGTTCTGCACCAGAAGCACACTTGAAATGTGGCAAATGGCTTTTTAATGTTAAGAGTAATGCCTCCAAAAACATAACATAGTTTGAATTGTCATACCATATGAATTCAAATGCATAATTAAAATCACTAGTATCAATACTCCTCATGCATATTGTAAGACCACTACATTGTGTATCATCAGTACGTAACTCAGCCATTAAAATATCAGTACCCAGCTTGTAATTATCTTTATAGAACCGTGGTTCATAATCTTGAAAAGTTTTCAGAGCAAGTTCATCCCCGTTTTTTAGGGGAATCATATCACAAGCATCATAATAGTCATTAGGTGGCCAAAACATAACTGAGTACTGCTCAGCAAAAGAATTATAACCAGCCAATTTGAGCGCTAACATTTGTTTCATTTGAGTACCCATCAAAGAAGATGAAAAGTGCTCATGATTATCATCCTCATAAGAGATCCAGACTTGAGCAAGCCATATGTTATGTGATTCACAAATGGTCTCCAATGCCTCTTGAATTT
>OU343216.1:135960809-136036364 GCA_910596185.1 Chrysanthemum makinoi
CCACCATCATCTCAGTCATCTCTACCGCCATCGTTATCTTGAAACCCAGATTTCGGCCACCTCTTCCGGCTACCAACCCCCATCTCCGAATACCAGTTCCAGACACCACCATCAAGACATAATTGTATAAACATCGTATAATATTATCCCATTTAATAATACATTACACAAATCTTTTGACTTTTTCCCTTTTACCTAGCTACTTATCTGAAAACATCATACTCATACACTAGCCACAAACTGTCATACATAATGTTTAAACCAAAAACACTTGATTCTTATTTTTTAACTTTAATACAACAGCTATTTAAATTGACTTTTAGGAGTGCTAATCTAAGCAGTAATATAACATCACTACAAACATTAACTGAGCAAGCACCTGCTAACCAAGAAAAAAATAACGATGATGAAGAAAGGGGGTTCAGGAAAAAATGAACAAAGACCGTACATCATTGATGAAGTTGAACAACTTCTAAAATTAACTCAAGATGATCTCCTCCTCCTTGCTTACTGTCAGTACCCACCACAAATCAAACTTATTTCGAAAATCCAACCATCCTATTCATCAAGGCTTAGCTTAGCTCAAGTGTGTACTTTCTTTAAATTGTTTTTTTATAAAGATTTATGATATGATGTGAAAGTGTGAATTATAAGGGTGTGTTTGGAGCAGATCCAAGGCGTACCAAGTTCCACCGAGCGGTCGATGGTCAGTTAGTTTTGTGATTGGAGCAATTCGGGCGCCAAGTCCAATGAGGGTCGGGTTCAATCCATGACCTTCTGTATATGAACATCGCCGAAAAACAAGTTCACCAAAAATCGAGCTTTCCCAAGAAAACGAGTTCACCGAATTACATCATTTCAGAAAACTGGTTTGTGCTTGAATGTTGTTGGAATTAATTTGCACTGAAGCAAAGAATTTTTGTTGCATCTCCTGTGTTGCAGGGTACATATGACCAACTTCATTCTTGTTACTTGATGAAGATAGGATTTCTTAATTAGATGCTGATGTTAAATTTGACATAGTGTCATCTAAAAAGATACCCTTCATCACATTAATGAGCTAGTGACCTTTTGACTTATATATATATATATATATATATATATATATATATATATATATATATATATATATATATATATATATATATATATATATATATATATATATATAGGGTTTTTCAGAAGTCTAATTTTGGTGAGAAGGCGAGAAGAGATCCTAGCCCTCCATTTATCCCTCCTTTTTTAGATTTAATGGCTGAGATCTAATCTACCATTTGCACTAATTATACACTAAACAAAGATGGAAGGGTATTTTTGTAACTTTTGAACAAAAGTTACAGGGTCTAAATGAACTCCCGTCATTTGTTAAACACCGCCTAAAGTTTCAATTCTATTTCTCTCTCAATCCTTCCCGTCTAATTCACACACACAAACTTCTGGTGTTCATCACCATCTCCACGAACAAAGATGTTCTTTCACCACCAAACGCCACCGTTCACACCGTTAGCCACCATTCACCATTAAAATCCTAAAAAAATACAATTGATCCTAAATAACATAAAATTCGATCAATATGAGTGGAGAAGAAGAGGAATCAAGCTGAGATTAATGAAGAAGACGAAATGATCAAATCGATTACACAAAAATTTCAAGTAATTGTTTTTATTTTTATTATTATTATTTTTTTTGATAAAATGTAAATGTTGAATTTGGAATTATTATGGGTTTGAAGTTATCATCATTGTTCAGATTGTGAATATGCCACATGTGAAAGTATAGATTACGAATTAGGTCTTGACTGTCATAACTTAATTAGTTTGGGTAGAGTATAATATAGCAGATTAAATTTATTAAGAGTATCTTCGGTGGTGAAAATTTTAGTCAAAGCATCTTCAGTGAAAATTTATAAGATATTTTTCTTCGCGTGAAAAGTTTAGTCGAGCATCTTTTCTCAAGTGAAAATATAGGAGATATTTTTTTCTTCGCGATGAAAAATTTTAGTAATAGTATCTTCTAGTGAAAATATAGGAGATATTTTTCTTCACGAGTGAAAAGTTTAGTAAGAGTATCTTCACGCGTGAAAATTTTCTTGAATTTTCTCGAAGTTCGTTATTTGACTAAACATTATTAAGGTGAAAATTTTCCCGCCTAGTTAATCCAGAGCGTAAGTGCTTTTACTAATATGTTTTATATGATTTTCTGCTAAATGAAAAAATTCGGATAACTTTTGAAGTGTATGTGGTTAATAAAATGAAACTAACTTAATTGATAAAAATATAAAATACTTAGGATAAGGGGTCGTATCACATTACGTGCGAAAACATCAGTTGTGGATTGCATATCTAACACTTTTTTGGCATGGCTTTATCTCATATACAAATAGAAATTTCTCAGATTTAGCAACGTTTGAAGTAAACTGTTCACGTTGTCAAGAATCTGAGAGAGTTCTTTCAACGCGGGTACTTCATTGCTATTTGTTGTGTTAATGTGATTTAAGCAATTGTGGATATATTATTACGAGTGGTGGGATATTATGGTCTAAGTAAGGCATTCCACTACCAATAAGCATCTTTCTAATCCCCATTTAATATTGTGTGTGATTTAAGTCAAAAGTAATGAAGGAGCTAAATGAAGTTTGCGATAAGAGTTATAATCTCTCAATTAAGGTTGATGTTCAGAAGTATGTTGATTCTCTTAGGGTAGCTTTCTTATTCAGTTTATATCTTTTCTTTTTAGGTGTATATAATATTTATATATATTTTGTAAATCAATTTTAACTCATTATTATGATATCCATGGTGTTTGCTTGTTGTCCTTCAAAGGGTTTTGGTTATATCTGAAATTAAAATCATATGGTTATGTTTGGCTGGAAAATCTAATTCTAATTCTAATTCGACATCGATTTCACATATACCAAAATTCTATCTTACAAGGAAACTTAAAAATGAAACTGAGTACGGTTTTGAATTGGCTTCTTTCTTTTGATTAATATTTGTTGTGCTTCATTTTCAAAACACCCAAACCCATCTCAGCTCATCAACAATCACGAATTACAAGATGCTTTTAATTTCTCTGTAATCACTTTTGAATGTAATCTGATTAACCATAATGCCCCTTGTATTGTATTTGCAGGATGACGACGACTACAGCTATGATGATGATACTGTTGATGTTGATGTCGATGATGATGATACTGTTGATGTTGATGTCGATGTCGATGTCGATGATGATGATAGTGATGATGGGGCGACTGGCTTCAACTTAGAGGCAAAGAAAATACTTACCCTAGAGATCAAACACTACGATCAAACACTTCAGTTCATAAAGGAACTTGTGGCAGCTGCTGAAAAGGCACGAGTCTCCGAATGTGATCATGATCACTTATTACTCTTAAATGCTTACCACACGATTGAATTTGTTCGTTATGATCTATCTCGTGCCAGCAATTCTGTCGTGTCTTCGTCTGTGTAGGGCGAAGCCTTGACTTTGATGATCTCAGTAATTCAGAACACAAGTTGAAAACCACTTAACTACACATCGCAATAACGTGTCTAATCTCACTATCAAGGAAGCTTGTTCGAGCACTGATTGCTTCTAAAGAAGCAGGCCATCGTCCCCAAATGCTTCCTTCTCGGGTTAACTTTCTTACTTCCAGTTGTATTATTATTCAAACTGTTATTTGTTTTGATCCATATAGCTAGGTGAAATATGATGATTTTCAATTTCAAATTCAATCATTCAAATAAGTTAGCCTCTAGACTTTAGCAGTAATGTGATACAAAAGTTAGTTAACTGCCACTCAAGTCCATAGTTGCCACCACTTTTTGTTTTTCAGGGACCTTGAACCATTTTTCTAAACAATCCTATTCTTATGTCATCTCTAATCTTAGTATCTCAGTAAGCGCTTATTTATTTTTTTTTTAATTTTTTTTAACACCTTGACATCTTATTTTTCTTCGCGTGTGAAAATTTAGTAAGAGCATCTTCACGCGTGAAAATATAAGAGATATTTTTCTTCGCACGTGAAAATTTAGTAAGATCATCTTTGCGTGTGAAAATATAAGAGATATTTTTCTTCACACGTGAAAATTTAGTAAGAGCCTCTTCGCGCGTGAAAATATAAGAGATATTTTTCTTTACACGTGAAAATTTAGTAAGAGCCTCTTCGCGCGTCAAAATATAAGAGATATTTTTCTTGCGCGTGAAAAGGTTTAGTAATAGTATCTTCGCGCATGAAAATATAGGAGATAGTTTTCTTCGCGCGTGAAAGTTTTAGTAAGAGCATCTTCCGCGTGAAGAGAAAAAGGAAGACTAAAGGTTAGTGGGGTTTGCGGATCGCTTATGTGTCTTTTTATTTTAGTCAATATGCAGTAGCTATTACTGAATCGGTGATCAATTTTTTTATTTGAGCTTAAATTTGTGGAAAGCATTGTTTCAGTTTGCTAAAGATCGTGTATCTTTGGCAATTATGTGTATTTTTCAGTGATACGGAAGCTAATGATCTATTAGATTTCGGTTTCAATATGTTATTGTGTTTGCTGAGCATTGTTTAGATCTGTAAAAATATTACATTTTGTTTAGCAGTTATGTGTTATTGAGCCGAAATTCGTGTGGTTTTGATACTTTTAAAGTAAGATTTATTTGCGTTTAGTGTGTGGAGTTTGAGTTAAAGTTTTCATAGGATTTGAAAACGTAATAGCAAACTATACATATACCCAATCTTAATTAACACTCCTCAAGTTGCAGAGCATATATGCGGATTATGCCCAAATTCCCTTGCAAAAGAGATATGTTCGGCATAGCCGAAAACTGTAGTCAAATGCTAGCAAATAGCAAGATTTGACTATCTGCTTCTAAATAAGTTCTACAACGATGTGGTCATACAAGTGGTCATACTAAATAGGAAGTTATGAACACATCCTGTCGCCTTTTAACTTATTTGGGTACTGGACTTGTTTCATTGGAGGTTATATGACCTTCTAGAGACTTAGGGACAAACTTATCCTAAATCGACCGCTTTTTTAGTTAATAGGATGAAATTGCTACCCTACAATCTTTTGATTAAGACCACATCTATCTAAATGGCAACGGTTGGCCTGGGGCAAGGCCAATGTCATAGAGTTGACATTACTGAACTTTGAAGTATATATCGATCTTTATGACTTTACCCTATGTACATTGGTCGAAATGCAAATGGTTTCAATGCTTTGAGTGGGACATTATAAAGTCTGTGATTCCCATGCCATATATAACTTGGACATAAATATGAAGTGGCTGAATATACTTGTTTAATATGATGTTCTAGACATTTCACCAAATCCTTGTGAGTTGGTCTATGTTGCTAGGTAGTTTGTCTTCTCAACTACATTTTACGGCTTTACCACATCCCAGGAAGAAGTTAAAGTAGTAGGTGGACCTAAACATCTAGTTCTTTTATTTTTGAATTCATGGTATCATATCAACTTCTTAGCTAATGGAACAGAACATACTCACAACTCAATTATGTTTTTTGAAATATGTGTCTTTATCAAGCACTCTTAAGCAACGATCCAAAAGATTTAAAAGTTTATGGACGGTGGTAAAATTGGCATCTCGATTAGATAAAAGTATATACGAGGTTAAGTGCATTCAAAAATAGACCAGTCGATTACTAAGTTTTTCTTGACCTGTCCATCTTTTTGCTACTTATTCTCATTTTAAAGTTTAGGCGCTATTTTGTTTATACTTCGTAGAAATGAAGAATTGCCTTGTTGAACCATTGTGATTTCACTGCATTTTTGTGATATCTTTATATATCTTGTTTCTAGTGATTTGCTATTTTGGTTTTATTCTTGTTGTTTTGGCTAGTAAGAAAAGTATTCCAGTTATAGTTTTGTTCGTTAATGCTGTTAATGCTATTGAGCTTACTTAGTTTATCAAGTATGTGTCTTTTGCGGATTTGAGGAAAATATCCTTGGCTAAAGATTAATGTCTCTGTTCTTTAAATTGCAGATGTAATAATGTTCTCTATATGCGAGGTGTACCAGAAGATGAGGAAATAGATGAGGCAGATCGAGACTAGATAGTGGACGCTCTTGCCATTAGATCTATCGGTTTATTTTCAATCTTTTGTTCCTGTATGGAAGTACCTGTAGATTTTATGATCCAAACAAAACTCAATTTAGAAAACCCGAACCTTTGATTGGCCGCAAGTTTAACTAGGTGGATGTGGATCCCTTTTATTTTTAGTCTGAGTATATCAGACAATGTTGTATGGTACTTGCTGTTTCTTTTCTAATGTTATGGCAAAAAATTGAAATCTGCTGTCGTTGAATGTCACAATTGCAACTATGACAAACTATCTTGTCCAAAATGACCAATACAAGCAAACAAGATTAATCGGGTTTCTTTGATATGTCTTTTGATATTAGTAGAAAAGAACCAGGATTCTAAAAACTATAGAACTTATAACAAAGTCCATGCTACAGTTTGAACAAATTGAATGTTAGAATCACATATAAAACAGTTTGACAGAAGTACATTTTTTTGTAATCTGGCTGATAAAGCTTTGTAATCTTTAGAGCTTATTACTCTAACCTACCACGGTCCAATCAAATCCAAAGATTTGAACTGTATTTTGTATACACCCAAGTTATAAACTAGCCACTTATTGGGGGCATTGCTAACAAATGCTCATAGCATTTGGAAACATACTTTTAACTTGATTCTAGGTATGTTCTATGTATAACATTCCAAAGTGATCAATTGGCTATCTGGTAGATGATTAGGTCAATAAGTCATATTCTTCATATGTTAAAGTTTTGTGCACAAAGCCATTAATAAACAAATTGGTCAGTCAATTGATCCAGGCTCACCAACAAAGCTTAGATGACTCGAGTCGACTCTACTTTCAGTCTAGACCATGCTAAGCCAGGCAAAACTTGGTTATAATCGATGCATGGTCATGATTAAACATCAATTATTTGGGCAATGGTAGCTCACTGGAATACCATGTGCTCATGGGTTTGCAGCCATTTACTTTCTACATAAAAACCCAGAAATCTATGTTTCTGATTGGTATAAGACGCCAACCTTCTGAGTCGTTTACAATGATTTCATAATCCCCCTAACTGAAATGTTGCAATGGCCTACCACCAATTACCAAAAATCGTTGCCTCCAATTGCTACAAGAATGCCTTGAAGGCAGCCAACTAAAAGAAAAAGGGATGCTAGTGAACAAAATGATAAAAATAGGAACAGACTTAGTAGGGTCGGCAGAATTATGCATTGCAAGAAGTTTGGTAAGGAAGGACATAATCGTGCATCATGTGATAAAAGGAGTGCCACATATAGTGATGGTTCGACTATTAACAATGATGGACCAACTGCTGTTTAATGTACTTGTTGATTGGTATCATATGAAAGGTTCAATATGAGTGTTTAGTTCATGGGAGAGGATTGGTAGGCCTGATGTCGATGACACAATTGCAGATCGTGATCTTCCTATCCCTCCTGCAATGGATGGTTTATTGAAGGTTCAACAACGAATACTTGATGCTGATGGTCCTGGTCGTGCACCACCTTCAATTTCCACAAGGCTGTGTTCGCTACACAGGCCGAAACTTGATAGGGAAGCAGGGTGCTACCATAAAGATCATTCAGGATTCTTCAAATTGTATAATTCGAGTACTTGGAGAAGGTTTGTTGGAATTACTGGTTTACAGTGTCAGTTTATATTATGTAGGCTTTATTGACACTATGGTTTATTGTATATGATTTAATTTGTGCAGATAATCTGCCTATCTTTGCTCTACCTGATGATAGTGTTGTTGAGGCTAAGGGGAACCTTCAAGTGTACAAAGGGCCATTGAGATGATAGTTTAAATTTGTTTCTGGAAACCTTAGCTCATTTGTATAAAAAGCATGTTCTTTCATATGTAATCTATAGAAAATTATAAACTAATTAAGTTGTAGGCATCACATATTTAAAAATCCATGTATAAACAAAAATACAGTCTTCCAGAAAAGCTCTAAATTTTACCTCCAGATCTTCAAATGACCCACATTCTTTCTTGAACTATGATGGCCAAAATCTTTTGTTCATTACCGAAGACTGTAAGAAATATTTAAAAGCTGACAAAAACTTTGTGATTCTGCAATTATACGCGAGTATCATTCTACCTTGCTATATTTATACCCTCACTGACGTACACAATCTCATCAAAAAGCAAGTCAAAATGTTATAGAACTCCTGTACACAAGCTCATCAAAATGTCTAATTTTAATTTCATGTTTAAACACTCAACTGCCATAAACCTGGGCATATACGAACAAAAGAACTTATGTTCAGCGTGCCATGAATAGCACCGGTGCAAAGGTGAAAAAGGGTGTTGTCGGTCCAAAGAGGAGACCCGTCAAATGCGGTCTAGCTTTTCCAGTCAGTAGGATCGGCCAATTCCTTGATAAAAAGAAACTGGTCGTTTTCCGGCTCATCAAACCTGTCGGTAACATACATTCAGCTTGGCTCGAAGCCATTGAGATGTGCGTGTACGGTATTGCTCAATTCATAATTTAGTAGCCACAAAAGGTGACTAAATTACGCGTTAAGTCATGTTTGATCAAGTCCATTCACATATGAAAGATGGAGATTCATATGATTAAGCTCTGATAATTATTTCAAAATTCATAAATTGGGGAATATCTTACATGTATGCATTAAAATATAAGCTAATGAAAGATACATAAGTACTAGTAGATTTAAACCTACAATCCATAGGAACATAATTCTTTTACATGCAGTTGCACAAGATCTCTATTCACTGCAACACTATAAAGGATAAAACTTCAACCAATACTTGTATCTTGCCTATTTGCCGAAGAAGAAGGTTGATGAAGAACTCCAACGATCGTCTGGTGATCTGGAAATGATGACCCAACTGCTTCATGGAGTATATAGAAATATAAAATATTGTTAAAATTTATTATCTAAAACCAACGGATTGTTGATTCACTTAAGCAACTTCGTGTATGAGATATTTACCCACAATTTGTTGATTCACCAGCCAAAACATGGGGTTCATCGCTGGATTTAACGATGGCATCAATTTGTTTCATCCTCCAATTCTCATCAAGGTGATCAAGTTGTGTACAATAGAAGTTGAGTTCACCTGTCCGCGGCACATCAATAGTGGCCTTAAGCAAATTCCTAGCAGATCATTGAACGATATACGTGATAGATCACTTGTTTGTATAAATAAGCACATGAAAAATATATATTTTGTCATACCTGAAATCTTGATCGTCGTATGATTTTTGAACCTTCTACCTTTTAATCGGCCATTTCGACAAAATGGCATTCCAATACTCAGGAGCCCAGCTTTCTGCAAACACGTAATTCACCCCCAGAGCAAAAGCCAAATCAGATAACGATTTCATTTCTGTCTCTTCTTCAGCCTTTACATCTTGCAAAGCCAAACTATACCATGTAATTCTGTGTTTCAGCCATGAGATGTGATCAGAACCCGCAACAAGCAGCTTGTTTGCACATGCACTGATTTTGAATAGAGCCACCTTGCTATCAACTCCAACATACTTTATAAATGGGATGTTCTTGATATTGCTGTTGTGAAACAAGGACCTCCACTGTTCTGCTATGAATACCAGGTAGTGCATATACAAATCCTTTGAGACACCCATTACAAGATTAGAACTGGCTATGCATTTTGCATACCATTCGCTGCCCCACCTTCTTCCCAACAAATACCAATTAACATCAAGGCGCGCAGGATCGCTGTCGCAAGCCCTGCAAAAGAAGATGTTAAAAGATGCTTCTTGTTAGAGTTCGATAGAGCTGTGAGTATCTATACTTCTTCTTGATGATACTGCTAACTTTATTTTCATTTCTAATAGACTTGTATATAAACCTCATACTATTAGTTAGATGCTTGAATCTATAAAAAAGTTTTTAAAAAAATATTTTTAATCAAGACAATAAGGAAATAATGCTATGAATTGGTGTCTTGATAATAATAGAATAGTGGAGGTGGAACTTTTGACATTCTAACTTATGAATGAGCCGATTTGGGTTATGTTTTTACATCTAATTGGGTATACGGCTATTAAAAAACGTTAGCTCTAAAGAAATGGGTCAAATTGGGAAAACGGGTTGAAAGTCACTTAATATGTATTGCATACGCCTCCTAAATAATTATGTCCAATAAACCAGCTTATTTTCAACTAGTTTGTTTTTGTAATCATATCTGATACACTAATAATCGATTAAAAATATTAAAATTTGGACAAAAGCATTCGAGGTCAATCCAACCCAGCCCGACACAAAGTTTTACCTGTTTAGACCCGCCATTTTCCCATGTTCATCAAGTAGTGACTTCACCTGCCGTTGACACATTTTGCCATTGTGCAGGTATCGTGAACATGTTGTATGGACTGATAAAACTCTAAACATGAAACTATTGAGGAAGGGAATTTGACTAGCATTTATGCACCTATGGTCAGTGTCTTTTTCTTTTTCATATTTATCTTATAGTTTATTCTCTTCTTCGTATCTTCGATAGAGTATGTGACCTTCAGTTCTTTAACTGAGTCTGCACAAAGAAGCTCATTAGGGGCTGAGCAATTGTTATCCGTTAACAATTGCAGTACTTCTACTAAAGCCATTGAAGGGTCACATACTCTATCGAAGAACCATGACAAAATAAAAGAATCTGCAATGATCGGTAGGAAGGTTCTTCAAATATCCGATATCAAGTAATTTCAGTATGGAATCTGTAACTACAACTTTTGACCCGTTAATCCACTGTGGTCTCTTAAAGGGGTGTTTGGCAAACCTGAACAACAACAATTTTGACCCGTTAACCCGCTGTGACCACTTAAAGGGGTGTTTGGAAAACTGTAATAAACGCAACAATTTGGACCGTTAAGCCACTGTGGCCACTTAAAGGGGTGTTTGGCATATTTTATTTCATCAAAACTTTGACCCTTTAACACACTATGACCACTCAAAGGGGTGTTTGGAAAATTGTAACAACAACAATTTTGACCCGTTAACCCACTCTAACAACAACTTAAAAAGGACTTTTATTTTCAGTCAACTTCAGGTAAAAAAAAATGACATTCTAACTTACTTGACAACCTTTTATTTTCACGGCCATCAGGCATCCATTCTAAACTATATCCAGGAAACATCAAGAAAATCTGCAGCATAGTATTTAAATACACATATTCAATAAATTCTTTCAGTTTAATTTCTTTCAAACTTAAAACAAGTAAAGGAAAACATGGTGAACCTGATATTGCTCATGCATAATCCTCAATGTGCAGTTTTCATCCGATAAGTTGTTGCAAGAGGTTAAAAACACAAAATGCTCGAAAACAAACTTGGGGCACAAATGCCGTCGGCATGCTTTTCGTGGAACCCCAACTCGAGTGGCGTTGCTGTTACACGTCTTCGAGTCATTCCCATTTCTTGATGAAAAGTATAATAGGAACATATTAGTTTCAATATCGACAAAGTTATGGTGGGTAAGTGATCTAACTATAATATTTACCCAATAAATTGAATTAATGGAGTTTACATAGAACAATAAAGACATGTGATAACTTACTTCCAATCAAGCTCACTTGCAGCATCTCGTGGCCTTCTTGGGCAGAACTTATCAAGAATATACTGAAAATAGTCAATTGCTAGTAAATACAATAGTATAATCAATGTGAAACAAGGGCTGCCATTTAATTATTACCAAGATTCAAACCATCCACAATCCATGATGCTATTGCAAGTACATTCTTCAGTGCACCAGCAATTTCCACCCCTGTGAACATCACGCTATTAGGAGTAACATCATTGCTATTAGGAGTACAAACTCTGAATACACATTTTTGCATTAAATTTCAATGACTAACACATAATGGAATGCAGAAAACACAAATTTAGATGCAATTTCATTCCTTGATGATATTTTCACAAGCGAAGATACCCATACTATACTTATATAATCAGAAAAATCCTTTCACAAGCGAAGATACTCGTATTATACTTCAAGAATAAAAACAAAATCCGCTAATAACATCAAAATTTCATTCCTAGATGATATTTTCACAAGCGAAGATACTCATACTATACTTAAATAATTATAAAAAAATCCGCTAATAACATCAAAATTTCATTCCTGGATAATATTTTCATAAGCGAAGATACTCGTACTATACTTAAATAATCAAAAACAATCCTTTCACAAGCGAATATATTCGTACCATACTTAAATAATAATAAAAAAAATCCGCTAATAACATCAAAATTTCATTCCTATATGATATTTTCACAAGTGAAGATACTCGTACTATACTTAAATAATAAAAAAAAATCTGCTAATAACATCAAAATTTCATTGATATTTTCACAAGTGAAGATACTCGTACTATACTTAAAGAATCAAAAAATCGCTAACAACATCTAGATGATATTTTCACAAGTGAAGATACTCGTACTATACTTAAATAATCAAAAAAAATTCATTCCTATCAAAATTTCATTCCTAGAAGATATTTTCACAAGTGAAGATACTTTCACTATACTTAAATAAAAAAATTCATTCCCATCAAAATTTCATTCCTAGAAGATATTTTCACAAGTGAAGATACTCGTACTATACTTAAATAAAAAATTCATTCCTATCAAAATTTCATTCCTAGAAGATATTTTCACAAGTGAAGATACTCGTACTATACTTAAATAATCAAAAAAATTTCATTCCTGTCAAAATTTCATTCCTAGATGATATTTTCACAAGTGAAGATACTCGTACTATACTAAAATAATAAAAAAAATTCATTCCTATCAAAATTTCATTCCTATAAGATATTTTCACAAGTGAAGATACTCGTACTATACTTAAATAATCAAAAAAAATTCATTCCTGTCAAAATTTCATTCCTAGATGATATTTTCACAAGTGAAGATACTCGTACTATACTTAAATAATCAAAAAAAATTCATTCCTATCAAAATTTCATTCCTAGAAGATATTTTCACAAGTGAAGATAAAAAAATTCATTCCTAGATGATATTTTTACAAGTGAAGATACTCATACTATAATTAAATAATCAAAAAAAATCTACTAATAACATCAAAATTTCATTCCTAGAAAATATTTTCACAAGTGAAGATACTCGTACTATACTTAAATAATAATAAAAATTCATTCCTAGATGATATTTTCACAAGTGAAGATATCGTACTATACTTAAATAATCAAAAAAAATTCATTCCTATCAAAATTTCATTCCTATAAGATATTTTCACAAGTGAAGATACTCGTACTATACTTAAATAATCAAAAAATTTCATTCTGTCAAAATTTCATTCCTAGATGATATTTTCACAAGTGAAGATACTCGTACTATACTTAAATAATCAAAAAAAATTCATTCCTATCAAAATTTCATTCCTAGAAAATATTTTCACAAGTGAAAATACTCGTACTATAATTAAATAATCAAAAAAAATTCATTCCTATCAAAATTTCATTCCTAGAAGATATTTTCACAAGTGAAGATAAAAAAATTCATTCCTAGATGATATTTTTACAAGTGAAGATACTCATACTATAATTAAATAATAAAAAAAAAATCTACTAATAACATCAAAATTTCATTCCTAGAAGATATTTTCACAAGTGAAGATACTCGTACTATACTTAAATAATAATAAAAAAAATCATTCCTAGATGATATTTTCACAAGTGAAGATACTCTAACTAAACCTAAATCCGCTAATAATCTCAAAAGTTCATTTCTTATTAATATCCTTCACATGTGAAGATACTCTGACTAAGCATAAACATTTTCACGCGCGAAGATACTTTTACTAAACATAAACATTTTCACACGCGAAGACACTCTTACTAAACATAAACATGAATATTTTTCACGAGCGAAGATACTCTTACTAAATTTAATCTCATTCTATATTCATATCTGAAATACAAATACACATTTCTTCAAAATACCTTGAAAAGACACATTCAACAGGATATGAATCTTCATTTTCATTAGCAACGTCAACCTAATCATCTAAATAATTTATCAACACACAGCTAAACCTAAATAAAAAACACAATAAATTAAACACTTATTAGTACTTACTTTCTTTGTTGATGTTTATCCTCAAAATTTCTTCTGATGAAAAGGTTTATAATTTATGCTTCTAAATATTTTGATTGACAGAGCCATGATAATTTGACGAATTTACAGTTATAACAGTTAATTGTAAAAAAAATCGTTTTTGATGATGATGATGATCCTGATGAGTGATGATCGTGGATCGATTATCATTGAATGATTGAATAACAGCGGTAATTGGTGATTATTACGGTGAGGAAGGTGGTGGAAGGTGTTGAACGATGGTGGATGGCAGTATAAGATGGAGGACGGCGGTATAGGAGGGTGGATGGTGGTGGAGAGTGATGACCGAGAGAGTATTTCTGGTTTCACACTATAAAAAAATGAGATGTGTGTTTTTTTTGCTTTATATATATGAGGTGTGATTGGTTTTAATGACAAAAATACCCTTGTTAGTTACTCTAGTGTAAATTGTGAATTAATATGGGCGGTTAGATATACAAAAATGAGGGATGAAATG
Organism: Chrysanthemum makinoi; assembly: GCA_910596185.1. Taxonomy (NCBI): domain Eukaryota; kingdom Viridiplantae; phylum Streptophyta; class Magnoliopsida; order Asterales; family Asteraceae; genus Chrysanthemum; species Chrysanthemum makinoi. The sequence continues at coordinate 135,975,449 of OU343216.1, forward strand.
GAGGGTCTGGATCTCTTCTCGCGTTCTCACAAAAAATAGACTTCTCATTTGAACGCTTGTCTATATATATATATATATATATATATATATATATATATATATATATATATATATATATATATATATATATATATAACAGAAGCATTTGGATAATGCCACATAATCAAATTTTAATGCCACATAAGCATTTGTTGTCCAACTAAGCAATATTTTTATCCACCTAAGCAATAATATTTAATTTTCGGATTTTATGTATTAATTTTCGAAATTCTTAAGCAATTATTTCTAAAATTCGAATTTAATAAAAAATTACCATGGTGAGTTTCGAACTTGGGTCGTTTGTAGGATTAGTATAAATAACTTGTGTGTTTACCACTTAGGCAACAAGTTATTTTGATAATTATGTTGCATATTATAATCTATAAATGACTATGTCATACACCTAAGCAATGATTAAAATTCCGGATTTATTCACTTTATATAGCATATACTTTTACAACGTAAAACCCTAATCTTACATTCTTTCATAATATATTTTTTCTCAAAACCCTATATTGATCTTTTCCTCATCATTTTTTCCCTCAATTCTCTAACCTTGATATTCTTTTTGTGTGTGGAGGTTTACAATACCAGGTGTTCTTTGAAAGTAGCATGTTAAGTTTGCTCATGATGTTTTTTTTTACTGTGATCATATAAATAATCATCCATCTTTGGAGTTTGTCGCAACAATAATACTCCAACAACAACAAGAAGATGTCATTAAGAGTACGTTATGTTTCTAATATTAGTCACCACCAACATCAGAAGGGTTTTGATTGCATAGGTAAATAATATCTTCCATTGGAATCTTGAATGCATTCATGAACAAAGAATAAGGTTTCTTTTCTTTCTAATTAAAATTAAGCAACATTAAACATGGCTTTTAGAATCTAATATAGTATTTTCAATTGAAACACCCCGGTTGATATTTAAAATATATTTGTATGTTGCAGGAAGTGGATGGTCTGTTTCAGATAAATATAAACCTCTTCCGGTTTCGATTATAATATGAGGTACCCATTTTGTATCTGGATTAATATATGTTATGAAGTATAATCTTGAAATAAATCTCAATTTAGTTTTGCATATTGAGATTATTATTGGTTCTGGAAAACAGATGAATATGCTTTGATTTTTGCTGATACCATTGAAAATTAAGATTTCTTCATAGATTTCATATGATCCCGTTAGAAGTTATTATATTCCTTACTTGAAACCGGATTTAGTACATGATCAGCTTCTACTCTATGGTAAACCAAAGGATCTTGATGATTGTTGTCTCAAGGTAAACGATGGTCTCTATACATTTTGAAGGATCATACTTGTGCTCAACCTCTCAGCTTATTACTATGATTTCTTTTCGGAAGGTTACCATTGAAACCAAAATTTCTTACCTATACTTGGATTAATCTGATTCTGTGTCTGATTCTTTATCAGCTACATGTAGCGGCTGCAACCACAGTGACTGCAGCAGGCAACGACTAGCTGCAGCGCTTGCTGAGTTAAATCAACAGGTAGACACTCAATTTCGACTATTGATTTCGTTAAAGTCTATTATTATCTACAATTAACCTTTTTTTGTACAGTGCTTCACTTAACATGGTACTTTGGCCTAGGCCAGCAACTTGGCCTTCAGTTCCTTTTGATGTTTCGTGTGAGGTTGTTATGCAAGAAAAGGTATGTATATTCAATTTCTTTTTATTTATTTGTTGCGGGAAGAAAGCCTTTTGTATCATATTTTAGGGCCGAGCTTCTACTGAAAGGCCTTATTTGAGAATGTTGTGTAGTGGCTGGTTGGTTTGCCATTTACTTAGATGTAAAAAATTAGAACAGTGATACAAGGCAGGTGATGAAGTGTGTCGTGTTTCTTAGCATTACTGCTCACATCAATGTTTTTGTTGTAGCACTTCTGGCTATTGGATTTGCAGCACTTCCTGGTGCACATATCTGTGCCACAAAAGGTATTTATCAAAACCGGTCATTGATGGATTAAAAATGTTTATGCTAATACACTCGGTGCTTACTGTTGATCTCCTTTCTTTTTGTTAGAATTGAGGCGTTGGCAGACAATGACACCTCCATTGCCACCGACCAGCGACAGGACACGCAGACAAGCAGGTCTTCCCATCAGCGTTGTCTCACATATTGGAGGCTGCCTTTATTTATCAAAATAAGCTTAAGGCAAGTGACAAAGTTTCACAATCTGCGATATATTTAGACGTCCTAATGATTGTATCCGTGCTTCTGTTTTTAGTTGTTCAATTCCCACGAATCCTTCATTTAATGCTAACTTCTTCTCGGGTTTTTTCAGAAGACACTAAAAAACCGACCACTCACAAAATTGATGGAGCTAAGGAAAGGCTACATTTATTCAAGGCTAACCTACTTGAAGAACTTTGACAATGCAGTTGAAGGTTGTGAAGGTGTTTTTCATACAGCCTATCCCTTTTACCATAAAGTCATTTATCCACATGTTTGTTTTTCCAATACTTGTGCGTTAGTACTGCTTTTTTTAGATCATGCTTGCTTATTGTCACATAATAGAGTGACAATTCCTGACATATAGATCCGAGACATAAACATGAGTTAATATTTTAAAAACACCAAAATGATACTTCTGTACAAAAACTAAACTTAAAGGAGGAATGACAAATCTCATGGTGAGTTTGTATAAATCTATGAACTTTGGTGCATGGTCAGTAACTTTATTCAGGTGCATGTCACCTTTGAGACAAAAACTTTAAATGCAGGAAAGTCATTTTTAGTCAATCTTTAGTGAATGAAATGGTTATTGGTTGTATTTGGTTATGCTGAAACATGAGCCTGTTAGGCATCTTTTCAAAATACTACTATATAAAGGAAAAAAAAAATTGTGGACCTTTGCTTTACCGTGGATATGCCTCTTCCTTTTGATATTTGTGATATACCTCTTTGTCTTCTCCTTTTGATAATCTTCTTATAGGATTGTGGTTGATTTAATTATGGTTGTGTATTGTAAGTTGGTTAATAATGAAATATCGTGGAGGGGGACTCTGCTCTAACAAATGGAAAGGACATACCAAACGAGGAACAACAACCATTTAAAAATGTCACACGTTACATAGCCGCCTCAGAGAGTGAAATCACTGAACCCAATTCTCTCTCTTTAGAGTCCTAAAAATCCGTGAGTATATTAAACGGCCAAATAATTATGATATTATGCATATGCAGTAATTATATGATATGTTTTGACTGATATACAATGATGGTGGTTTCTATTTCTAGACTGAGACATAAATTTCTAGGCTGCAACAGATGAAGTCAAGTAAGATAGAAGTGTTCCTGAAAAAGAGGGCGGATTTAGAGTAATTATGCATAAAGGCTTGAATGCCTATTGTAACAACTGGAGCAATTGATTTTTATATGGAAACATTACAGGTAAAAATCTTATCATTGATCATACTTTAGTGCTATATTAGTCAAGCATTAGAGAAGCATAATACCGAGAGAGTAGTGTAAAAGTTGATTGGATCAAATGCGAGATTAATAGTTATTTGGGATAAGAGATCATGAGTTTAAATTACACATTTGACATGTATAATGAACTAAAACAATTTTGGTTTGTCGATCATAGGTTCTTCTGTCACTGAATCATACATTTGGACCCATTTCAGAGTTTTTTCCTTCGTCAAAATATGCGGCTGCATGCCAATGCTAATGACACTTGCAGATATGAAACTGTCCGGCCATTTTCACAATCGATTCTAGATTTCAGGGACGGCAGCGTGGGTGATCCTGGTGAAACAGACCCTGAAAATACAACGTGGGTCCAAATATCTGAGATATATTGTATTCGTGATGCTGATAGCGCCATGCTATAACTAATCTACAGACCCCTACACCGCAAGCTTTACAAGAAAGAGCAATAGTCTGTCCAAAGAATGAGACAACAGATATAATAAACTCTCAAGTTCTGGAAATGTTACATGGTCTCAGTCACACATATAAAAGCAACAACGAAGCTATACCATGTGGAAACGATGGAGGGGCGACATAGTTGCTGTATCCAAACGAGTACAGAGACTTCCTACAAAGAATCACTCACACCCAGGTTCTTATTACAAAAAATTTGAAAAGAGCACCTGGTGTTCGGTTCTTTAGTAAGAAAATCAATACCATTGACAAGCTTAAGTTAGTCGTTCGCTGCTACCTAGAAGAAATAGTCGTTAGGGAGATTTACGTCAACTAATGTAGTCGCGCCGGTTACCTAGATCACTTATTAATTGCTATATTTATGTTTCACATACATGCCAATGTGTTGTTTTTTTATATGTGATCGCTGAAATACACAGGTGACTGTATTTATATATCTATTATCAAGTATTTTGTAGGTGCATTATTAGTTGCCATTACATGTTTTCTTTGTATTGACAACAGCGACTGCCAGTTCACAGGTACACAACACGAAAAGGTATTATTTGGTCTCCTACAAAAATTCTGAACCACATGTACAATTACTGTTTTGTTGATAGACATTACTTACTGTTTATATATCAATTTAGTTCATACATATGTATAAGTTTCCAAGCTTGCCCCCGTGCGTTTATCTCAGAATCTCATAATTGATTTTCTGATAAGCAGTTAGGGTACCTGCTTAATTATATCAAGTGTTTATTGCATACAATGAGATTTGGGTGTAAGTTAGTAATGTTTTGGTGATGAATGAATTATCAGGAAGCTTATGGTGATGATAACGGGAAGCCGGTGGTTCTGGATTGTGTTAGAGAAGCAGAGAGACGAATTGCTGGAAACCTGAACATGTGAGTTATATTACCTTTTTTATACTTTAAGTCTCATTAGAGAGATGGTGTTTGGATTATGTGATAGGATTAAAAATAAATCGGGGGTGCAAGAGATGGTGTTTGGATGTGCTTACGCTGTTTAAAGTCGTGATAATTGTATCTGTTTGAGTATTTGGCAAATAAGTTTCGTTGCAGCTACACTTAAACTTATTATCGCAAACTAACTATTTAACCCCTTGATAAATAGTAAAAATTGGTCTCATTGTGCCCAAACAACCCCTCAGGAACAATTATAAGATTGGGTTGCGTGAACATGATTGTTTATGGAGCATGGTCGGCCATGCAACCCTGAATACATTTGATTTAAAAGATAGCTTATCTAGACAAGTGTCTTATTGAGTCTTTCTTTAATTCAAGGATTTGTTGTGGAATAACCGCGAAATGGGCCGGTCTCAATGATTTTACATACAGACAGTTTTCTTAACTTAGACCCGACCTAAATATTTTGTTTTTCACTTTTTTTTAGGCCGCCATTCAAGTCCTAAAAATTTGAATTTGTTTTAGGCTGCCATCTCACAATCAAAACCTCACACAGGACTGTAACGATTTTAATGTAAACTCTGCAACCAAACGTATCCAATCACTGTAGCCTTCCACATTCACAAGTTCTGATAGCTGCAACCATCACCACAGATGAAATTATTAAGAACAGTATGTTCAAATGCTGAAGGATACTGGTGCACCAAATTGAAAGAAAAAGAATCTGGAAGCTTCATTGATGATGTTTCAAAAAAGTCCCATTCCCGCCACAAAATAAACTGGTAAGAAAAATCAGTAGACCTTAACACTTTTAAATTAACAGTCTTCACCCAAAACTCAGATTTTCAATAAAGTCTACACTGTATTACAATCATCCAATCTACAATAATAACTAATGTACAACAATAACCTGCCAATCTAAGCCATAGACAAATATCTCAAATGAAAGGGTTAGAAATTACTGCATTTAGGTTGTTAGCATTGTTTTATTTCGAAACCAATGCTCAATAGGGTTGGAGTTGATTCCCTTCTCGTTGGTTGTGAAGTGTTCTGAGAAGCTGAGGACACAGCAGTAATGAGAACATCGCTAGGTGGGCCCTGACCTTTTCTTGGTACGGGCATGTCATGATCATGTAGTCCTTTATATGTTATGGTTACTTCTGATGAACCATCGACAACATTCTCAATGTGTTTTCTGACCGGACAACCAGTAGAAATGCACTTGTAGTAGTTCCTGAAATAAACATAATCCATTACACAGATTCGAACATATAGACACGATAATGCATTACATATAAATATCTTGTTAAATGTGATAAAAGAAAAAGCTGCTAAAAGTAGTGATTCTTCTATTGATGGTTAGAGCATGGGGTATCATGAGATACCCACTTCTCTTCATTTGGGCCCCACATGTGCCACCTCACCTCCACATCACTCCAACACACTCACTTAAAAATACCCCCCAATCACAATTTACTCAAACCTCTTCACTTGGGTCCCACCCACCCTCACAAACACATCACAAACACAAAATAAACAAACACAAACCTGCAAAACTTTTTTGTCTTTTACTGTTTCGTTGTAACGGCGAAATGGGAAGTGGTGAGAGGCCATGGTGTCGTGGTGAAGGGTAAAAAAAAGTGGTGAAGTGCCACATAGGAAGTGGCGAGAAGTGGTAAACACCACACCCCATGCTCTTATAATTTTTGTTATTCTAATTATGAGGTGTAGGTCGGTTTTTTCAATTTGATAGGCATCTTAGTATTGAATTAAAGTTGCAAGAAACTCTAAATTTGTACTCTTTACAGATTTGGTTGAAATTACTTCTACTCTTAGTGATTTTTCTTTGTTTAAACCACATAGATTTTTTATGTCCGCAGTTCATATCACGTGTTTGCATGTATTGTGTCATTTTTACTCATCAGAAGTTTTACACAACCATTAGGAAATCCCAGAGGTCATATATTGTAACAAAAACGACCCACAATCATGACTTGAACGTAAAGTGCAAAAGGAATAAGTGATGCACCTGGGATGAGGAGTTCCCTTCACCATCTTCTGCCCGTACTTCCTCCATCAGTAACCATATGCTGATATTTCTATATCAGCAGCTGCTTGTACAATAAATTTAGGTTTTTTCGGATGTTTTGGGACGTACTCATACCTCGGTCTGGTTATCAGTCAAAAGGTGTATTAAAAATCATGTATAAATCAAGAGTAACAATGTAACAATAACATGAACTTCATTACTTACCTCGGCTTTACCCATGAGTCATCAATATGCACAATCTGAATTGGAGCACAGCCGCTTGATTGATTTTCCTTCAAACCAGATGTTGAAGTTGTTTTTCGTTTTAGCGATTCTGGAGTTGATAAAATCTCATCTTCTTTTGCAATTACTTTCTTAGGTGGATCATGTATGAGAATCAGAAAGCATATATGTGGTAAATTCCTTAATATCCATTCAAGTTTCTTCATAAGCCATAATTATTTGTTTGTTAAACAATGATATTAGGGTTCAGTAAAAAATACATAATGAGTGAATTAAGAAAAAATATATATTTAAGAAAAATATATGTATAATAAGTTTTTAAAAAGATAATTACTTAATATAATTTTTGTAGATAAATTGTATTTAGTGTAGGATTCCAATATAATTATAGGCATTTATAGATTATAACATGCAAAATAATTATCAAAATAACTTGCTGCCTAAGTGGTAAACACACAAGTTATTTATCAAAACAACCAAGGTTCAAACCTTGTAAGGAACTTTTTTATAAACAATTTTCAAAAATGCTTAAAAAAATTCCAAAAATTACAAAAAAAATAATAAAATTCCAAAAATTAATAATTAATTGCTTAGTTGGACAATAAATGCTTATGTGGCATTGATGTGGCATTGAGGTGACATTAATGCCAAATGCCTCCTGTTATATTGTTAGCCTTAATAGTTTTTTATTAGAAGTGATGGTCATTCACGATTAGGAACTTTGTAACGTGTGTTAGATATCGTGATAGAATAGTCATCGGGCTCGTGGATTGGGCTAAGCTAATTGGGCATAAGTTATGTTAAGCTAGCCTTGTCTAGTTCGTGAAACCCAAGCCCAATCCAAGTCCATCTCAAGGCCCATGGCCAAGCCTTAGGGCATCATCCTCTCTTACTATAAATACCCCTCAAGTATGTCATTTGAGGGGTGTGCTTGAATGTGTGTGTGTGTGTGTGTGTGTTTTCCTTTGAAGCAATATAACATCTTATTGTTTTCATCTTTCTTCTCTCTACCTCTCTAAACATATACACGAATTATACATCAAGTCACCATATCTTATCTTAATCTTTCTTTGTTTCTTATACGCCTACTGTTTGTATAACGTGGGTGTTTGTGTGGTAAAGGTTGCTATTTGTGATAAGGTATACGTGATAAAGGGGTATAACAATTGGTATCAATCGCCTAACAATGGTTTAGGAGTGTTTGTGTTTGTTTTGAAGGGTTACGCATAAAGCTCTCGTTTTTACACTTTTGATACGCTTAAAGCTTTCATTTTTTCACCAAAAAATTCAAGATTCTTGTGGTTTAAGGTTTATTTGGTGTTAAAGTTTTAGTTTTTCGCAAAAAGTTTCAAGCTTTACGGGTTTAGAGACGTTTTTAAACTCGTATTTGGTTCATTGGTCATTTTTACTCGTAACTTTTCTAGCAACTTTGGGTGAAAAAGGTCAACATTTTTGGGTTATTCGAGTGTTTTTAAGGATATCTGTGCAAGCGAAATCATTTGAATCGTTGGAAATTTCTTACGAGTAGAAGTCAAAAAGTCAAAACCCTAGTTTTCTACTCGTAACTTTTCTAAGCACTTTGGGTGAAAAAGGTTAACATTTTTGTGTTACTTGAGTGTTTTTAAGGCTATCTGTGCAAGAGAAATCGGTTGAATCATTGAAATTTTTTTACGAGTAGGTCAAAACCCTAGTTCTACTCGTAAGAAAGTCAACTACACATAATTTTCTACTCGTAACTTTTTGGTGAAGTTTCTTCGAGCTATAACTGTTACTCAGTGCTTCCCTCACTTGGATAAGTGTGTGGAACACTTCGACTTGTGGATATCCCTTACTCTGTGACAATGTAAAGGATTTTTGGTTCTTAACCATAGTTTACGCATAAGCTAAAAGCTTACGAGTAACTCTAAGCATAACTTCACAATTACGCGTAAGGTTTACGAGTAACTTTTTGTCTACGCATAAGCTTAAGGTTACGCGTAAGATACTTTCTACGCCTAAGGTTCCTACGCATAAGGTTCCTACGCATAAGCTTTCTACGCATAAGATCCTACGCCTAAGGAATCCTACGCCTAAGCTTCCTACGCATAAGATCCTACTCGTAACTACATCCTACTCGTAACTACATCCTACTCGTAACCATATCCTACTCGTAACCATATCCTACTCGTAACTTCTTTGGTCTACGCCTAAGCTCTTTCTCGCCTTAAGGTTAAAAAGAGTTTTTGGCGGGAAAACTTGAGTAAAATTTAAATTTTTGAGGAGACTAAACGTTCAATTTTACGCGAAATTCAAATTTTGGTTTAACTGTGAAAATTTTGGTCAAAAATTCAAATTTTGGGCCTAAATTCAAATTTTTCGGGTCAAATTTGGCGTCAAAATTGTCTTAACTCAAATTTTTCATGACTAACTTAGAATTGATTTTTATAGTGAATTTCAAATTTTGGGCGGAAATTTTTTAAACCAAGGTTACGAGTACGACTTTCAGAAAAACCTCAACTGAGCTTAATCTTCATCAACCACAACTCCTTTATCGTTGAATCGATCCTACATCAACTTTATCAGATCATACCTTCATCAATGGCAACTCAACAAGACATTCATGCAGCCGGTGCCGAAAACCGACCTCCTATGTTGGCAAAAGGTGGTTATCTTCAATGGACAAGTGGAACAAAAATGAATCCAGATCTTAAACCGATTGATTATAACAAATGGAACAAAATTAATAGAATTACTTTTGTTAATCAAAAAGAACAATCAACGTTTTCCACCACACCAAGTGTTTCATACAAAGTGTCAACACCGGCCAAAACCGCTTTCAAAACCAGGTTGTAGTCTCCAAGTCTCTTTCAAAATCGAACAAATGTCTTCAAACAATCCTTTTAACACAAGTGATACTAGAAGCATTTTAGATGACGTTAAAACGAGAATAGGGTATCTTCAAGGGAGTGTTAAATCTAAAACCCATAATACAACCAACATCTGGTTTTCTAGTTTTGATATTGAACAAAAAAGTTTTTGAAACTGAAATTGCCCCTCGTGAATGCCATCGGTTGCAAGGGTAATTCATGTTGAACAAGCACGTTTGAAAGAAACGAGTGACTTTGTCAAGGACCATAAATCCTGGTAAAGCAAGCTAATGAAAGTTTTGAACACATCAAAGTTTTGGAAAATTTGAATGATTCTCTCTTCGAAGATGTTATGACTACAGACATCATGTCCATCATTTTGCAAACATATTCTGTTGAAGATCATGAAAGACTCAGGATGAGACCTCCAAATTGTTTCAAAATATGAAAAAGCTCTTATGAAACTTGAAAAAGAAAATGTCTCATATTTTAAACAACTTGATCGAAAAACTGAGGAATGCAAGTATGACAAACTGTCGTATGAGCGTGCCTACAAGGACATGCAAGAGCAAAATGATCTTTTGAGGGCTCAGCTGGACAGTCTAAAAGGAAAGGCTGTGGATACTAAGTTTGCGAAACCATTGACTGAGGAGAATACAAATGTTCCAAAACCGGTTTTTAAACCAAAAATGTCAATTTCTCAGTTTCCTCCAAAAGTCAATGCGAAAAATGATTTGTCAAAAACAGTCACTCCACAGACTTTGCCTATCAAAAAACGAATTATCAAAGGTTTTGAAAAACCTGTTTTTGAGAAAGAAAAAGTGTTTACTCCTGGCATATCTAGGACTAGTTCACGGAATGTGACAAAAAATCCAGTTAAAGAATCTGTTGGTTCTAACAACATGGTCAACAATCATTATCTAGAAAAAGCTAGGAAAAAGGCAATGACTTAAAAAGATGGAATTCTAGGTGCAACATCTAGGGTGATGAATTCTACAAGATTTCAAGGCACTGCTAGTAGTAGTAAACCATTACCTAGGAACACTCCACAAAAGACTAGGGATTGGCTTGCATCTAAGAGTAGTTGCGCAAAAGAAAATGCTATGCCCTTAGAAAACAACACTAGGAATTCTAAGTCTTTTTCGAACAAGAATCAATTTCCAAAAGACTGTAGTGACAAAGTTAAAGCTGCTGTTTTAAACAAGAATATTGAATTTGTCTGTACTACATGTAAAAATGTGTCTTTTCAGCTAATCATGATGCATGTGCCTTACAATATCTCAAGAACGATAATTCTCGTGCCAAGGCACAATCCACTAAGACACCAAATAGAAACAAGCCCGTTGATAAAATGTCAAACAAAAAGAAACCTAATAGGTGGATCTCTTCAGGACGTAGTTTTTCCAAAAATGAGTCTTCCGCTGCATCTGATAAGAAAACAACTCCTAGATCTTACCTTAGGTGGAAACCCACGGGCAAAGTTTTCAACAAAATAGGTCTTAGATGGATTCCCACAGGAAAGATTTTTGATACTTGCACCAACACAGATAATAGTGAAAATCATTCGGATAAGGAAGTCAGATCCACTACAACCGTTGATAGTGATCACCCTCACCGTGAGGAATCATGTACTTCTAACACTGTTATTTGTGAAAATTCTTATTCTGTGGATGCAGGTACTTGTAAAAGTGTTGAAGGTTCTTTTACCCCGTGTGGTAAAGAAGAATTTTATGCCAATTTCGCATGTGGAAATCCTTTTCTAATTCTACTCTTAACTCCACTTTTACTTGTCCCAACTTAATCTTCTTTCTTCAAATCTTCTATGTAAATATTTTTGAAAAACAAAATACAAAATTTGAAAAACCAACAAAAGCAAAATATAAAAATATAAAATTTTCAAAAAAATACAAAAACAATAGAAAATCAAAAATCCAAAAATATTCTTCTCACGACATGTCTCTTGTATAATCGATATTCTGTACGTATCTAGAAATGTCATTCAACAATGACACGGGCATGTACAGATGCTTGAGCGAGAGTTCTTTAATATGTTTTCTAAAACATGTCGTTTCTCAAAATTTCTTCAAAATAATGGCTTTCGTATACTTCAGTACGAAACCCGGACTTCAAAATGATGGCTTCTGAACACATCGCCCAGACCACGCTTCAAAGAAAGGAAAGTGCTTATCAAAATCAAAGGTTTTAAATATTTTTTCAAGCGCTTTTCCTAAAAACAATGGCTTGCAGTTACTTCAGATTGCAACCCGATCTTTAAAGAAAGGAAAGTGCTACGCAAAATCGATTTTCATAAATATCGAGCACTTATCCTAAAACAAATGAAGATTATTCTTCTCGAATATCTTCAAAAGATTTTCAAAATCTTCTTCTCATCTTGTGTACCATTGATTCGAAATTTTTCAAAAAGATTTTTCAAAATCTCTCAAATTTGGTACCAAGATAACTCCCTCTAAACCCTTAATTGATTCTAAATTTTCTGTATGAAAAATATGCTTTCGTTAAGGGGGAGTATAAAACCAAAATTGTTCCAAAATTCATGCTAAATCAGTTTCTCTCCAAACGCTTTCCGAAAAACATATCTTTTAATCATTTTGTTTCAAAAACATCATGGATATGCTATTCATGCTAAATCAGTTTCTCTCCAAACGCTTTCCGAAAAACATAGCTTAATGTTCGTTGTTTGAATCTCAAATGAGCTCGACTCAGTCGTAACCAATGAATTGACAAGGAATCATGTACCATCTCGAGAAACTTTCTATGACTTGACCAGGACGGGTAATAATTTCAAGCTAGTTCTCTAGTGATGTAAACGTGTCTCGAATCGGTCTTGTTCATTTAAAGTTGATCAATTCAAAAAGTGCGAACTCTACCCTCACTGTGAAGATTTAAGTTAAAACAATATAAGCACATGTGAAGGGGGAGTGTTTCTAAAAAGATAAAATTCTCAAGGTGTTAACAAAATCATGTTTTCTATCATAAACACTCTGAGAGATTTTCAAAGAAAATGGTTTTATGGAAACAATAGGACAGTCATGGAGTTATAAGGTGACTAAGGATAGGAAATCCGTCCTATGATCCGCCAGAGCCGGAGGGATCTACCCAAGGACATCACAAATAGTTAGTATTAGAAGTCCTTAGGAATGATTGAAAAAAAGGAGTAATGTGAGAAAGGAGAAAGAAGGGGTTGAAGAATTAAAAAGAAATATAATGAAAAAGGGTGAAAAGAAATAGCCCTCCACATTCAACCTTAGGGCAGAAACCGGGTTCAATTCATACACCTGGTTGTCACTAGATGACACTGGTATTGAAGACAAAGACGTCATGGACCCAGTGACGCACTGCACTAAACCTTCTAGCCACTCAATTCCTCTTAAAAGGATTTGTTTCATTCTCACTGGGAACCCTACATAATCTATTGACTTTCTCTTAGAGATTGTTGGTATTGAAGAAGGAGACCCTCTCCATAGTCTCCGCTCAGGAAAACCAAAAATGCACTAATTGAGTCTAGAGCCACGAGATTCATCAAAAGATCTCACAGGAACACATGACATGACATCGCTTGTTGTTCATCAATAAGGGCACAAGTGATATATTATAGAGTCCTACGCAGATCTTAGCAATCTGCCAGAACATTTATGAGGGGAGTTACAACTGTGATTCTTTAGTGATTGAATGGAAACTCCTGCCAGGGTCAACATCAAGCAGCCCTGACAGCAGGTCACTTCGGTAATTCCTTGGATTACGCTTAGTGTGTCTCAAACGGTCTACAGTTGTGAGGTGATGCTTCGGTGTACCTCGGCGACTCATCTGAACTGTAGGTGTATTTCGGTACATCGCGTTATCTCACTTGTGGGACTCCAGTTCAGGAACGGCCTCTGTGAGAATTAGAGACGTGTTTTCACACTATGTTGTTAACACCCTCGAAATTCAAACTTATAAGTGCCAGAATCCGCTTATTACTAACCTGTTTTATGTTGTCTTCTTATGGAAGCTCCAGAGCGGATTGATCGTGCAGACTCGCCACATGCTCATACCAACAACACATGATAGTTCTCATCAAAATCAAAGGAAACACAAAGTTTAAAGACTCTAGAACTACATCATTGGTAACCAAAAGACAAATAGAAGTGTGAGCATGGTGGAGAAAGACGTGGAGACACCTAACCAACGAAGTTGACAATGGCAGACAACCACATGAATTGATCACAAAGCATGAAGGAACAAAGAATCAAGACTATTCTATATCTACACACAAAGTTCAAGCTCAAAGAAAGTAAAGACCTAATCAAGTGGAGCATCATTTGAATGACCACCCCTTAGGGGGAGATTGTTAGCCTTAATAGTTTTTTATTAGAAGTGATGGTCATTCACGATTAGGAACTTTGTAACATGTGTTAGATATCGTGATAGAATAGTCATCGGGCTCGTGGATTGGGCTAAGCTAATTGGGCATAAGTTATGTTAAGCTAGCCTTGTCTAGTTCGTGAAACCCAAGCCCAATCCAAGTCCATCTCAAGGCCCATGGCCAAGCCTTAGGGCATCATCCTCTCTTACTATAAATACCCCTCAAGTATGTCATTTGAGGGGTGTGCTTGAATGTGTGTGTGTGTGTGTGTTTTCCTTTGAAGCAATATAACATCTTATTGTTTTCATCTTTCTTCTCTCTACCTCTCTAAACATATACACGAATTATACATCAAGTCACCATATCTTATCTTAATCTTTCTTTGTTTCTTATACGCCTACTGTTTGTATAACGTGGGTGTTTGTGTGGTAAAGGTTGCTATTTGTGATAAGGTATACGTGATAAAGGGGTATAACATATATATATATATATATATATATATATATATATATAGAGTGTGGATCTTGTGAAAAGTCATTTGTGCTAAAAAGTATAGGAAGGATTTATGGTAATTGGATGGATCAATGCAAAATAGATTAATGGATGAAATTTAATTAGTATATTAATGACAATCAATTAATTTTAGTGGGTCATTATTTATCATTGTGAAACATAAAAGGACAATATGGTCTTTTAGTATTTGGCATCAAGCAACAAAAACGTTTAATTCAAAATTGACATACGTTCAAGTTTAATGGTCAAATTCAAATTTAATGTCATGACACTTTTAATTCAAATTTTAAAATGTTTATTTATGTTTCTCACTAGTGAGTAATGACACACTAATTAAAATGTAAAACGTTTATTTATGACACATTAAATGTCTTAATATATATTTAGTGACACATCATTTTTTTTGACATATTTATAGTGACACACTAAAGATACATTAAAATTTTAGCACATATATAGTGACACACTAAATTTCGTGATACATTCGTAATGACACACTAATTTTTATGACACATTTTGTGACTAATAAAGTCTTTTGACGCATTTAGTGTCAAAATACATTTTATAGTGGACACACAATGTTTATCTAACTATTTTTCTTGATATATATGTAGTGACCCACTAAACATTTGTAGGGCTGTAAAACTAAGAAGTCGATAAAACTTGTTATGGATTCTTATGTTTAGGAATAATATAATAGGGTGTATTTATATACAAAATAGGTTAAAAATATATATGGTATAATTATCTTGTAAGTAATATATATCATATATTTTTTTAATTGTTATCTTCATAATATACATTCCTAAATTACAAATTGCAAGATTTTTTTATCATCTCTGTAGGATCGATAAAAACAAGTGATTTATGTGGTTCGGGGGGTCGGGGAAGCTCAAAGAATGAATAAGACATGGTATTATTTAGATTAAAGTAAAGGGAAGATGTGTGTGTTTCTAGAGAGAAGAAGAAGAAAACACACACACTTCTTTACAATAAATGAACTTCCTACCCTCCTAGTTGGGACTAGGAGGGGTATTTATACTTCAACAAGCCTAACTTAGCACTATTGACTAAACTAGTCCTTGTGAATGAGTAAAAGAAGAAACTAATGCAATTTCCGTAATGACTTCACTTTAGCGAGGCTAACAATCTCTCCCCAAGTGATGTCATACGGTAGTTGCTTACAATGTTCCCTACAAGCAAAATTAAATACAAGATAAGGCGCAAATGCTCCAAGAGTGTCTTCACAGTCATCAAACTTCATGAATCTTCTCATCTGCCATCTCTTTACTTGCAGAAGAACAATATGAGCAAATCTAATTAGGATTAAATCGACCTTTTGCTCTCCCCTAATTAGTGCTCTCCCCAAATGACAACCTTTCTGGATGAATTTCCTGAATTCGAAGAAGTCTTTTGATAATTAAATTAGAACCGTCTTTAGTCTTCTAACACGCAACGAAAAATGTAGAAAAGACTCGATTTCTGACCTTCTTCAAGATTGTCCATTCGGGGGAATAAGATATCAACATCTTCATCTCACCAAATGCATTCCCGTTATCTTTCATATATCAAATCAGCCCATAATGTACACATTTCTCTCCCCTGAAGGTTACGATTTATCGGAATCAGCATATAATTGTGTACATGAAGCATTAATTGGAAGCATTCTATCATAAAACAAATCACTCGTGAGAAGATGTCGATGAACAATACCATTTGAAATTGTCTAACTCATCTCAACCCCTTGTATCAAAATTCAACGGTACGCTGCTGTAGTAACCACATGTGAGGATAACCCAATATGACGAACTTGAGGATGAAATAAAATCTCCGAATAGTTACTTAAGCTTGTACTATCCTTGTGAAAAAGAACGGTGTACCCATTGTACAAAACCTCTTGACGTATCCTCAACTACGTGAGACACCGAAGTGATAGCTACTTTGTGGGTTAAGAGAGAAAGAATCACAAAAGTAACTAGATAGCAAGTCTTCATCACACTCAACATATTTGCCCAGACAAGTCATCTTCGCGGAAGGGAAGAAAGAAAGAAGACGAAATAAGTAAACTCGTCCGTCAAACGTCACTTCAAACCCGAATAAATAATAACGAGTCATCTTCGTGGTCACATTTGATATCATTGAAAAACTTTAGCCGTGAACGTGTATCCTCCATGAAATATTATACCATACCAATAATATACCATTACTTCTTAATATTACAAAGTTGTTTCCAATCTTTTTGAAAAAGAATAGATAACCTTTGTAATCCCACAAAACGTTGTTTTAACTATAAATGTCCAGTCCAACGAAGATAGCAAGTCCATCAGCCCGTAACATATGGCAGCCCAAAAGCTCACACGACCCAACTCCAAGCCATCAAGTAATATACGGTTCATAGGCCCATTCAATCCAATCTCACTCAAGAAGTAATACCCGGTATATAATATAAACGTTATCACAGTTTATATCACTTAACCTAACACACAATTCTCAATATTCGCCTACCATCTATAGACCTTTACCTTTTCACACAAAGCAGATCTCACCAACCTTTTCATCATCTATCACAATAGATCTGTAAAAGTTTAGTTCCCATCAAATAACATCCTTCACCAAACTCAAACTCGTCAAGTCTCATCTCCATTACAGCCGATCAAACAACAAATCGATCACATACCCTTGTATCATCATTTTCTGCGCTATACTAATCAAGAGAGCAGTTGGAAGGTCTTCAAGATCATTATATGGTCTCGGGTAGGTGATTCGTTGTTTTTAATTTGAGTCTTGAACGAACGAAAGTAAAGATATAACATACTTGTTATACTCTTTCTTGAATTGTTCGAATATTATTACAGATCCGTGAGGATGATGAGTCACTTGTTACAGTCTATAAAGGTTGCAAAAAATTGAGTCGAATCTTAGATTTAGCAAATGAATAGATGTGAGTTGGGGAGTGATGGTAAGGGTCATTTGAAGTGAGTCTAGATGTAGGATTGGATGTGTTTCGGATCAGATGTAACATCTTTGTTTATTTCGATTTCTTCATTTTAAAAACAAGGACTGATGAAGTGAAGGTACTGAGGTCAAGGGTCTGTTATTATGGTATAAGGTATATGGTTGTGGTCAGGTCTATGCAGTTTACGCGTAGCTTTTCGTTTGTATTTCTGTTCAGTTCTTATGCGTAGAAAAAAAACATACGCGTAGCGTTTTTGATACCTTATGCGTAGGTCTTTGTTACGCGTAACTACTTAAGCGTAGCCTTACGCATAACATTGCTTATGCGTAGGCATACGCGTAACTTTTCATACGCGTAACTTCACAGCTACGCGTAACATCTCTGTAGATTCCCCTTACGCGTAAAAAGAGGGTTTTGACCCTTTGACTTTTTCCGGTGAGGTTTTCCGACCATGTTTTTCCGTTCAGTCTTCATACTAAACCCAGAATAGGCATAAAAAAGCTTCCTTTTTGCTGTTTTGACCAAGAAAACTGACGGTTTGACCACAAGAATATTTCACAGATATTGGTACAAAAAGTATACTTGAGTACTGCTTGGATAAGATGACCCAAGACAGATGTTGACATAAGAAATCAGGACTTTTTGACCAAAACAAGGATACCAAACACATGAATAAAACTGTTAACCACAAATATACGGAAAAAAATTTTCCGACCCACAAAATAAGCTCAAAAACAGTTAAAAACATGATTCAAACCAACATAAATCAATAAAACAACAACCTGGCTCGTTATACCAATTGTTATACCCCTTTATCACTTATACCTTATCACAAATAGCAAGAACACGTATAACAAACACCCACGTTATACCAACAAAGATGCGTAAAGAAGGATTAAGAGAAAGAATAGAACTTGGTGACTTGATGTATATTCGTGTATATGTTTTAGAGAGACAAAGAGTAGAAAGAAAACAATAAGTTGTATATTGCTTCAAGGAAAACACACACACACACACTCAAGCACACCCCTCAAATGACATACTTGAGGGGTATTTATAGTAAGAGAGATGATGCCCTAAGGCTTGGCCATGGGCCTTGAGATGGACTTGGATTGGGCTTGGGTTTCACGAACTAGACAAGGCTAGCTTAACATAACTTATGCCCAATTAGCTTAGCCCAATCCACGAGCCCGTTGACTATTCTATCACGATATCTAACACGCGTTACAAAGTTCCTAAACGTGAATGACCATCACTTCTAATAAAAACTATTAAGGCTAACAATCTCCTTATTTATATTGATTTGAAATATATAAATAAAAAAATAATTTACTCTAGTGGTAAGTTGTTTAGAAAACTCATGAATGACTCAAGTTCAAATCAATATATGTTTTCTTTTTAATTAAACAATTTTAAAATTAAAAAATAACAAAAAAAAACCGGATTTTAAAATTTTAAAAAATAAAATTGTACATATATTAAATAAACGCCACATGTCATTAAAAAAACTAAAAATAATGACACATAAATACAATTATGACATGACAGTATGGGATGCCAAGTGGCATTATATGTGGCATGTCTTTTATTGAGAACAAATGCAAAGACAAAAGAGAGGTTCGAGAAGTAATTTTGATCACTCATTTTATTATACCAACAAAAAGGTAAGATGGGTATTCACTCTTTTTATATTTAACTACCTCATAAAAGCATTTTAAATCTTCATATCATGATTTTTTTTTCACTCGCTCGGATCTATTGATTCATTTTTCCTATTCGCTTTCTTCTTTACGCTCGCCACACCCCAACCAATTACTTCTCCTCTCTTTTAATTATTTAGTTTTGTGATGTTCTTATAATGACGTACCTTTTTTTTTTATATTAATATAGTTTGCTAGATTCATTAGATTGTATCAATTAGTAAAAAATAAAAAGGAAATTATTGGCTTAATTCATCATTTTTTTTCCAGTATGTAGTGGTTAAAAAAAATTAAAAAAAATGAAAAGCAATAAACTACTATCGATTCACGAATCCGAATGATTCAAAACAAAATAACAATAATCTTTTATTGATTCACTAATTCATTTAATAACAAACAAATAAGTATGATTCACAAATATAAAAATAATTCAAAATAAAATACAAACAACAAAAACAACTTGAGTGTTAGCTTCAAATTTTGCAATTAATATTAAAAAATAGTTAGTTTTGCCAAAGATTAAATACTTTTACAATGCGACTACGTATTATGATTCAAAACTCAAAAGATATGTTCCACATATGTTACATTCAAAAACTTGAATCATGGACTAGAAATATCTGTTTGTACATACCATAAGGACGAGTTGTGTAATATACCCTGTCGATATATAAAAAGGAAAACCCTAGGGATGGCTGGTCGCCGGATAAAGTTTCAGAGTCGGTGTTTGTTTTTCGATTTCAAAGGTAAATCTTATCTTCGTTGTTTATATTAAGCCCTATATTTTAAGATCTGGTTTTGTATATCTATTAAGAAAACATAAACTTTAGTTTCCTTATTGTAGAGTCGGTTTGCCTCATTCTCTATAAAAGGAGGGTGTACCTCATTGTTTTCATTCATCAATACAATATTTGATTATTGTTGTGGGTTGTCGACTGTTGTACTAAAGTTTGGGTTTCGGTTTCCGCTAAGTTCTAGTAAATATTTTGATTTAGATGGCGCAAGTAAAGAAGAGAAGGATGATCCACAGACACGAGTTAGAAAATGTTCCCGAGTTGATTCACCGTATACAACTATTGTTGCCAACAAAAGATGCTGCCCGCACCTGCATCTTGTCCAAGTCATGGCTACACGCTTGGTCTACCATCCCTACCATCCGGTTTTCTCCATCCGTTGACTCTTTAAGAAAAAACCATCAAAAAAGTACATGAGGTGGATTCACCGGACCTTACTAAGGTATCACCGGGACAACTTACCAATCACAAGTCTTGATCTTCAGTTTGGCATTCACACTGCTTTGCGTTCCGCTTACAAATTGATTATGCAAGCTACTTCCAAAAGTCGTCCCTCTCTTAACGAGCTTCACCTCGCAATCTTGGCTACCACGTCATTTACTTTGCCTGATGAGATATTCTCAAGTGAAAATCTCCACACATTAAGTTTGAAACTTATATACAACCTCATTGACTCGAGAAATTCGAGTTATTCCCTTCACTTTGGTAGCAATCCTTCTATCCACTGCACCAACCTACGTGTACTCAAGTTGGTTGATGTCCACATAACTCAAGATGTGCTTCATAAATTGTTATCTACATGTAAGTTACTTCAAAAGATCGACATCGAGTTACCCGTGCAATTGAGGATTATCAAGGTAAGCAACCTCCATTATCTTGATGAGTTGAGAATATATAATCTCACCAAGTATAATAGTATTTTCGAAGTTGATAACGCCTTATCTCTCCGCTCGCTTATTAATACGACATTTTCGCTATTCTGCAGAGTAAGCCTGTATCATTCAAACGGGCACGATCACGAGCTTGAGAGAGTTATCTTTAGACAACGTGTCCATGGATGATGCATTCTCAAGTATGATCAAATCGAACTTTCCATTTCTAGAGAGTTTGACCCTTTTTATCATCCGGTGTAGTGTCGAAATCTTGGATATCAGATGTCTCACGTTGAAGAGTTTGAGGTTACAGTTTGATCTAGACAACCAAATTGATATACATGTTTATGCTCCCAATTTACTTGTTTACAAGCACGCAAGCAAGGCAAAAATGCCTTGTCTCTTGTTTCCAACCATTCCTCCCCAACAAATTAAGTTATGTCTCGGATTGAACAATCCCATCATGGGTTGTTTTTCTTAAAGTGAGGAAACACTTGAATTATCAAGCAAGTTTAACATTAGTATAATGGATTCCGAAGATGGGGTTCTAGTGCCTTCCGACGTTGATGATGTGAGAAAAATCCTTCCGTTTCCGGCTACAAATGTTGAAGAAGTCGTTTTTCTTAAACAAGATTATTTGTGCCTTGTGGGAGAACTCACTGCTCTTTGATGCAGTTTTTTCTATTTGCCACCCCATGTATGTGAAGGCTTAATAATGAATTAAACCTCAAAGTCGGTGACTACTTGTTGAACCAGCTAATGGTAAAGGAAAATGAAGTTGGAAAGATCGTGAATTGTGAAATAAGAGATCCTCTCAATGGAAGATGGGTAGCACTAACAAGTTCTTCCTTGTGTTTGCTTGATACAACTCTTCATGGGACTGCAGATGACGAGCTCAAAGTTTACCGAGTTCAAACTTAGCTGGTGTTCACCATAGAAGCTTTTTTACTTGTATTGTTTGGCTATTTGTTGTTTCCTGATTTCTCTCGTTATAACTTTGTACTTTTTTGACTGTAAGTTTATGGTTTGATGTAAAACGACGTTTCGTGTGTTATAATATTCATTGGTTGTTTGTTGAATGAGTTTTTCTCGTGATTTGATACATGACCTACCATAGATGAAACTCGATGGATCATATTCGATCGAAAAGAATATTTACAGCAACAAAACAATGCTCGCCATTTCGCTATGTGTGGATAAGCAACACAACCAAAACCAAACGTTTCGTGTGTCACAATATGCTAGCTCGTCATATTAAATAGGCGATATTCTATTCAAAACGCAATCTCAGTCAAACCTATAATCACGCCTTCCATCACTCGATGCTAAATCAAATCCATCCAATCAATTCCATCTTTATCAAACCTGTGTTATTATTTGATAATTCATAAAAAAAAAGTAACGCCCAATGCCGTCTTCCACGGGTTATGGGGACCCAATACCGTTTCCGGTGTATGGGGGAGGTTGTGATGTATGACGACCATACCCCTACCGAAGGTAGAGGTGCTTAATTCTACCAAAGGTAGAAAGGACCTCCGGCCTTTTGTAGGTGAGGTTCGAACCTGGGCTCGGTTGAGAGAGGCAAGGGGTTTACCACTGAACCAACCCTACTATGTTATTATTTGATAATTCATGATGTGTGTTTTAAATGGCACATATTCACCGATTTTTATATGAAAGAAGAGCAGTCACACAACCCGAATCCTCTACTGATCCATTTGAAACGCATCCGAATTCCAGATTCATGAATTATGATCTCTATATGATTTTGGGTAATAATATATCTCTACAACCTTGAATCCTCTACTCGATCCATTTGTCGTTTGCAAGTTATAGTGATTTTTATCAATATTATTGTTTTAGGGTTGACTTCAAGCGTTTTCCTAATTTTGATTTGTTGGTTTATGATAGTCCACTGTAAGAAAGTATAAATATATTTGATTGAAGTGCACTAGAAGTGTGTGATGAAATGTCTTGGTAAAACTGAGAACCTTATTTCGGATACTTCTTTCTCAATACTACCCCCTTTTGACTCTTAGTGTTTATACGGGATCCTTGGGCCAAGTTATGATGAAAATATCACAAGGAACCAACTGCAATCAATGGCGATAGAGGTAACTTTTTTTTTTTTTTTTTTTTTTTTAATATATATATATATATATATTTTATATTGAAGATCTTGTAAGTTACCTTATTTCATTCATTATAATTGAATTGACTTTGCAAGCCTCATGTTTTTTCAGTTTGGTAGGAAGCACAAAATTAGCAATGGAAATGGAAAGGTAATGTTACACATAAACAACATCACAGTGAAACATAAAGTATGTTTTGACCATCTAAATGATCTTTCTGCTTTTAATATGATTTATAATACACGGATCATGTTTTAGTGATGCGGGGCTGAGGCGTGAGTAGGGGTGAGACACAACATGGGTGGTAGAATGATCAAGTCAGACAACATGTCAAAAAGGGATCGCTCAATGTAGGTACTTTTTAGTATGGGTCGAGTCAATCTCAAATACCTTTTTTCCAACAACGTCAGTTACTATTGCTTATAACAATAGTTTCAAATATGATTATTAAACTTATATTAACATATTTTTATGTTTCACAATAAATTAAGGACATGGTTGAAACATCTTAACCCATATAAGCATTTTTTAACTTGGTATAAGATCATGTTATAAAGGATGATCCACATATGGCGAGGATCATATCATACGGGCCACATCACTAATCCAGGCCTCATATATATTAGTCATTTTTAATAAGAAATCCCAAACATCGGTTAAGATATGACAAATTAGATAAGCAGTTTGAATGAGTGATAGTTAACATTCTTTAAAATGATAATCTGTTATGTCGGAAATAGATAACTAACTTGAAAGTGATTCTTTAAAAAAAGCAATAGTAGATAAGTAGTTTTACTAAGCTATCATAAGCACCTCCTTGGAAAAAATGTACGAGATAAATAGTTTCAGCAAGCAGTCCCATGCATATGTTAAAAGATGACGTATGAGATAAGCAGTTCGAACAAGTAACCTTAAACATTCTTAACACTGCTTATCTGTTTTATGACTTTTGTCAATAGGCAGTAAGATGATGTATGAGATCAGCGGTTCGAACAAGTAACCTGCAATCATATGTTATTGGCAGCGCTATATATCAAAAATACTCATTTGCATATATATTCCTGTCATTCTCAATGATTTTGAACTGAGTCACATTTTGTTTGAGCAGATTCCTGGGTGTAAAAAATTGCGAAAGCACTCTACAGGTAATGAAATTTGAGTTGGCAATATGGGCATTTGGGACGGGTTGGGTAACATGTCAAATCATTTCAATACAAGTAGGAAGTATTTTATGTGTTAATTGCTTGTGATTGTCGCAGTTTACTCTACAGGTAATGAAAGAGATGTCAATGTTGTTTAGCATTCACTCAAAAATTTATTGTGGGAAGAGTGACCAGCTTTACTCAAAAATTCAGGGGTGTTTGGGACTATTTTTAATTGCTGAATTCAGGGGTGTTTGGAACTGTTTTAGTAGTTGAATAGAAGGGTGTTTGGGACTTTTTAATAGCATTTTTAATGCAAAAATATGCAAAAACAATAAGGTTACAAAACCTTTTTACCGAAGAATATGTAAAGCCGATGGGGCAAATATAAGGATATGCACTTTTATGTCATTTCCGTGTATTCAAGTTTCTATCCTTCCCATGAACGGTTTGGCTATAGTCAAAAGACCAGAACATCTGTCATAATAACAAAACATGGGATATTTTAGCATAATATTGGTAACAGGCTAACAACAAACAAATGAGTAATTGTACCATGATATATTCGAATTAAAGGGTTACACGTTTATTCATCATCTTTATAATATATATTTTCAGGTGGTAGTGGAGGGAAAGAACATGGGGTGGAAGTGCTTAGCATCATCGCCACTAATGATGACCCAAATTATATTAGTGAGGTACGTTTATCATTCTTCTTTAATGAGTTTTCACCATTTGCATTAGATAAACTCGATCTCCAATTATCCCAAAAGGGTTTGCAGAACTTAACACTGGTCGGTCCTGTTTGCATTTTGATCATGAAACTATATATTCATTTTGCACAGTTTAGATGAGCATGATCGGTCATTTTCCCTCACAAACAAAAGAAAGGCCGGTCCATGGTAGACCCCATAGTTTTAGTATGTGAGAACATGACCGGTCATGTTCATGCTGACTTGAGAGAATCCCAATCCTAAACTAAAATGCATACTTTGGGCCTTCATTTATTGGAAATAAAATATCTAAACTAAAATGGGTCATTTATATAAATATATTATGTTCATATGGGTGTTTGGCAACTTCAAATTGGGGTACTGTTTAGCTATTAGCATTTACACATATATGTGGCAAATTTTGTTATGATGTGTTAAAAAATGTAGAAGTCAGCCAGCAGAAGGCCAGTCCTAACCCGGATTTCACTATTTCAGTCTTGAAACGAGGATTTGAAGATCCAGACTCTTTTAAGTTTAGAAACACCCGACCTGAACCTGGCACTCAGGCTGTGCTGTGATGGTTGATAATCGCCCTGTTTAGGACATTTAGGCTTGGGGACAGGCTTTAGCCTGGCTATGCACCTCTATATGCACCTATGCTCATATGAGTTAAGCCAATACAAGCATATATTTATAAATGCCAACCAATTAGTCCTAAATCTGTCTGCAAACTATATAAAGCCCAACAACAAAAGACATAAATATAGGAATTTGAATTATGAATTGTCTACAAGCTTTATACTAACCTATGACCAAATTCATAGAATAAAGGAATCAGAACTTGTGAAGTTACCCATGTGACGAGGTTCTGCTTCCCATGTGCTTATTGTTTTCGATGGCTTTATGACCAGTGTAAGCTCCAAAGCTGACACCATAATTAACTTGAGATCTCTGGGATCTTCAAACCATATCTGATTTCAGAGTTCCATTCAACACTACTAGGAACGACATTTTTCTTAAGTTCAACTAGATAAAGGATTAACAGGTTCCCTACTACACAATCTCAATCCCAATCGAGATTGGATAAAGATCTCTTTCATGTATATAAACATGAAGATAGCATTGACGTGAACAACCTAACACATTGTAATTCAGTAGACAACCAAATTGTTTTGCTTTTACAGAAATCATGTTTGTTTAAATGAAAAAAAATTGACCGTAGATAAGATTCTGGTAGTTAGAAATTCAAGTTGAATGGTTATTAGATTTTGTCTCTACTAATGTTTGCATTTTTTGATTCTTACATAATTCACTTCTAATACATGTTTATTATATAAGAAGTAACATCTAAACTTTATGTTGAAAAGTCTTTCTCTTAATGATAACTACAGGCAAGAAGATCATATGAAAAAGTTGATTTATGCAAATATCAGTTACATCCATGCATAATGGTCCTATTTACCCATTATTTTTATACAAGCAATTCTTTTAAAATAACTACCGTAATTGATAAAATATAATAAGTTTTGCTCTAAAGTGTATGCTGCATATATATTTGATTTCAGTTAGTTGGAAAGGAGGGAGGAAGAGGTGGGCATTATCTGCATCATTTCGAGTAAAGCTTAATTCTTGATCTTTATAAGTTTAACCTTTTTATGAGTTGGAGAGACTGCATCAATTTATACAACCAAACACCCCTATAACAGTAATAACCAAACAGACCTTACCACTCTTTGTAACCGTGAAACAAACAGGCAACCTATATCACTTTAACACAACCAACACCCTATACAACACCCTATAATTAAACACCTGAATGGTACTCATTTGCTGACATATTCAAGATGCATTTGGTTAAGGTATGCTTTTTGAGTGAGGCAATTTTATGCGTCATTTGCAACTAGAAAGTATTTTACAAGTTTTTAGTTTTTGGACATATTGATAAGCATCTTAATCTCCAAAATATCTCCAACCTTATTTCCTTTATAGTCAATTGTTGTTCTTTGACGTGGCTCCCTTGGGGCTCTTTATGCAGGGAAACTAATGCATAATGGATTGAAGGTTTTACATTGTGAGAAAGACAAAAGTACACAAGCAGACATTACCATTGGTTTCCGTGTCACATTTGAAGTTTCTTCATTAATTCTTTTTACTTTGTTTGTAGTTTGTGATATGCATTATCATTGTATGTTTAATGTTTTGTTACAGTGACTCTAAAGGTGGAAATCGAACTGATACAGATACAGACTCATGCACAAGTAAACATGCTCAACTGGTATCTAATACTTTGAAATAACTCTTAGACCAATTATACTAGAAAAGGTGCTTTATAAGAAAACTATAATTTTAAGTTTTGTTTTAATATCAAGACTTTATGTTCATAGAAGTTAACTGTTCATTAATCGTCCAACTGTTTAATTGTATATTTGGCGTGTAAACAGGAAGTGAATCTGTACCATCTTGGTCACTCCTTTTGAGTCGGTGTTTGTTTTGGATTCAAAGGTAAATCTTATCTTAGTTGTTTACATTAAGCATCGATACATATATTTAGATCTGGTTTTGTCTATCTATTAAGAAAACATAAATTTTAGTTTCCGTATTGTAGAGTCGGTTTTCTCCATCTGTTGACTCTTCAAAAAAAACCATCAAAGAAGAAAGTACCGATGTGGATTCACCAGACCTTACTAAGGTATCACCGGGACAACTTACCAATCACAAGTCTTGATCTTCAGTTTGGCATTCACACTGCTTCGTTCCGCTTAAAATTGTTCTCACAGCTACAGAGCTTCACCTGCAATCTTGCCTACCCGTCATTTACTTTGCCTGATGAAATATTCTCAAGTGACAATCTCCACACATTAAGTTTGAAACTCATATACCTCAGTCACTTTAGAAATTCCAGTTATTCCCTTCACTTTAGTAGCAATCCTTCTATCTATTTAATCCAAACTTTAGCTTTCTAATTTGGGTTGCAGGTACATTTGATCTGGGGCTGTGATGTGTGCAATCATCTGTCTTTATTTCTTTCGCGTTGGGATCCTGATTAGCTTCTTCCAGGTATGTTTGTTTTGGGGGTATTTCTGGTTATACCTTAAAATGATAGCTTAATAAGGACTTGGTTCAATGAAACAGGTTGGGGCCATTTTGCACAGTTCGATGGCTGTTCTAGACGACCCTCTGAAATCCAAATATTCTGGTTAGTTCTAAAATATTAACTTTGATTGCGTGGGATACTTGTTGGTCAATGAGCACACTTACTAAATGCATGTTTGGAACCATGGCACGGTTGGAAGAAGAACATGACTGGCGGGGATGGAAGAAATTCATGGAACTATCGTTTTGAGCGGGTTTTGTTGAGAATGACACCCTTGATAAAGCTCAAGTCCAAGTTATCAGGTTTCTAGTCAAGACTCCTTTTTTTTTTTTTAGTTTCTGATTAATACTCTTAAGAAGATAGTTCCTAATTGTATGATAAACCAAACATTAAATTGTAGACATTCCAAGGTAGCGAATCCCAAATATGGAAATGACAAACATTAATTTCTAGACGTTCCAATGTAGTGAATCCCATCGAAAATGACCTCCATTGCAATACGTCAGCTCCACAACCCACAGAAATGTCTTTCTCTTTGACTATATGAGAGGAACATGTAAATTTGTCTTCGAGTATATAACAATGTTTCTCACTAACCAAATCAACCATATTGCACGACCAATAGCCAAATCACCCATAATTTTTTTACAAATATTATTTGTTCATTGTGATCAGATAGTGTCATAGTATTATCAAGTAAGCGATCTTAAATGCTAGTTATTCTTCTCGTTTGACAATACGTCCTGTATTGTCTAAATTCTGCTTGCTGCTACATCCGATAGTATTGATAGTTTATTTATTTCTTACGTTAGTAGAAGCATTAGTTCTATTTTAGAGCAGGATTGTTATTAGTAGTTTCATTTAGCTAGGATCTTTGATTTGTTGATTTACATAAATTGAGATTAGGAGTCTTGTTATGTTATGTTGATGTGATACATTAAAGACTAAAGAGTATTATGTCGATTTAAAAACAAGGCTGCATATAGTTTTAGTTTACCCTTCATTTGGCGGTTCTTACATAGAAATGTTTAACTTCGGTTTTGTTTGTTTTGAAAGGTATCTCAATTGGTGTGTGGTACTTCAGCTTAGCAAGCATTAAAGTTGATTTTGGAGGAAATGGAGGCCATCTTGATGCTACAAATGAAAACATGAAACCCATAGAAAATGTATTATGTAAAACAATAAACAAATAAATGACCGGTTGTCTAGGATATGTATCATCATCAGTTAAAAGGTAAACAATTAAATTGTTCGATAATATATTAAAGATAATTAATAAAGTACATACGTAAAAACGTCTATAAACAATATGATAATAATGTAAGTATAGAGCGATTGCATATATGTAAGGAGGAGGAAAGTTCAATATAGACCACAATATGTTTAAATACCCAATGAACAGATTATATCCGTTCATTTTTTTCATCAAACTACAATAACACACTTTCATACTTTTTTTAAGGTTGTAAATAGTGTGAGGTGTAGCGTGGCGTAAACCTTGCCACCTAAGTGGCCATAGCGAAACCTTTGTGTTTTAAAGGCGTGAATTAAAGCGGCACAAAATATGAAAATATTTATATATATTTGGTGGGTATTTGTTTAAGCTTATATGTTTGCTTATGAGCTTATTTGATTTTGGCTTATATTTCAGAAGCCCCAATTTTTTTTGCCTATTTGGAGACTTGTGTGCTTATATAAATTTATCATATCATAATAAACTTACTAGTTATAATACCCAATATGAGGTTTTCTAATTTTTTGAATAATGTATTTTGACCAGGTTTGATTTAAAGTCCAACATAAATCGGTTAATGTGGGTCATATTTAAAGAGTATTTGCTATAATGTGTCTATTTTCAAATAATCATATACGAAACGTGACAAATGGTTCAAGTGTCTCCAAATTGTACAAAGTAATCCAATAAATTTTGTAAATCATTATATCTATTGGCTATAGACAATACATATAATTATCGTTGGAATTTCATGAGACAATCTTGATCGGGACTTATGTCAGTTCTAGTTTATAATACCGTGCACCGCGTAGGGTTTTTAATAATTTGATTTTGAAAAATAGAATACATTACAACTATAAAGAAAATGGAAGCTCATAAATTTTAAGCATAATACTTTTTCGTGTAAGAATATTTATGAGTCTATTTTCTTTTTTCTTCAGATGAAGCATATGCGATGCGATGCAAGCCGATTACATGAAGTAGCATCATTAAGCAGCGGTTAATTAGGTGTAACATTAGTAGAAAACTTAAAGTGTTACACTAAAAAATTTGCTTTAGTAATCTTTTAAAAATAGAACTGTTTTATATGAAAGATACTCAAAGATGTGTTTGACCATTAGTACATGTGGTTGTAAGTAGTAAGTGCACGTTTGATTTGCTTGCTTAGGAGTTCTCATCTTTGAGGTTCCTCGCTTTGATCATCCTTCCATCGTCTGCACAAAAAAAATTAAATACAAATTTAGGAAGCTGGTATATTTAAATTCAATCACACATTTTAAAGTTGTTTAAATTTTATTTAAGTATAGTGGGTTATTGTATAAACATAGCAATGTTAGCAACTTATTATATAAACATATTCATATTTTAGTTGGTATTGTAGTCAAACATATTTTATGACTTAACCCTTTTCACCTTTCAAGAATAATAGTTTTTCAAAGGTTATGCGTAATTAATTATTATAATCTTAGTTTTGGAAGGTTTACATGGAAGTTTCATCAATTAGCTATAACATATATTATAATCAACTAAAAAGCTTATAATTAAAAAGATGCATCTTTTTTGAGTTTATAAAATATGAGAATAAAATGGAATTAACGCCAAAAAGTATGGTAGCAAATGATTGTTTAGCTCCTCTGAATTGAATTAGGCCTCTTAACCTTCCTGTTTTAATCTTCCAAGTTATAAGTAGTTAGTTGAAATTTTCTTGTTAATTATGATGGTTACAACTTATAAGATTAAACATGAGATCTTATTCCATCTCTGGCAATTTTATAAATGCAAACTAATCAAGCCATCATGAAACAAATATTTAGATATTTGACAAAATAATCCAATTTCCTATTGAAGTTGGTATGAGATCAAAACTCTTATTCTTTCAAGGTCTCAACCTGCTTATCTTTCACAATTTACATTAATTTTTTTGTCTAGTATGAGGAATACGCCTTTAGGATGTATAAGACCCACTAAACCAAGTTCTATTCTATCCCATTGGACAAAAATTAGTTGTTGGCCTTGAAGAACCTGATCATCCATATGATATTTTGCTTTTGCAGCATCAGTATGGTCAAGAAATTGTACATAGCCAAACCCTATTGACTCCCTACATATATTTAATAAAAAACAAAAGTAAATTTTGACCCAGATATTTGATTAGGCTGTCTGTAAATCTTAAAAGTAGTGATCTCCACTTGATTTATGAATACCACTGAACTCACACTAATTTTCCTACCCAAAAACATTTCAAGTCATGACTTCTCACATTGAACCAACCAAGGACTGCAAAAACCCATAAAGTGCATAAAACTGCATTTTTTATGAACCTCTAAAGTACCATTTTATGCTAATAAAATATATTAAAAACTGAAGAATGCAACAAAATTAGTGCCTCGCTATGTTGCAATCATTTGTTGGTCAATAATGAACCCCTTGTATGTATGACAAGTATATGATATTTGCCATCCCAACCATTCGAGTTGAGAAATTGCTTAAGGAGTTACCAGGTGGGAGTTCACTTGGCTAACTGTTATTCGCTGATTCAGTTAGGAACTTATGATTCGGCGTACGAAAAGCTTGGTATATTCAACCTTGATAGGCGGAGTTATCGGTTCCTCTATGAGAAATGGGCATACAACACCTACTGATCCAATTTGACGCTTTACCTAATAAGGGTAAGTATTAGCTCGAGTGCTCCAATATCATACCCTATCAATTTTCTTAAGTCACAACTTAATTACACTTGGTTTATAAAAGCATACTCATTTGACCCATTGTCTTCTACCTAATACACGATCATAGCAAAAATATGAGAAATAGTTGATCCGTTGGGTAACAAAAGTCCCATTCTGCATTCATACCTGTAAAAGAAATTACGTATGCATCAAGCACCTTGAGCTACCATTCTCCACTGCTTAATAGTAATTTTTCCGAGTACCACAGCATCCCGCTTATGCTATATCCCCGAATATCCACCTAGGTGCATTACCTTTTCCATCGACAATTTCTAATCACTCGTGACCTGCATCTATAGTCCGTTTGTGATGGTTTATGGCATGGAAAATGCCTCCAACATCCTTGAAGTTACCTTGTGTCGTGTAAGTGACCGTTGTTTCTGGGCAATAAGATAAGCCTACAACCATTCGGCCGATGACAGATTGTCTGCTGAGATAACATCTGTGGCCTCACCTTTCAAAGTCGTTTATTAAAACGAAGAACCAACCATCAGAGGTGCTTGTTTTAGCTTATTTAGCTTATGGGCTTATGGAGTTTTTGAAAGACTAATAAGGTTGCAATTTTGGGCTTATGAGCTTATCCCGATTATAGCTTATCAAAGTTCATAAGTATTCATTATCTATACTCCGACAAATTTCTCAAATGCGCCTAAATGGCTCTAAACTAACAAAGGCCCTTAAAGTTTCAATAGCTAATGGGAAGTACCCAATTTACTCGAACCCCAAAATATTATAATAAAACAAATCATACATCAGGTATTAGTGTATAAAATGTGACTCACCAACAACTTTTCACTTTCTCATTTGCAACTGCATACATAATTTTTAAACTCACTCCATCCTAAATAATTCCCATTTGACCCGTATGATCCTTATAAGCCAGAGGCGGAGCTATATAGAGACAGGAAAGGGCTGTGGCCCCCCTACACTCTGTAATCTTATGTATAAAAATGGAAGTTTGGCCGTTCAATACATATAGCTATAACAGAAATTATTCCTTTGGCCCTCCCAATATGTGTGTATGTGCATTTTGGCCCTCCAAGAAAATACTTTGTAGCTCCGCCAATGTTATAAGCTAAATTCATTTGAATACTCATTTGAGCCGTTAGGAATAAACCATAACCTAAAGCGACACATAACTAAGTAAGTGCATCAAAATTGCAACCTATAGCTGAAACATTACCCAAGTTATAGCTAAAGACCCATTTTACATATCTTTTTCTTAAAAAATAAAACATACCATATTTTTTATGATCATTTGTTAGCTGGTTATCAAATTTTATATCCAGTAGACCAAAATAGTATTCACCAAAGCCAAAATAAAAATTATTTGGTGTTGACAAAAAAACCCACGTATTCATAATCTATTCCCATATACTAATAAAAATGGTTACAATTTAATCATAAGATCTGAAAATCAGTGTTTCCAAAAAATCAATAATAAAATTATATATCTAAACATAGCATCTTATAATAGTTCAGTCGGGGGAAAAAATTCTACATTGGTATCCATTAGCTACCATTGGTGTGTAAGCCACGATGGCAAATCTTCCACATGAATGAAAAACATCTAAACGCATAAGTGACAGTCGTCCAAACACCCTTAAAGGCTCAAAACTTCTAATGTAATTTACAAATTCAAAAAAATGGGTAACGAAAATGAAAGATAAATGATAGGACATATTGAAAACTAACAAAACATATGGAAACACACAAAATAGCATTTATCAACAAAATACCATTACCCATATCATCATCTTAGTACTAAATAATCCAAAAGCCCTAAAAATTATTCAAAACTATAACCGAAAATTTTACTGAAATTACATTCACTAACCTTGATATGATAATATACAAAAATGAGTTACCTAACGAATCAAAATAAAAAATTACTCAGACCTACAATCATGATTCAAAACTAAAACCCTAAATTCATGGAGTAATATTAAATAATGTAATACATTCCTATAATGGATCAACCCCGCACAATTAGGTTGCGCCAATATACGCGACAGATTCTCTAATGAAAAAGGGTTTTTTAAGGCATGATTCTTATACATTTTCATCAATCATTCTCCACCTCGTATAATACATTGAGCAAGTGTGAGTATTATGATCGTAAAATTTAATTAAATCAAGGTATTCACTTGATGCCTCTAACCACGAGCTAAAATATACAACTATAGACCAGATTACCTATGTTAGATGGGTTTTATATCAGTTCTCAGTGAGTGAGGGAGAGTGTGTACCATCCATCTCCGAATGTAGAAACTTTCTGAGAGTGGTTGATGATTTGTGGGAGGATAAACTAACAAACAAAATCAATAATCAACTAATTTAATAATTGAAACTACAAATAAAATCAAAGTTATAGAAAAACGTTTGCAAAATTGGATTAGGGTTTCGCTTAACAGGATTATAAACATTTAATTATAAAAAAAATTGAAGAACTATAAGATAAATCTTACCAAGATCATGTACACCATCAAACCTCATTGTGTTAAATCTTACAACATTGGTCTTGGCTGAGAATTTCGGCGGAGTGAGGTGGCTGCTTAGAGTATCGACGAGAGAAAGAAAATTGCAAAGAGGGTTGTGTTTCTGAACCATGAGGAGCGTATTTTTGTTTTTGAAATTTCACTTTGGTCCAAAACTTTTAAACATGATCTGTTGAGTACATGTGTTTTTTTTTGTTTATTCTATAATTAAGTATATGCAAAACGAATTTATAACTTATTTTGCTAAATAAGGAAATATTAAAGGTTTTCTTATTTATAATTTTTAAAAAATAAAAAACAAATATTATAATTATTACTAAATAAGTTATGGTTTGATTTTTTTTGAAATGAAAAATTCCCACTAGGGGTTTTGTTTTATTATATAAAAGATATAAGCCCACAAGTCTCAAAATAAGCCGAAAAATTAGGGCTAATGAAATATAAGCGGAAACACAAATAAGCTCATAAGCCCAATTTTAGCTTAAACAAACACCCCTTATATCATACTAGCAGGTCTTACTCATGCGCCCAGCCTGAGTACCCTGTGACGATTTACCACCGATGCGGCCTGGTTTACCTGTTTGTATCGGTTTTGCTGGGTCCTCTCTGGTTCATTTTCAGATGGAAAAACTCAAATAACGGTAGAGATCAAACCAAAATATAAGGGTGAAAGCTAAAGATACGCAATATAGTTTTTCAAAATAGACGATGTACGCGATGAACTTTGAAAATTATCATTGTACGTAAAATACTTTCAAATTTGGAACGATGTACGTAATATGACCGGGAACTAGTAGGTTCCAGTCACAAAGTTTGAAAATTGGCAGAAAATGATCCCTGTGGCTTGCGTTGACTTTCACCGGTCATCCCTTAACTTTTTTTCGGTTAAAAAAGTTACAGTAATGGTCCTTATGGTTATTGACTTTCAGATTTAGTCCGTTTTTATACTTTTTTCACTAGTTCTCTTACATTTTTTATCCGTTTTTTCCATTTTTCTTACGTTTTGTCGTTTTTCTTACGTTTTTATTGGTTTTCATCCGTTTTTGTCCGTTTTTCATGCCCTTTTTTTTAGATTTTTGTCCGTTTTTATCCATTTTTCTTACGTTTTGTCTATTTTTTTCGTTTATGTCCGTTTTCATCCGTTATTTTTACATTTTTGTCCGTTTTTCTTACATTTTGTCTGTTTTCTTACGTTTTTGTTTGATTTTATACTATTTCAACATATTGAAAATTTTGAAAATTTTTTTCAAAAAAAAATTGAAATAATTGAAAAAAAAATTTCTAAAAAAAATTTGGAATTTTTTCGCAAATTTGAAAAAAAAATACAAAAACGTTTTGAAAAAAAAAATAGAAAAAAAAATTTTCCGAAAATAATTTGAAAAAAAAAAATTCAAAAATTTATTTTTCGTAAATACTTTTTTTTCAAAAAAAAAAGAAAAGAAATTGGAATTTTTTTTTTCTAAATTGGTTTTTTACTAAATTCTTTTTACAAAAATAATGTTTACGAAATTTGGACATATTGAAAAAAAAAAATATTTTCGAAATTTTTTCCAAATATTTTGTATTTCTGACTTGTCGGATGTGTTTCAAAACTTTCGAAAAAAAATATATTTTCAATTTTTTTTTCAATATGTCCAAATTTTGAAAAAATTATTTTTGTAAATAGAATTTCGAAAAAAAATCCCAATTTCTTTTTTTTTTTTGAAAAAATAAGTATTTACGAAAAAAAAATTTAGAATTTTCTTTTTCAAATTTTTTTTCAAATGTTTTTTTTTTTAATTTTTTTTTCAAATTTGCGAAAAAATTCCAATTTTTTTGGAATTTAAAAAAAAAAATGTTTTTAATATTGTTTTTCAATATGTTGAAATAGTATAAAAACAAACAAAAACGTAAGAAAAATAGACAAAATGTAAGAAAAACGGACAAAAATATAAAAAAACAAAAAGCGGATGAAAGCGAATAAAATATAAACAAAGCACGTAAGAAAAATGGATAAGCGGACAAAAATCTAAAAAATGGTAAGAAAAGCGGATTAAACCGATAAAAGCGTAAAAGCGACAAAGCGTAAGAAAAGCGGACAAAGCGGATAAGCGTGAGAGGCGGTGAAAAAGTATAAAGCGGACTAAATCTGAAGTCAATAACCATAAGGACCATTCTTAGCAACAACTGAAAAGTTAAGGGATGACGGGTGAAAGTCAACGCAAGCCACATGGACCATCTCTGCCAATTTTCAAACTTTGTGACCTGGTAACCTACTAGTTCCCGGTCATATTGCGTACATCGTTCCAAATTTGAAAGTATTTTGCGTACAATAGTAATTTTCAAAGTTAGATTCGCGTAAATCTTACTGTTTTGAAAATGTTGTTGTATCTTTTAACTTTTAAAATATAACAAAGGAATGGCAAATTGTCATTGTAGCTCATTTAATATAGAAACCCACTTTGAACATTTTTTTTAAACAACATATCTTGCAAACGATAAATCTTTAAGCTACACGAATACTACATCAGCGAAGAGTTAAATCATCTTTCTATAGATATGACTTTATATATTTTTCGACGAACTTTTTTTTCAAAATTTTAGGTCGGAAAAAATCAGCGTGATTCGTAAAAAATCACATGTGATTCATTTTTTTATTGTGATTCGTGTGTAAATCACATGTGATTCTGTTTTAATCTAAAATTGAGTGAATCGCTTGTGATTCTATTATTTTTTTTTCTATTATGAAAAAATTGTAAATTATGTGTGACTTAGTCTATGTTGTTATAAATTGAAACACATGTGATTCAGTTTTAATCTAAAAATGAGTAAATCACATGTGATTCACTTTCAAAAAAATAATTTACGGTAAAATCACATGTGATTCGTGTGTAAATCACATGTGTTTTGTTATTCTGTTGTGTTGTGTTTTGATATATCTTTTTGTTTTGTTTAAATTTATGATTGTGTGTTGTATACATTTGAACAGACAGTCCCAACTGGTTTTGTTCGCCGACATAAGCTATACAACTTTTCTGGTCCAGACGATACAACGAAGGCCAGATTGTGTCATCTGAATTCCTCATTTGAGAAGGACGTTGTCTTTCGGAAGTACATTGACAGAATAAGAGTCAATGAGTTTGATGACCATGTTGTTATGCTTGGAGAATGGAAATCGATCATGAAGGAAGTGGGGGTTGATGAGAATCAGATGCTCAAGTTTACAATATATTTTGAAGTATTGAGCGAGGGGATGTTGTTATGACAATTGGATGATATTGTCATTGTTTAATGTGTATTTAACGTAAAACAATTATTAGTGGGTTATTATGGGTTTACATTTGGTATGCTTTTGGTTTATATGACTAACTACTCTATGTAATTATAATGTTAATGCGAATTAGTATCTTTTGTATATGCTTCTATGGAATGTTAGTAAATGATATTTTTAGGTACTATGTTTTAAGCATTGTGTTGCCTAATTTGTTGGTTATTTAGCTGTTAATAATTAATTTTGTTTGTTGGATGTCATTACATTGTATATTCAAATGTTATGTTTTCTATGTAATTAACTTGGTTGCTGTTTTGGGATATAATTTTTTAATGTGATGGATCAGTTTTGTAAATGTCATTTGGGCTATTTGTAAGATATATAACTATAAAACTTGGCTTAATGGATTATAATCTTTAACATGTAATGGGCTTTGTTTAGTTGATATTTTGTTTGTTTGATTATATAATAGTCCAAAATTCATTTGGGAATTTTTTTCACTTTGTAGTAACTAACTAAAAACATATCAAATGATACATAATACTCTATATACTTTTTAGTAGTGACACTACAAACATATCAAATCATACATAAGTTCTTGTACTTAATAATGGCCAACTTGTCTGTTCATCTGAATCATCAACATTAATTTGGGGCTTGTTTTTTTCCGGCCATCTACTTGAAGCAGTGTCACGGTTGGTTCTTATGGTTTGTTCCATATTCTATAGTTATAATTCTATGCATTTGTTTAGTTGGTGGTGTTGTTTTTGTTTTTAGTATTTTATTGTTAAAATGTTATTGTGTTAAGTTTGATTGCACCAAATATTATTGGATCTTTTGTGGGCATTTACAGTTTCTCAATTAGGCGAAATAGTATTGGAGTCTTGGTTATCATATTACATTTTGAAATTGCGGTTTAGTAGAAAGTCAAAACCCTAAGTTTAATTGCATAATGATTTACCCTCATTGATTGTTTGCTATAATTTGTTACTATATTCATTAGTTAAAATATTTATAAGTTAATAAGGCCAATTACAGTTCTTGAAGTATTGGTTGTTTTTGTTTTTATTTGTAATCATGATTAATAATAATTTCACACTTCTGCGATATGGGTTATTGCTCTTGTTACCTATGAAATGTTGTTTTGTGGACATATTTGTTTGATTTTACCACTGTTAGTATAAATTTAGTTTTGCGTATAACTTTTTTACATGTTTGTTGCGTTTCTTTTTTTTAATGTTCTTTCTTATTCATAAAATTAGTAGAGTTTCAATATTTTTGTAACTGTTTTAGAAGGTAATCATGCCAATTGAGTTTGTGGTGCGACCAAACATAACTGTGTATCCTGGGTTTCTCGAGCTTCCTCAAGTATTTTGGACCTTGCTTTTAATGGGAAAGCGGCATTTATATTTAAGCGGGATTCAAGACAACGGAAAAAAAGCGATTGTTGCCTCGTTAGGAGGTCCCATTAGGATTTTAGGTAACAAATGGGTAGAATTTGTTCATGAAAACATGTATACGGATGTTCATTTCTTACACTTTGTTGAAGAAAGTGATGACTCTTTTATATTCTTGGCTATGACTCTCATGGGTTGGAAGTTGAGGAATATCTTTGGTGTAGAAAGTCGTCATATAAGGTTTGGAGTTATAAGCTGCCATACCCTCATATTCCAGGTGATTTGATTTATATATTTATAAAATTACATATTTTTATTTCACGTTTTTTATCAATAAGTGTACTTTATTATCATTATAATTGTGAATCATGTTGTTGTCTCAGACATTGCCCGCAAATTTTCTAGCTGGTATTGGGTTGGAAGTTACCGTTGTTGCTGTTGTTGAAGGAATGGAGTTTAATGTGGATGTTAATTTTGTACATGAAGGAGGTCATGTTGTTGTTCCCTATTCACTATCGTTTAAAAAACAATTAAGTACTTAAAACAATTTAACAGTGAATAATGACTGAAAGTAATGTAAGTGAAACACACAAAGTAATTTTCAACATCATATTCTTATTAGAAATAAATCAAAAGAATACGTTACCCAAGTACTTGCGGAATAGTACTTGGGATTGAAATGACAAAGTTTGGGGTGACTCCTCTCTAAGCTCAGGCTAAGTCTGAGCACAACTCTTAGAGTTCACTAAGCTATCTTAGGAACTAAGTTGTATTTTGGAGGAGTGAAAAGTTGGCTTGCGTGTGTGTGTTTTTACAATTCACAAGCTTAAACTTTTCACTCACTCGCTTATGCTATTTATACAAGTATGGATATCATACTTTAATCTAGAATACAAAAACATAGATCACAGCAAAAACGAATATTGATGTATTAGGAGTTCTTGTTCAACTTATATTTATAGTAGAGACTATTTCCTTTTGAGCAAGAATCGGCTTACTATAAATGGGAAGATATGATCTTGATAGATTGAGACTATGTTTTAACTGGATAAACACTTGAGGGACTTAGTTTTATCTGGGTAAAACTTTCCCACCTAATCGCTCTCTCTTCCCAGTCTTTCAGGTCTTCAGTTTCTTCCTTCATTTTGTCTTCAGTGTAAACAGTTGGAGAGGAGTCTTAAGGGATTCAGTGAGTTATTGTCATCACTCACTGAATCCACCATCTTCTTCTTGACTTAGTCTTTACCCATTAAGTTCCGCCTTACTGAGTGGAGAGGCTTCTTCTTCGCCTCATTCTAAGTATCCTGAAGATGGCTCACTGAGAGGCTATGCGCTCAGTGACCTGAATGTGTTTAACGGATTAAACACTTAGGATATTTTCTATTCAAATCCTAGACCAAGGGGTTTGGGTATTTACTGAACCCAACAGTCTACCCCTATTTGGATATACAAATAGCCTAAGTGTTTGTGATGTGTAAATGAGCAAATGGCTTCCTATTGCTGAATGTACTAATAAATACAATAAGGAACTTTTGAGTAATTTAACAAAACATACATCTTTTATTGATCAGATTACATAGCTCCTATTACTAGTACAAAAGGATAAAATGATGTCAGTCTAGATGGATACCCAGTGCTTCAATCTTCACTTTCTTGGTGATGAGTGTTTCCCTGTCAGGATGGTCTCTTATCTTAGCATTCAAGTCTTGACAAAACTGATGTTTCTGGGGATTGGATCGAGAGGCCACTGGGATATAGTCGATCATTGCGGCCACTCGGCTGATCAATGTCACTCCATCTTTGAAATCACGAGGGTTCCCATAGACATCAATGTGGAATAGCCCTCTTTGAGGCTCTTCAATCACTAAGCTTGATTCACAAATTTCACACCCTTAGGCAGCTCTCTTTGCATTCTAGGCGAGCACTTTGATTTGAGGTTGGAACTCAACTCTTTTCCTTTTCGGTGGAAGCTTGTGGTTGAGATCCTTGAGGTGCAGTCAAAGGGCGGTGAATTCAGTTGAGGCTGGTGCATCCCTCGACCTTTCATATCTTTTCTTTGAGCATTTTCATCAGATCCTTGACCACCTTGTTTTGCTTCTTTTCAATAATTGGACAAAGTTCATCGAGTTCGGTGATCCCAAGTCGGTGAATTTTAGGGGATCATGAATCTCGAAATGTCTCTTATCATCCCCCCCTGTAGACATTCATTGCGGTGGTTTGGTATTGGGGATGATTTTAACATCGATGATTCTTTGGGGCTTCCTTCGACTTGTCATTGTCGGTTGTAATGATCAATCCTTTCTAGCTGAGCTCTTGACTTTCCTTTTCTTCATCTTTGCTTTCATTGCACCATTTGGCGCACGGCGAGCCTTAAACTTTTGACCTTCCTGACCCTTTGGGAGCTTACTTGCATCTAATCCCATGTTCTCAGCTTCTTCGGCGACAACCTTTGCCAGTGCTTCTTTGGTCTTCTTTTCATCCTCAGCTTGTTTTAATTTCCTTTCTTCTTTAGCAAGGTGTTTGGTTGCTTGTTGAGGTGAAGAGGTATTAGTGTCACGATTTTGTAGTGGGAATCTCTGGGGCTCGTGCAGTTGTCAATATGCCTTTGCCCTTGTCCTGGCCTGAGGAGGATGATGCAA
The DNA here is from genome assembly GCA_910596185.1 of Chrysanthemum makinoi. Lineage (NCBI taxonomy): Eukaryota > Viridiplantae > Streptophyta > Magnoliopsida > Asterales > Asteraceae > Chrysanthemum > Chrysanthemum makinoi. The sequence continues at coordinate 136,017,452 of OU343216.1, forward strand.
CTAAGGGTGGTGTTGTTGTTATGATAGGTGGTGTGATTATTGTCAGTGTTGTTGTTGTTGTTGTTGTTGATGTTGGTGGTGGGACTGATGAGATTGGTATTGCTGATACTGGTGCAAATGATGTAGGAGCAAGCGAGGCTGGTGGTGTTTGCTCCTAGGTGTGAAGAGGGTATCTTGGCAATATTCTCCCCCTCAACTGTTTAGTAGCCCCGTGAGGGCAAGAGTTGAAGTAGGTGCTGAAGGGGAAGGAGCTGCTTGACCCTTGTAGGCTTGATAAATTTCAGTGATCATTGCCTTCATATCTGAGGTATCTGATTGAATGCCTGTGACCTTTTCTTTCAAATTGGCATGAGATGATTCCAGGGCTGTCAGTCGAGGCCCAAGGTTCCATGCCATTAAGGATGATGCCTTAGTCAGATTGGCCACCTGAGCATCAAGAGAACCCAGTGTAGATTGCAGGGAGTGAACTGAACTGTGAAGACCCTGAACATTTGCAGCCTTAAGCATATCAATTAGTGCAGTGAGACTGGAGGAGTTCTTTATATAAACTTCAGTGGCTTCCAGCACATGAGAGCTGAGTGCTGGATCCTCCTTGACAGTATTCTTGATATCATCAATTGCTACACCATTTCTCAGAATATACTCGCGAAGTTTGCCCAGTTTTGCATTCAGAGGGTGTCAATTTGTTGATACATCAGATCCCTGTGTTCATGAACATTTTCATTGAAGGTGAGCACATCGGATTGAAGATCAGCATAGCTGGCAGCAGCTTCAGTGTGTTGATCCCACATCTTATCAGTAACCCCAGAATATAGTTTCCTTGAAGCTTTAGTGATCCATTTAACCAGCTGTCTTTCAGTAAGTGGAAGAATGTTATCAAACAGGTCAAATTCACTGGAGCTAGATGATGAGGAGGCTGAGTCATTTTCTTCAGGTTGAGATGTTGACTCATTTTGCTCCTGTGGATCAGGCTGAGATTCTTGTTCTGATTGAACCTCAGCGTCCACTTCATCTCCAGCTGATAAAATAGCATCTTCACTATCAGCATGTTCATCATCAGAAAATAATATCCCAGTGACATCAGCAACAGTTAACAAGGGGTTGGTGATGGGTTCCATATCAGCGGGTGGTATTAATCCCTCTGAGTCTTAGTCCCCCGTGGACCCCTCGGACAGGTGGGAGTTTCCAGCGTCTTCGGAGAGTGAGGATTGGTTTTGGGTTCCGTATCGGCGGGTTGTTCCTTTCCCTCAGGTCTTTGTCCCCTGAGACCCCTGAGACACTGATGGGTTTTCTCAGGTGCCTTTAGCGGAGTCATGAGTGTTATCTCCTATCGGTAGTTGTATATTTTCCTCTGAGTCTTTGGGATCGTCGGTGTGCCCTCGGACAAAGGCTTTGATTTGCTAATGTCCTCATCGGTAGTGGAAGGCACTTCCCTACCGGCGAGGTTTGTTGTACGGATCTTGGGGAGTAGTAGGTGTGACCAAGGGCACTAGCGTGATGTATCGGTGTCCTTCGTTGTCACGGGGGTGGTTGTTGCACAGGTCGTGGGTGTCTTTTTAGTCCAGGATTTTTGTGCCTCTTAGGTGATGCTCACAAGCCTCAGGGGCCACTGAGACTTTGGTTTAGTCTTAGTCGATCACGAGACTTCCCCTTTCTCTTTTAGGGCGAGGTTTGGAGAACTGTCCTCACAGTTGTTGGCAACCATATGGGCGTCAATTCAATAGGTGTGACAGGGATGGGTCCTTTTGAAAGTTTGAAGGACTCGAGGATGCGAGGTAAATTTCCAAAATTTTCATCCTGAGTATAATTGGCACCGATAGCGATTGTAAAGCACAAGAGACAAACCTAGGATCTGATATACCGTCCTAGTTTTGCTCTGTAGCCGTTACAAGATCACGTAAATGATCTCCCTATGTCGACCAGTGGCCCCATTCATCAGGCATTATGCCATCATTAGCTGAATAGAGTTAACCTTCGGGGATGAGTGGTTCCCGCCGAGGACCTGAATCACAAAAGTGAATAGGATCCTCTAAGCCACGGGGAATGAACTTTTAGTACTGGGGGTCTTGTCCAAAATGTTGGATCCAAAACGATTTGTTTTAACCCATCCTTCACTGTGGAAGGTTCAGGATGGGCGACATAAACACCTTTGTTATAATCCAACCCTGTTGAAGTGCAAAAAGTTTTGTAATCGAGGGTGTATTGATGCCCCATTAAAGGCTGAACACGATGAGATACTCACTGAGTGGTCTAAGGTTATTCTCATCAATAGAAGGTGTCAGTCAAAGGCTTTACAGATTGCCCAAAACTCCACTGAGGTAGTTTGGGTACACCACTGAGGGACATTTTACAAAGGCTATTTTGAGTGGGCAGTTGAATAAAAATTTTACAATGTCTTTATAGGTTGGGACATTTTTAGGGTATTCAAAATTACCTATGACATTATTTGTTTTGAATTCAACGTTAGTGAGATCCCCTACCCACTGAGGTGCAAACTGGAGAGCTTGTGTTCTAGCCATTTCCATTAAGAAAGATTGAAGGGTTTGAAAGTTTTTTTTGACTAGAACAATCAAGGTTTTTAGATCTCTCAAAGTTTGTGATGAAAAACTTTTGTAAATGTTTACAAGAATGGTTTCCAAAAAAAGGTTTAATGATGTTTTGAGAACACACAAATTTTTCTGGGTTTGAGAAAGGATTTTGACAGAGTTTTGTTGCAGAAAATAATTTGTGCGTGTTTTATGGTTTTGAAGAGGGTATTTATAGAGTGGCGAGAGGGGTAGTTTTTGCATAATCGTGGATATGTAGAGACCAATTTTTGAAATCGATTGATATTCCACATTTAATGCCACCCACCCCATCACGCAGTAAAAACCCGTCTTTCAAGGGAAACAGTTGTGATGCACAGTAAAAGTGCACTTTTGCATCATTAAAATATCCACAGGATATTTTATGTGTGAGAAGGCATTAAATGCCAAGTGGGTAAGTGATGAGACCCCTGACAGTAAGACATATATTCCTATATTAAATTGGTGGGATTTCCAACCTAGGACATTTAAGTAACGAATACTTAGAGCATTTAGTTACTCATTCAATGCATTATGTCAGGGACCCTGATCGAGTCTTACTCATTGGTGAGGGATTGATTTTGGATGTTCAGGGAGATGAATCGAGTTCACGAGAACTTACTAAGATTGGTTTTCAGATGCTGACTTTCAATGTCAAGCATTCCCGATTCAGCTTTGTCTGAATGTAGGTTCATCCAAAGGTTTGGTGAAGATATCAGCAGTTGATATCGATAGGGATGAAATGAAGTTCTATGTCTCCTTTCATTATGTGATCCCTGATGAAATGATATCTGATATCAATGTGCTTGGTTCTTTGATGGAGGACAGGGTTGTTGGAGATTGCAATTACCTGGTGTTGTCACAGAAGATGGGTACCATTTTGTAATGGATGTCATAGTCACTGAGTTGACTCTTCATCCATAGAACATTGGCATGACATCTGCAGGCAGCCACATATTCAGCCGGCTGAAGACATGGCCACGATTCTTTGCTTTTTAGCACTCCAACAAACCAGTTTTCCTCCAAGAAATTGACAGGACCACGAGGTACTTTTACGTCCATGTTGCAACCCAGCATAATCGAATCGGAGTAACCTTTGAGATCAAACCGAGCACTTTGGATAGTAAGTCCAAGGCTTGGAGTTCCCCGGTACACGAGAATTCTCTTGGCTGCAGTGAGATGGGATTCTTTGGGATTAGACGGTATCTTGCTATTAGGCAGACTGAGTGGATGCGGTCTAGAAGACATGAATACATCGGTGAGCCTACAATCCCTCTGAAATGAGTTTGATTGACTGATTTGCCGGTGAGATCAGGTCCAAGGTTGTTTGGAGGGACCATTGGTGTTTTCAGCGGAGGCGGTCGGATATCTCATATTTCTTCAAGAGATTTCTGGTGTATTTCTCTTGGTTGATGGATATTCCTTTATCAGTTTGCCTGATTTGAAGTCCAAGGAAGTATGTGAGTTCACCCATCATGCTCATTTCAAACTTCTTTGTCATCAGTTTTTCAAACTGTTTGCAAAGTTTGTAGTTTGTTGAGCCAAATATAATGTCATCAACATACACCTGGACTAGGATTACATCTTCTTTTGTTCTATAGACAAACAGTGTGTTGTCTATCTTTCCTTTGAAAAACTTGTTTTGGATCAGGAAGGCTGAGAGAGTTTCATACCATGCCCTGGGAGCTTGTTTAAGTCCACAAGGGGCCTTGTCAAGCTTCAGACATAGTCAGAGAATTCACTACTCTCAAAGCCAGGTGGTTGTTGAACATACACATCTTCCTTGAGGTCACCATTTAAGAATGCACTCTTAACATCCATTTGGTAGACCCTGAAGTTCATGTATGTTGCATATGCAAGGAAGATCCTGATGGCTTCCATTCTTGCAACAAGAGCAAATGTCTCATCATAGTCAATGCCTTCTTGTTGATTGTAACCTTTGGCTACAAGTCTGGCTTTGTTCTTAATGACAGTGCCATTTTCATCAGTTTTGTTTCTGAAGACCCACTTCATTCCTATGACAATGACATCCTGAGGACATTTGATCAAGGTCATGACCTTGTTTTTATCAAACTGTTGCAGTTCTTCTTGCATAGCTTGAACCCAACTTGGGTGTTTAAGTGCTTCAGTGACACTTTTGGGTTCTATGTCTGATAGAAAATCAGCATATAGACATTCATTGGCTGAAGCTGCAGTTAGGTTAGCAGCCATGCTTCTTGTAAGCATGCCTTCAGTGGGTTCACCAATGATGTTTACAAGCTCAATGTCTTGAGATTTTGTCCACCTACTTTGTGGTCTAGGATCTGAGCTTGAGGATGTCACTGGAAGATCAGGAGTGAGTTCAGTATCAGGAGTAACAGAATCATTTAGTGCATCTGTTGAGATGTCCTGTTCAGGTGGGGGTTCTTGAATCACAGGATCCTGAACATTTGGTTCAGTATTACCTATCCCAGTAGGGACTGATAGGTTATCAATGAATTCACAGATGGTTGGTTGGGGGTAGGTTGTGAGGTAAGACATAATATGAGATGTCAGCATTAGCTTGATAAGAGGAGTTGATTTCAGTGTTGTACTCATCAGGAGGATATCTTGATGAGTCATCAATTCCTATTTCCTCCGCTGAGGTGTTGCTGAACTTGATGCTATCTGAACTTTCATCAAAGGTGACATGAAAGGTCTCCTCAACTTGTTGTCTCCTTGTGTTGAAAACCCTGAAGGCTTTGGAGATTAGTGAGTAACCTAAGAAATATCCATCATCAGCTTTTGCATCAAACTTGCCTAGATGATCCTTGTGATTATGAATAAACACAGGACACCCAAACACATGAAAGTAGCTGATGTCAGGAAGTCTACCTTTGAAGGTCTCACATGGGATTTTATTATGTCTTTTGACAATGATTGACCTGTTTTGTGTATATGAGGCGTTTTATTTGCCAGTCGAGAAATGCTTTGAGAGGGCTGAGCCATTTAGCATGGTTCTAGCAGCCTCAATGAGAGTTCTGTTTTCCTTCAGCAACCCCATTTTGTTCAGGGGTGTAAGGAGATGAAAATTTTGAGAAATTCCTTTTCATCACAGAACCTCTCAAGCTCTAGATTTCTGAAGTGCCATTAATGGAGTTGATTTGTTTGACATAATGTCATTCGATTTTCAATCTTTCGATGAATGAAATTATGGTATCAGTTGCCGACTCTTTTGGAAAGAAAGTATACCCAAGTGTATCTTGAGAACTCATCAACAATGACAAGTGTATACTTCTCATGCTTTGGATTGATGCGGGGCGAAGCGGTCAAAGAGATCCATATGCAGGAGGTGAAGAAGCTGACTTTGATGGAGAAATTTTGTTTGGTTTTGAATGATGCTCTGTGGTGTTTACCTTTTTCACAGGCAGAGCATGGTTTATCTTTAGCAAAAACCAGTGATGGTAAGCCAAGGACCTTGTTTTGTTTTGCCAAATTGTTGAGGTTTTTGAAGTTTAAGTGTGAAAGTCTCTTGTGCCACAGCCAATTGATAGTTTCAGTGGCTTTAGCAAAGAGACAAGTTCCATCTTGGGTGAGTGTTGTCATGTCTAATACATAAACATCATCTCTCCTAGGAGCTATCAACACAACTTCCTTGTTGGCATTAAAGATGGTGCCTTGTTTGTCATTGAATTGCACAATGTACTTGGCATCACACAGTTGACTGACACTTATGAGATTGTATTTCAGACCATTGACATAGGCTATTCTAGAGAAAACTATTCCATTGCAGTTCACTGAACCATAACAACCGGTGGGACATGATGAGTTATCACCAAATACTAACTTGGGTCCTGGTTCCTTTACATACTTGTGCAGATATTCCTTCACACCAGTCATGCTTCTTGAGCATCCACTATCTAGATGTCAGATAGGCTCCTTGGCGTGTCTCTGCACAAGTAGTACTGAATTATTTCTCTTAGTGACCCACGTTCAGTGGGCTTGGGTCTCAAGCATTTTGAATTTGGCAATCGATTCATGGTCAGTGGTTGAGTGCATTGTGCTACCACAGGTTTTGCATTTAGAGACTGAGGATGATTCAGTGATTCTAGGTTGTTTTGTTCCTCTTCTTGCATGAATGACATTGTCATGTTGGGATGTCTCATGAGCTGGATTTCCACAGATTTCACAGCATGTGTTCATGAGACAATCATCCTGATGATGATCATTGAACCCACAATAAGGGCAAAGAGGAAATGGTTTTGCTCTATTCTTGAGAGCGGTTTTGGAGGATGAAGCATACTGATGACCAACTTTGGTTGTTTGCTTCACTGACAGAGTTTACATATTGTAAGTGGTCTGCAGTCCTGTGATCATCCTTTTTGCAGATCATACAAAAAAGGATTCTATAGCAGTTGTCAGTAGTATGACTGGTGTAGTGACACAGCTCACACCTCTGCTTGGGTTTGGTGATGGATTTAGATTTTGATGAGCTAAAGGAGGCTGACTTAGTTTCTTTTATTGGTTCAGGAACTTTTTCGATGGTATCCATCTTTTCAGTCAGCTTCCTCACAAGCTCAGTCAATTGCCGAATTTGGTCAGCTTCAGTGGGGACAGAGGATGTTGAAGTCTCAGTAGGAGAGGACTCTTGTTTGATTTCTATTGTTGGTCTTTTCAAGATGGTTCTACCAAGTCCAGACTTATCTTTTGGTGAGTGAGGGTCGAATTTAAGTGGAGTATGCTCAGAGCTAGGAGCAGCACCCTGAAGAGGTTTCAGTGGTGGAAGCGGTGATTGAGATTACTGCAGACTCGAGATGTGTTCAGTACTACTGGGCACATCAGGGAGTCCAAGCATGCTCTTTAGAGCTTGGCTTTCAGGCTCTAGAATCCTTCCAGAATCGAAGTTTGGAAGCTTACTCTCAGGATTAACCCGTTCAATCCAATCACTGGAATTGGGAGTTTTCAGTATACTGGTAATCATGCCACAAGACACAAATGGTTTTGGACTCTTGTCTTTGTTGTGAGAGTCAGGGAGATGATCTTCACCTATGACTCTCTTTTTGCTACTGGGAGCACCCACAGCATCAAAGACCCTGGGATTCTTAGCAGTCCAACTATTAAGAATATCTTGTTCCTTTTTAAGTTCATCTTGAAGATTTTGATTTCTTTTAACTAGTTCAGTGTTTTGAATTTGTAAAGTGACAGCCTCAAGCTTAGCTTGTTTTAAAATAAGCAATTCATCCCTACACTTGTTTAATTCAAAACTCAACTTGTTGTACTTAGAAAAGAGATTCAGTCTTTTCTCTTCTACAAACTTAAGGTCTACATTAAGATAATTCATATAAGACTGCCAATCAGAGTCATCATCCATGGAAAGTAAAGTGTTTACCTTCTTCATTGTGATGTTGACCCATTCCCCATTCCTGGCATGATTTTTCCCAACAGCTAGCTTGTCTTACGAGAGGGCCATCAGTCTTGTGACATGAACCATTTCATCATCTGATGAGACTGGCTCTTCATCCTAGTCGAATGTTTCAGCAACAAGACCTTTGTTTTTACCCTACACAGATTGAACACTTTTTGGTTCTGAGGAACTGGCCTCTAGCAATGCAAGGTTAGCTTTGATTTTCCTATATTTAGCTTCAAAATCTGTTCTTTTGTTCTGGTCAGATTTATTTTGAAAGTTTTGATGAGACTGATAGATTTTAGGTTGAAATTTGCTAAAGCACGAGGACGGATTTGACCGATGGTCTATAAGAGGGTTAGAGATTGTTTTAGAAACAGTCCTTTGCAAAATGGCCTCTTTTGTGACACTTAAAGCATTCAGTGTCCTCATTTGCTTTAGGAGTTGAAAAACCTTTGTTTCTTTTAATGAATCTTAGAGTTTGCAAGGAGTGCCCTTTCACGAATTCAGTGTTCAGTCATTTAGGTACTCCTCACTTGACCTCTCATCAGGCTCATCATCAGAATTTTCTTGAAAATCTTGAACCACATTGTTAGAAAAGAAGGCCGTTGATATAGGTGAGGTGATGGTCAGGGACTTCTTGACTTTCTGAGACTTCTTTAAGTCAGGGTATCGTCTATTGATGAGGTTTTCCTCATAGACAAATTTCCATAAATTTCGGAAGTTCAAGATTTTGAATGTGATTTGCATTTCTAAGTCCCTGAGAGAAGTTCAACCACTTCTCAGGGAGACAATTGACAAAACCAACATTTATCTCATGTTTGGACAACTTAACACCATCGTTAGCCCGGTTCATTTAAAGAGTTTTGTATCGGTGTAAGTTTGTGAGAGAGTTTCAGAGTCCCTATCCCTGAAGGTATTATACTCAAGTTTCAGGTCCATTATCCTGTTTTCATTGGTATCAGATGGACCTTCATGGCTATGAACAGGTCATCCCGGGTTTGTTTAGCGTATTAACTTATAGCTGACTCCATTATATCATCAGGAAGACATGATATGATGATACTTTTGAGTCTTTGGTCTTGGTTGACCACTCTCCTTTCATCTGAGTCCACTGGCTTCAGGCTTGGGCAACCTTGATCTTTGGGATAAATGGACCTTCATTTATACACTTGATATAATAAGGTTCCATCCCAATCAAATAGCAAAGCATGCTTTTTCCATTTGTTGAATTTGCCAACTTCAAGTCTAGGGGCAACAACTAAATAAGCTCCACCCTTTTTATCGACTAGTTGGGGTACATCAATTTCAGCCATCTTGGATCCTAATTTAAAAACTTTTAGAGCGGCCTAAAAACGAGTTTTATAATTAGCCTGTCTCTGATACCACTTGTTGTTCCCTATTCACTATCGTTTAAAAAACAATGAAGTACTTAAAACAATTTAACAGCGAATAATGACTGAAAGTAATGTAAATGAAACACACAAAGTAATTTTCAACATCATATTCTTATTAGAAATAAATCAAAAGAATACGTTACCCAAGTACTTGCGGAATAGTACTTGGGATTGAAATGACAAAGTTTGGGGTGACTCCTCTCTAAGCTCAGGCTAAGTCTGAGCACAACTCTTAGAGTTCACTAAGCTATCTTAGGAACTAAGTTGTATTTTGGAGGAGTGAAAAGTTGGCTTGCTTGTGTGTGTTTTTACAATTCACAAGCTTAAATTTCACTTACTTTCGAAGCATACTATTATAAAGTATGGATATCATAAATCTAGAACAAAAACATAGATCACATTAAACAGAATATTAGTGTATCGTTCTTTATCACCTTTCTATTTATAGTAGGCGTGAGACTATTTCCTTTGACAGAGAATCGCCCCTGGGAAGATATGATCTTGATAGATTGAGACTATGTTTTAACTGGATAAACACTTGAGGGACTTAGTTTTATCTGGGTAAAACTTTCCCACCTAATCCAGCTCTTCTTCAGTCTTTACAGTCTTCAGTTTCTTCCTTCATTTTGTCTTCAGTGTAAACAGTTGGAGAGGAGTCTTAAGGGATTCAGTGAGTTATTGTCATCACTCACTGAATCCACCATCTTCTTCTTGACTTAGTCTTTACCCATTAAGTTCCGCCTTACTGAGTGGAGAGGCTTCTTCTTCGCCTCATTCTAAGTATCCTGAAGATGGCTCACTGAGAGGCTATGCTTCATTGACTGAATGTGTTTAGCAGTTAAACACTTAGGATATTTTCTATTCAAATTCTAGACCAAGGGGTTTGGGTATTTACTGAACCCAACACATGTTGATAATGCTATGTATATTATGGATGAGGAAATGTGGTTCGCTACTCTTCAATATTCCGATATTGAGTTTGGGGATGTTATTGTTTTTACCACATTGGATAATAATAGCTTGAATATATCCGTGTTTGGTGTTTATGGTAGGGCAAAGATACGAGGCAGTTTAAGATTGTGCCTTAATTGTTTTACACAAAATGATCTTGATAATCAAGATGGAGGTTGTCTATGTAGCTATTTATGTGTTTTTTGTTTGTTATTCAGTTATCTCATAATTACATTTGGTTGTTATCATTAATTGTGGTATAATATGTTTTAACATATTTCTTTAAGATTTACTTTTGATATTTTTGAAGCAGGGTTGGCGAATGCAGCACATTTGCGAATGGTTTGGTCATCTTGATCATTTTGGTGAGAGAACAGATGTCTTTTGCAAAAGGTCTTCTGAAATTATGGCGTTCTCTAGATTTGTAAGTTTGAGTTTTGTGTTTATTTTTTTTCTATGCATTTATAGTATAATTGGTAATTATCTTTTTTTTAGGCTATTTTAGCTGATTATCTTGATAATCATCTTATGCATTTTTTTCAAGCTGCACTGTTTAGGCATGAGGCAGTAGAATACATGATGCGAATTAAGATGGATTATCATAGATAGAATCCATACCGGGTGAATCATGTGAATGCATTAGGTGACTGGAACCACTTTTTTGAAGATTGTTTGTTTGAGTATGGAAAGATGATAAGGTTTAAGTTCATGTTTATAGATTATGATGATGATTTGGAGTATCCTGTTTTCTATGTTTGTTAGAAAAAATGATACGTTTCATGAATGACATTTTAAGGTTGTTTTTTTGGTTAGATGCTTATGTTTGGTGACATGAAGAAACTTTTAGTAGTGGGTGTGTATATACTTATGAACTCTATTAAGAATATGTTTTAGGTGTGATATTATGCGACTTAAATACGTTTTGGTTAATCTTATGTCAAAATTTGATGTTTAAGTTGTTATTTTGTGTTTTATTTTATGGTGTGTTATATTGTGTTTTGTTTTATATGATGTTTGTATATTTACACATAGTCGATAAGTTGTATCATTTTACAAACTGAATAGAATGCTTTGAAGTTGTTAATTTCATATAGCAGGATTGTAAATACAACTGCCAATATTGTTGGAGTGACACAACAACACCATCAATACCAACAATAAATATATATGAGATAAACTTTGAAACACATGTTTTCATAGTAAATCCAGAACCAAACAATATCCAATATTTAAAAATAATCCATGAGAAAATCGTTTAAACAATATTTAAAACATGTTTTGTTGAAGATAATTAAATACACTGCTCCAAAACGTTTGGTACAATTCTTTTTACTAAATTGTTTTCTTCATTCTTATCTTCTATTCCACTTTCTAATGGATCTATCGCTGAGTGTGTTCTTTTCTTGACAGGAGTTGCATTATGATTTTTCACATCTTGTAAAAATATTAGTCAACAGATTCACAAATTTAGATTTAAACTCATGGTAATTCTTTTTGTCATTGTTTTTTTAAGACATAATGTATCATACCTCATTTTCATTCGAAATTGTTGTTGTAAATTTATCTTGTTTCTTTTAGCAAACTTCGTGTGTCTCCGTCGTCTTGAAAATCATATAAACCGTCTAATGCTTCTTCGTTATTGTAATCCACATTTTTATTAGCAATTTCATCTTCTTCACATGCGGCCTTTTCTTCACTAATATGAGTCTACATTTGCATCTTCATTTTCGATTCTAAATCTTCTAATTCATTTTGACTCCTTGCAACTCATCAACGAATCTGTTTTGTAACAAATGAAAGAATGTTATTTTTTAAATAATATTCCAAAAGTGACAATTATATTGTAATTATAACCATTTCAGTTAGTTTATGTTTACAAAGAATATGTTAAACCTCGTCAATTAGGAAACCATCTTTGAAGTGATTGATTATTTCTGCATCTTTCGTGACTTTCTCACTTGGATATATATGCATGTTATCGTTGTGGTAAAATTCGGTGCATTTGATTTTGAACAAATACGGTTTCCCTATTATTGCATTGAGCTCATTCGGAAAATATTCATCTGTATCCATGCCTTGTTTTTCCATTATCTCCCATGCTGAAAACCCAATCATCCTATGGACATTTTTGTCAAAAATAATTACTTGTGCGGAGCCGGTTTCATCGAATATTCGAACAATGATTTTGAACCTGCACATATATTAATGATTAAGTTGTTTTGTTTTTAAAATACGATAATTGAAAACATCTTACATCATCAACAATATATTTCAACACAGTGTATTTCGTACATGGATGCAACTATGTATGTTTTCTCGGTGGGTTACAATATAACTGCGATGTTATTCTATGAGCTGGAGCTTCCTTTTCCTGTTATTGGTGTTACTTTTGTATTGCATACTTTGCAACCAATGCAAGTCAACCACTCTCATCTTGTATCTTTGTGGTGTCGAGTATAAACAACGTAGCATGTATCCTGATTGTGTTATTAATGTTAGATAAACATTGTTGATGTTTAAAGAATACCACGTTTGATTGGAAACACCTACATCAATAATCAAAGTAAAATTCTGAGACTTACGGATCAATGCTGCGAATCATGCCTACCAATCTTTTCACATATCCTTGCATGAATTCCGCTGGTGTAACTACATAGGTGACACAGTTTGTAGGATTCTATTAACTGGAGCTTCCTTTTCCTGTTATTGGTGTTACTTTTGTATTGCATACTTTGCAACAATGTAATGCCGTCCTTGAAATTACAATTTCATCGAATATCAAAAACCTATTTCAACTCCATTTTCATTTTAGCTACTATTTTCTATAGAAAACATTTTCATTATTGTAAGCACATACTAAAATATTTTCATTTTATTGGCGAAAAATACTAAGGTGAAAAGGGTAAACTTGTTAACCTTTTTGGATCGAGAAGCGATTTTCAATATTGCTTGGCGTTGTACAAGGACCAGCAACTCTTGGACCTTATGTGTTAAATAAATATTAGACATTTCCTCTTATCTATCTACTCTTTTGCTTGGTTAAGCCATTTCTATCATAAGACTAATATAGGAATTCTTGAAGAAATACTTTGTGACAATGAACAATAGGAAATGACCAGACATGAAGCTTGACGTGTATATGGTACACTCTTGGTATGTTTATTTTACAAAACAATCATGTGTTGATGTGTATGTGGTACATTGCTGCTTCTCCTAATTGAGCCTTAAGTTCTAATTTTATATTATTTTTTGGTAGCGTGCTACATTTTATGACCACTCGAGTAATAGTCATTACAATGCTGGAATACCTAGACAATTATATCTGACACATGTTGTGACAACTGACAATTTAGGGAGTCTATTTTAGGTAACCGCATTAAGTTAAACTAAACCGAGCTTTTGCCTTTATCACTATTTTTATAAACCATGACTTGATTTTATATTGTCTATTGGTTTTTACGGTTTATTTCATTATTAAATGAGTCATCATGTGAGTTTTAACTCTATTTGGTAGACACTATTCGATTCGGCACTAGAAAAGCCTAAAACGAGAAATATTGTAACTTTTAGACCGTAACTCGAAAATTGACAAATTAATAGTCAAAACTTCGTGAAACGTAAATAACGATGTTTGGAAAGTCGAATGAGCGTTGTGGGACACTCGGGGACAATATATGAACTTGGGAATGGGTAAAGGGATAGTTCACGAAAAAATGGCGACCGGCCCCTCCTATTTCACCTTGGCGGCCACACTCCTCCCATTCCATTTATTTTTAGTCCCTACTCCAAAAAATAAATACCCCACCTACCTCATTACCACCCTTTACTTCTCTCTCTAAAAACACACACACACTCATCTTTCTCTCTCTACTCTCTCTCGAGAACAAAACCTAGCCACCTTCACCACCATATAGCATATCAGGGACATTCGACCATTTTCGCGAGTGGTGCTACACCTCCACCACCATCTTGTAGATCTTTTCATCCTCCTTCCATCCATATATAATACTCATACTAAAACCTTCATTAACACCTTCAAATTTAAAGATTAAGATTCAGATTTTTAGGGTTTCAAGTGGGTTTTGCAATTGGTGCTTGAATAAGGTAAATGGAACAAGATTAGAGCTTGTTTAAGCAATAATAACCCACGTTTGGATTATTAGGGTTTCGACCATATGTCCAAATTTGGGGCTTTTGGGTCAAACATGGAATTAAGTCTAATTAATGTCTAAATAAACAAGTAATTAGTGTTTGGTAAGTGTATGGTGTATCAATTTGATGGGTTTATGCATTTTAGTTTTAGTTTCATCTTTTTTGGTTAGAATAGATGATGGGTTTTGTGTTTGGTTAGTGATTGGAGCTTGAATGATTGGATTTGGATGTTGTGGAATGGATTTGGGTGATGTTTGATTGGTTTGGCATGGTGTACGAGCCACACAGGGCACGTACGAGCCCCATGGGTTGCGTACGTGACCCACATGGACCATGGGTCCGGGTCGGGTCGTTTTGGTAACTTGTTGGTTGATGTAGTTGAGGTTTGGATGAGGCGGCGTGGAGCGAAAAGCTTATAGAGCTTGTTTGGTTCATGTGGTCTTAACCGTGACCGTGTCATGACCATTAGGGTCATAACATTGGTTTCGGGTATATTTGGTTGATTGATGGGTTGGCGAGATTGTTTTGAGTTGGATTAGGATTGAATTGCGATATTATGACTTTTAAATTTGGACTTGATATATATATATATATATATATATATATATATATATATATATATATATATATATATATATATATATATATATATATATATATTGTTGACTTTGAGCTACGTCGGCATTACTTTGACTTTTTAGTCAATAGTTGACTCCGACAAAGCCGTAACATGGACTTTAGTATAATTTGGACTATTGATTGATTAAAAGCCGAAAA
The DNA here is from genome assembly GCA_910596185.1 of Chrysanthemum makinoi. Lineage (NCBI taxonomy): Eukaryota > Viridiplantae > Streptophyta > Magnoliopsida > Asterales > Asteraceae > Chrysanthemum > Chrysanthemum makinoi. The sequence goes on from OU343216.1 coordinate 136,032,655, forward strand.
TTCATGACTCGTGCTCGTGGACTCGAAATGAATAACGTTATGAAACTAATAATGGAATTTGACGAAATTTATATTTATATATGAAAATGCTAATAGACTATGAAATGTAAATAATAACTGGGCTTTTGTACCAAAAATATCGATAACAAGACTTGTCTTGTTATTTACTATTTTTAAACGGAGACTAACGACTAAATGGGAAAGTTTTGTAATAAATAAGTAATTAATGTTTCGAGTACACGTTTATCGATAAATGTTAATTGTGGACATTTAATATTAGTTTAAGTACTTATTTACTTACGTTATGTGCATGGGTTACGGATAACCCTAGCGTTAATAGTGTTGATCCATGGGTAGCGGACTTATGGTTGGCGAATCTAATAGAGCCCGCTAGATGCGTTGGTAACCTTATTAATCGGTGAATTATCCTTATGACTCTTTAGGATACGATTGATTTATGGGATAATAAGCGACACGAGTAAATAAATGAGTTTATCGAGTTGGCGAATTCGATAAGGTCTACTATATATTCCGAAACTTATTGGACTATGGAGCTTATCGTTTAGAGGTCTCATTGTGTTGCATTGAGTTACGTATTGGTTATTTGAGTGCATTCATAGCATCATATTGAGTCGATACACCCACATGAGGATACCAAACACTAGGATTAAATGGTGAAACGAGACGTTTTTGGAAATAAAGAAATGGAATATATTGGGGTAGATAACGTTGATTTTGAGGAATATATATATTAAAGTTGGTCTACATTAATAGGTTGTGCCTAGTCGATAGTTGTTGTCTTGAGTGATACGTTATCTTCTGCTAGTGTTTATTTGTGCGTTGATTGCTTGAGGTGAGTTTCATAGCCCCAATTTTATCTACGTTTTAACTACGTTTTAAATACATTGGGGTGAGAATCATGCTACTGTTTTCGGACCGTGAAAACTATTTTGAATTTGCTTATATGTATTTGTTTTAGATAGATGTGCAGTAGTTGTTGCCTTAGACTAGGGTAGCAATCCTAATTGCTATAACTATTGCCTAGCTAAGAATAGACTTCTACTACGACCTAGTCCGGGGTTGGCAATTGTTCTAGATTTTGCCACGACAGTGTGCTGGACTAGAGTCATTTGGGCCCAGTAGTCCACGGATGCTGGGACATGTTTATGGTTGGTGTTCAGGGTAGGATGGGTATTATCTATCTTAGGTCTTGCATAGCAAATCAACTCCTATTGGTCCACTATGATTTTGTTGAACTTAAACCTATGAACTCATCGGCGTAAGGTGACCTTTTAGCATGATTTCTCAGGTATTTGAAAGATGTTTGGAATATGTGGATTGTGGAAGCTTGGCAAGAAGGCGGGGTTCAAGGATCATTTCTGACTATGATAAACTTTGGGGACCTATTTTATTAAATCATGTTTTGGGCCTAATAATTATACTTTTGGATTGAATGTTTTGAATACTTAAATTTGGGATTGGTTTTGAATGTTAAATGACTATCTTTTTGCTATACTTGTATGCGATACCAATCCAATAGTAACATACGAAAACTTGATTAAGTCTTCCATGTGCGAGAGATTTGGGGGTGTTCTGATTGGTATCATAGCTCAAGGTTATAGAGAATTAGGTATTTGATAAACCCTAAACTATAACCACTTTTAAGAAAAATTGATCCTCGACGGCCGCACGCGCTTGCCAAGCCGAAGCTTCTTATTTGATTATGGTATGAACTGCGAATTGAATTATGAGATGATCTGTTACGGGATATTGTGAATTGATTATGGAAACGTTATGATTACGAGATATGATCATTGATTTTGGGAAAATGAGATGTGATTATTGAAATACTACGGTATTGGATTTGAGAAAACAATATATTATGAGTTTGGAAATATTGAACTCGATTGAATTGATATGGGATTATGTGATGGAACGGAATTTATGTGTTTTATTTAAAGGCATGTTTTGAGTAATGCGGTACCTCTACTTTTAAAGCTTTCATTATGTGATATATGTTTTGGTTAAGATTGATGCGCTTATTAAAACTGGTTGTTTCGAACACTTATACCTACCCTATGCCATTGTCACAACTATGCCTTCACTAGCTTTTTGATGTGTGCGAGGAGGTCCTTCTTTGTTGCTAGTTAGCGGCATTGACTCTCATGACGGTTTCGCAGGGTGATCCTTATGAGATCGCCCGTCACACTAGTTCATCATCATCGATCGCCTAGCTGTCTAGGCAGCTCACTTTACATCGAGGTTTTAGCGCACACAGACTCCCGGGCTTGCTTATAGCTGCTCGCATGTCCGTGAGACCACCATCATCACCTATCCGTTTAGCGGCCCACTCTTACTGTCATCACCACCGACATCACCATGTCTTAGGAGGCCTAGATCTCCTAGTGTACCACCTCGGGATTTACTGCTTGCAGAGACTCGACTCATGGACTCCCCATATGGATGAGGGCGAGGAGGAGCATGAGGTCGAGGATGAGCATGAGATTGAGGAGCAATATGTTGATAAGGATGAGGATCCTTGGGAGGATGATGAGGATATCCCAGAAGGGGTACTCCTCCATTGTAGAGTCCTGCACATTCTCGGGACGAGGTTCTCCTTTGCGAGCTTGAGTCCCCTGGGACGACCTTTTGGTTTTGATTCACCTCCACATTCACTGAGATATAGGTAGCGGGTTAGGATCACGAGATACCATCGGAGGGTGCAGAACCGAGGGGTATGGTGAGGCAGTGCGATCAGGGAGAGGATTACATCGCAGGGTACTAGGCTTAGGCGGTTAATGATCGTTTGGTTGGAGTATCTAGGGCTAGTATAGAGGATCACGAGATATGGGTGCTGTAGTCGGGGAGGACTAGGGTTTTGCATGATGGTATGTCGAGCTCCAAGAGTAGGTTGGGGACTGCTAAGAGGGTTGTGGCGGCTGCGTGATGCTGATAAGCGATTTGGCGTAGGATTGGTGAGTTGGAGAGAGAGGTCATGAGCTTAGAGTGCCGCGACGCTCAGCGTGTTGAGTTAGCATCATTGTGGAGAGGTTGATGATGTTAGGAGATCAGTGAGTGTATTCGGTAAGGCGTGGCTAGATAGTATTAGATCATGGTTTTGTACCATCTTGAAACTAAGTAGTACTTGGTTGAGATGTAGGATTATCTAGTTGTTTACTAGTATCGTTATTAGGATCGTTTTTGATTTCTTTGTATCTTTCCATGTATTTCCACTTTTTGAAACTTATGAGTTATGGTTATTGGAACGTGCATCCTTAGTTATGATTCGGTATTTGAATGTTTCACTTTGATATAGCGTTATCCTGTTGGCCTGATTATGTATTCCGTTATTGGGTGACCCCGGAACTGACTCTATTTCTAGGCGTGAATTGTGAACTTATGAAACTGTTTTCTTGCCTCTAGAATGGTGGCAACAAAGGCGAAACCAAGCTTAGGAACAACCGAGCAGCTCTATTCTTTGTTGTTGCCACGATTTCGAGGTCGAGTCGTCGAATCGACCTGAAACCAACTGTTGAGAACAGAGCATTGATAACCGCTGTAGGGAACCCGAATGTGAACGACCGTCTTTGAGAATGGTCTGGTCACAAAACCCTCCACCGTGAACCCGGCCCACATTGACGGCTAGTGTCACGTATTTGAGCGCTGAAAGCTGAGACTAATCTCTATAACACCTCTAGTGGGAACCCCGA